>JAQQFT010000023.1:2509660-2546544 GCA_029582265.1 Zoroaster sp. YZ-2022
ATCAAATTAAAGCTTAGGTTCTCCTCTTTTAGGAAATCACATGACTTTTACATTTAGATAATTTCTTCATACCTTAAATGGCCTCCATGCACACTTAGCCCTCCGCAAAATACTGTCAAAATACGGGCCATAACTCAGGGTAGACAGCCTATATTGTTGTGATTAAAACACAAATACAGATGAAATTATTTCTAGCGACAGTTATAACTTTAAAAGTTTTAAGGGAGGCCGACAAATTTATATCCAAATTAAAGCTTAGGTTCTCCTCTTTTGAAATCACATGACTTTTACATTTAGATAATTTCTTCATACCTTAAACGGCCTCCATGCACACTAGCCCTCCGCAAAATACTGTCAAAATACGGGCCATAACTCAGGGTAGACAGCCTATATTGTTGTGATTAAAACACAAATCAGAAGGAAATTATATCTAGCGACAGTTATAACTTTAAAAGTTTTTAGGAGGCCGACAAATTTATATCAAATTAAAGCTTAGGTTCTCCTCTTTTAGGAAATCACATGACTTTTACATTTAGATAATTTCTTCATACCTTAAATGGCCTCCATGCACACTTAGCCCTCCGCAAAATACTGTCAAAATACGGGCCATAACTCAGGGTAGACAGCCTATATTGTTGTGATTAAAACACAAATACAGATGAAACTATTTCTAGCGTCTGTTATAACTTTAAAAGTTTTTAAGGGAGGCCGACAAATTTATATTCAAATTAAAGCTTAGGTTCTCCTCTTTTAGGAAATCACATGACTTTTACATTTAGATAATTTCTTCATACCTTAAACGGCCTCCATGCACACTTAGCCCTCCGCAAAATACTGTCAAAATACGGGCCATAACTCAGGGTAGACAGCCTATATTGTTGTGATTAAAACACAAATACGAATGAAATTATTTCTAGCGACAGTTATAACTTTAAAAGTTTTTAAGGAGGCCGACAAATTTATATCAAATTAAAGCTTAGGTTCATCCTCTTTTAGGAAATCACATGACTTTTACATTTAGATAATTTCTTCATACCTTAAACGGTCTCCATGCACTTAGCCCACCGCAAAATACTGTCAAAATACGGGCCATAACTCAGGGTAGACAGCCTATATTGTTGTGATTAAAACACAAATACGAATGAAATTATTTCTAGCGACAGTTATAACTTTAAAAGTTTTTAAGGGAGGCCGACAAATTTATATCCAAATTAAAGCTTAGGTTCTCCTCTTTTGAAATCACATGACTTTTACATTTAGATAATTTCTTCATACCTTAAACGGCCTCCATGCACACTGAGCCCTCCGCAAAATACTGTCAAAATACGGGCCATAACTCAGGGTAGACAGCCTATATTGTTGTGATTAAAACACAAATACAGAATGAAATTATTTCTAGCGACAGTTATAACTTTAAAAGTTTTTTAAGGGAGGCCGACAAATTTATATCCAAATTAAAGCTTAGGTTCTCCTCTTTTTAGGAAATCACATGACTTTTACATTTAGATAATTTCTTCATACCTTAAACGGCCTCCATGCACTTAGCCCTCAAAATACTGTCAAAATACGGGCCATAACTCAGGGTAGACAGCCTATATTGTTGTGATTAAAACACAAATACTGATGAAATTATTTCTAGCGACAGTTATAACTTTAAAAGTTTTTAAGGAGGCCGACAAATTTATATCAAATTAAAGCTTAGGTTCTCCTCTTTTAGGAAATCACATGACTTTTACATTTAGATAATTTCTTCATACCTTAAATGGCCTCCATGCACTGAGCCCTCCGCAAATACTGTCAAAATACGGGCCATAACTCAGGGGTGACAGCCTATATTGTTGTGATTAAAACACAAATACAGATGATTATTTCTAGCGACAGTTATAACTTTAAAAGTTTTTAAGGGAGGCCGACAAATTTATATCAAATTAAAGCTTAGGTTCTCCTCTTTTGAAATCACATGACTTTTACATTTAGATAATTTCTTCATACCTTAAATGGCCTCCATGCACACTTAGCACTCCGCAAAATGCTGTCAAAATACGGCCATAACTCAGGGTAGACAGCCTATATTGTTGTGATTAAAACACAAATACGAATGAAATTATTTCTAGCGACGGTTATAACTATAAAAGATTTTATGGGAGGCAGACAAATTTATATCAAATTAAAGCTTAGGTTCTCCTCTTTTAGGAAATCACATGACTTTTACATTTAGATAATTTCTTCATACCTTAAACGGCCTCCATGCACATAGCCCTCCGCAAAATACTGTCAAAATACAGGCCATAACTCAGGGTAGACAGCCTATATTGTTGTGATTAAAACACAAATACAGATGAAATTATTTCTAGCGACAGTTATAACTTTAAAAGTTTTTAAGGGAGGCCGACAAATTTATATCAAATTAAAGCTTAGGTTCTCCTCTTTTAGGAAATCACATGACTTTTACATTTAGATAATTTCTTCATACCTTAAATGGCCTCCATGCACACTGAGCCCTCCGCAAAATACTGTCAAAATACGGGCCATAACTCAGGGTAGACAGCCTATATTGTTGTGATTAAAACACAAATACAAATGACATTATTTCTAGCGACAGTTATAACTTTAAAGTTTTTAAGGAGGCCGACAAATTTATATCAACATTAAAGCTTAGGTTCTCCTCTTTTAGGAAATCACATGACTTTTACATTTAGATAATTTCTTCATACCTTAAATGGCCTCCATGCACACTTAGCCCTCCGTAAAATACTGTCAAAATACGGGCCATAACTCAGGGTAGACAGCCTATATTGTTGTGATTAAAACACAAATACAAATGAAATTATTTCTAGCGACAGTTATAACTTTAAAAGTTTTTAAGGAGGCCGACAAATTTATATCAAATTAAAGCTTAGGTTCTCCTCTTTTAGGAAATCACATGACTTTTACATTTAGATAATTTCTTCATACCTTAAACGGCCTCCATGCACACTAGCCCTCCGAAAATACTGTCAAAATACGGGCCATAACTCAGGGTAGACAGCCTATATTGTTGTGATTAAAACACAAATACGAAGAAATTATTTCTAGCGACGGTTATAACTTTAAAAGTTTTTAAGGGAGGCCGACAAATTTATATCCAAATTAAAGCTAATTAGGTTCTCCTCTTTTAGGAAATCACATGACTTTTACATTTAGATAATTTCTTCATACCTTAAATGGCCTCCATGCACACTGAGCCCTCAGCAAAATACTGTCAAAATACGGGCCATAACTCAGGGTAGACAGCCTATATTGTTGTGATTAAAACACAAATACAGATGAAATTATTTCTAGCGACAGTTATAACTTTAAAAGTTTTAAGGAGGCCGACAAATTTATATCCAAATTAAAGCTTAGGTTCTCCTCTTTTAGGAAATCACATGACTTTTACATTTAGATAATTTCTTCATACCTTAAACGGCCTCCATGCACACTTAGCCCTCCGCAAAATACTGTCAAAATACGGGCCATAACTCAGGGTAGACAGCCTATATTGTTGTGATTAAAACACAAATACAGAATGAAATTATTTCTAGCGACAGTTATAACTTTAAAAGTTTTTAAGGGAGGCCGACAAATTTATATCAAATTAAAGCTTAGGTTCTCCTCTTTTAGGAAATCACATGACTTTTACATTTAGATAATTTCTTCATACCTTAAATGGCCTCCATGCACACTTAGCCCTCCGTAAATACTGTCAAAATACGGGCCATAACTCAGGGTAGACAGCCTATATTGTTGTGATTAAAACACAAATACAGAATGAAATTATTTCTAGCGACAGTTATAACTTTAAAAGTTTTTAAGGAGGCCGACAAATTTATATCAAATTAAAGCTTAGGTTCTCCTCTTTTAGGAAATCACATGACTTTTACATTTAGATAATTTCTTCATACCTTAAATGGCCTCCATGCACATTGAGCCCTCCGCAAAATACTGTCAAAATACGGGCCATAACTCAGGGTAGACAGCCTATATTGTTGTGATTAAAACACAAATACAAATGAAATTATTTCTAGCGACAGTTATAACTTTAAAAGTTTTTAAGGGAGGCCGACAAATTTATATCAAATTAAAGCATAGGTTCTCCTCTTTTAGGAAATCACATGACTTTTACATTTAGACAATTTCTTCATACCTTAAATGGCCTCCATGCACACTTAGCCCTCCGCAAAATACTGTCAAAATACGGGCCATAACTCAGGGTAGACAGCCTATATTGTTGTGATTAAAACACAAATACAGAAATTATTTCTAGCGACAGTTATAACTTTAAAAGTTTTTAAGGGAGGCCGACAAATTTATATCAAATTAAAGCATAGGTTCTCCTCTTTTAGGAAATCACATGACTTTTACATTTAGACAATTTCTTCATACCTTAAACGGCCTCCATGCACTTAGCCCTCCGCAAAATACGGTGTCAAAATAACTCAGGGTAGACAGCCTATATTGTTGTGATTAAAACACAAATACGAATGAAATTATTTCTAGCGACGGTTATAACTTTAAAAGTTTTTTAAGGGAGGCCGACACATTTATATCAAATTAAAGCTTAGGTTCTCCTCTTTTAGGAAATCACATGACTTTTACATTTAGATAATTTCTTCATACCTTAAACGGCCTCCATGCACACTTAGCCCTCCGAAATACTGTCAAAATACGGGCCATAACTCAGGGTAGACAGCCTATATTGTTGTGATTAAAACACAAATACGAATGAAATTATTTCTAGCGACGGTTGTAACTTTAAAAGTTTTAAGGAGGCCGACAAATTTATATCAAATTAAAGCTTAGGTTCTCCTCTTTTAGGAAATCACATGACTTTTACATTTAGATAATTTCTTCATACCTTAAACGGCCTCCATGCACACTTAGCCCTCCGTAAAATACTGTCAAAATACGGGCCATAACTCAGGGTAGACAGCCTATATTGTTGTGATTAAAACACAAATACAAATTAAATTATTTCTAGCGACGGTTATAACTTTAAAAGTTTTTAAGGGAGGCCGACAAATTTATATCAAATTAAAGCTTAGGTTCTCCTCTTTTAGGAAATCACATGACTTTTACATTTAGATAATTTCTTCATACCTTAAATGGCCTCCATGCACACTGAGCCCTCCGCAAAATACTGTCAAAATACGGGCCATAACTCAGGGTAGACAGCCTATATTGTTGTGATTAAAACACAAATACGAATGAAATTATTTCTAGCGACGGTTATAACTTTAAAAGTTTTTAAGGAGGCCGACAAATTTATATCAAATTAAAGCTTAGGTTCTCCTCTTTTGAAATCACATGACTTTTACATTTAGATAATTTCTTCATACCTTAAATGGCCTCCATGCACACTTAGCCCTCCGTAAAATACTGTCAAAATACAGGCCATAACTCAGGGTAGACAGCCTATATTGTTGTGATTAAAACACAAATACAGAATGAAATTATTTCTAGCGACGGTTATAACTTTAAAAGTTTTTAAGGGAGGCCGACAAATTTATATCAAATTAAAGCTTAGGTTCTCCTCTTTTAGGAAATCACATGACTTTTACATTTAGATAATTTCTTCATACCTTAAATGGCCTCCATGCACACTGAGCCCTCCGCAAAATACTGTCAAAATACGGGCCATAACTCAGGGTAGACAGCCTATATTGTTGTGATTAAAACACAAATACGAATGAAATTATTTCTAGCGACTGTTATAACTTTAAAAGTTTTTAATGGAGGCCGAAAAAATTATATCCAAATTTAAAGGTTAGGTTCTCCTCTTTTAGGAAATCACATGACTTTTACATTTAGACAATTTATTCATACCTTAAACGGCCTCCATGCACTTAGCCCACCGCAAAATACTGTCAAAATACGGGCCATAACTCAGGGTAGACAGCCTATATTGTTGTGATTAAAACACAAATACAGATGAAATTATTTCTAGCGACGGTTATAACTTTAAAAGTTTTTAAGGGAGGCCGACAAATTTATATCCAAATTAAAGCTTAGGTTCTCCTCTTTTAGGAAATCACATGAGTTTTACATTTAGATAATTTCTTCATACCTTAAACGGCCTCCATGCACACTTAGCCCTCCGCAAAATACTGTCAAAATACGGGCCATAACTCAGGGTAGACAGCCTATATTGTTGTGATTAAAACACAAATACGAATGAAATTATTTCTAGCGACAGTTATAACTTTAAAAAGTTTTTAAGGAGGCCGACAAATTTATATCAAATTAAAGCTTAGGTTCTCCTCTTTTAGGAAATCACATGACTTTTACATTTAGATAATTTCTTCATACCTTAAATGGCCTCCATGCACACTAGCCCTCCGCAAAATACTGTCAAAATACGGGCCATAACTCAGGGTAGACAGCCTATATTGTTGTGATTAAAACACAAATACAGATGAAATTATTTCTAGCGACAGTTATAACTTTAAAAGTTTTTAAGGAGGCCGACAAATTTATATCAAATTAAAGCTTAGGTTCTCCTCTTTTAGGAAATCACATGACTTTTACATTTAGATAATTTCTTCATACCTTAAATGGCCTCCATGCACACTGAGCCCTCCGCAAAATACTGTCAAAATACGGGCCATAACTCAGGGTAGACAGCCTATATTGTTGTGATTAAAACACAAATACGAATGAAATTATTTCTAGCGACAGTGATAACTTTAAAAGTTTTAAGGGAGTCAGACAAATTTATATCAAATTAAAGCTTAGGTTCTCCTCTTTTAGGAAATCACATGACTTTTACATTTAGATAATTTCTTCATACCTTAAACGGCCTCCATGCACACTTAGCCCTCCGTAAAATACTGTCAAAATACGGGCCATAACTCAGGGTAGACAGCCTATATTGTTGTGATTAAAACACAAATACGAATGAAATTATTTCTAGCGAGACGGTTATAACTTTAAAAGTTTTTAAGGAGGCCGACAAATTTATATCAAATTAAAGCTTAGGTTCTCCTCTTTTAGGAAATCACATGACTTTTACATTTAGATAATTTCTTCATACCTTAAACGGCCTCCATGCACACTTAGCCCTCCGTAAAATACTGTCAAAATACGGGCCATAACTCAGGGTAGACAGCCTATATTGTTGTGATTAAAACACAAATACGAATGAAATTATTTCTAGCGACAGTTATAACTTTAAAAGTTTTTAAGGAGGCAGACAAATTTATATCAACATTAAAGCTTAGGTTCTCCTCTTTTAGGAAATCACATGACTTTTACATTTAGATAATTTCTTCATACCTTAAATGGCCTCCATGCACACTGAGCCCTCCGCAAAATACTGTCAAAATACGGGCCATAACTCAGGGTAGACAGCCTATATTGTTGTGATTAAAACACAAATACAGATGAAATTATTTCTAGCGACAGTTATAACTTTAAAAGTTTTAAGGGATGCCGACAAATTTATATCAACTTTAAAGCTTAGGTTCTCCTCTTTTAGGAAATCACATGACTTTTACATTTAGATAATTTCTTCATACCTTAAACGGCCTCCATGCACACTTAGCCCTCCGTAAAATACTGTCAAAATACGGGCCATAACTCAGGGTAGACAGCCTATATTGTTGTGATTAAAACACAAATACGAATGAAATTATTTCTAGCGACAGTTATAACTTTAAAAGTTTTTAAGGGAGGCCGACAAATTTATATCCAAATTAAAGCTTAGGTTCTCCTCTTTTAGGAAATCACATGACTTTTACATTTAGATAATTTCTTCATACCTTAAACGGCCTCCATGCACACTGAGCCCTCCGCAAAATACTGTCAAAATACGGGCCATAACTCAGGGTAGACAGCCTATATTGTTGTGATTAAAACACAAATACAGATGAAATTATTTCTAGCGACAGTTATAACTTTAAAAGTTTTAAGGGAGGCCGACAAATTTATATCAAATTAAAGCTTAGGTTCTCCTCTTTTTAGGAAATCACATGACTTTTACATTTAGATAATTTCTTCATACCTTAAACGGCCTCCATGCACACTTAGCCCTCCGTAAAATACGGTCAAAATACGGGCCATAACTCAGGGTAGACAGCCTATATTGTTGTGATTAAAACACAAATACAAATGAAATTATTTCTAGCGACGGTTATAACTTTAAAAGTTTTTAAGGGAGGCCGACAAATTTATATCCAATATAAAGCTTAGGTTCTCCTCTTTTAGGAAATCACATGACTTTTACATTTAGATAATTTCTTCATACCTTAAATGGCCTCCATGCACACTTAGCCCTCCGCAAAATACTGTCAAAATACGGGCCATAACTCAGGGTAGACAGCCTATATTGTTGTGATTAAAACACAAATACAGAATTATTTCTAGCGACAGTTATAACTTTAAAAAGTTTTAAGGAGGCCGACAAATTTATATCAAATTAAAGCTTAGGTTCTCCTCTTTTAGGAAATCACATGACTTTTACATTTAGATAATTTCTTCATACCTTAAACGGCCTCCATGCACACTTAGCCCTCCGCAAAATACTGTCAAAATACGGGCCATAACTCAGGGTAGACAGCCTATATTGTTGTGATTAAAACACAAATACGAATGAAATTATTTCTAGCGACAGTTATAACTTTAAAAGTTTTTAAGGAGGCCGACAAATTTATATCAAATTAAAGCTTAGGTTCTCCTCTTTTGAAATCACATGACTTTTACATTTAGATAATTTCTTCATACCTTAAACGGCCTCCATGCACACTTAGCCCTCCGCAAAATACTGTCAAAATACGGGCCATAACTCAGGGTAGACAGCCTATATTGTTGTGATTAAAACACAAATACGAGATGAAATTATTTCTAGCGACAGTTATAACTTTAAAAGTTTTAAGGGAGGCCGACAAATTTATATCAAATTAAAGCTTAGGTTCTCCTCTTTTAGGAAATCACATGACTTTTACATTTAGATAATTTCTTCATACCTTAAATGGCCTCCATGCACACTGAGCCCTCCGCAAAATACTGTCAAAATACGGGCCATAACTCAGGGTAGACAGCCTATATTGTTGTGATTAAAACACAAATACGAATGAAATTATTTCTAGCGACGGTTATAACTTTAAAAGTTTTTAAGGAGGCCGACAAATTTATATGCAATTAAAGCTTAGGTTCTCCTCTTTTAGGAAATCACATGACTTTTACATTTAGATAATTTCTTCATACCTTAAACGGCCTCCATGCACACTTAGCCCTCCGCAAAATACTGTCAAAATACGGGCCATAACTCAGGGTAGACAGCCTATATTGTTGTGATTAAAACACAAATACAAATAAAATTATTTATAGCGACAGTTATAACTTTAAAAGTTTTTAAAGGGAGGCCGACAAATTTATATCAAATTAAAGCTTAGGTTCTCCTCTTTTAGGAAATCACATGACTTTTACATTTAGATAATTTCTTCATACCTTAAATGGCCTCCATGCACACTTAGCCCTCCGCAAAATACTGTCAAAATACGGGCCATAACTCAGGGTAGACAGCCTATATTGTTGTGATTAAAACACAAATACGAATGAAATTATTTCTAGCGACAGTTATAACTTTAAAAGTTTTAAGGAGGCCGACAAATTTATATCCAAATTAAAGCTTAGGTTCTCCTCTTTTAGGAAATCACATGACTTTTACATTTAGATAATTTCTTCATACCTTAAACGGCCTCCATGCACATAGCCCTCCGCAAAATACTGTCAAAATACGGGCCATAACTCAGGGTAGACAGCCTATATTGTTGTGATTAAAACACAAATACGAATGAAATTATTTCTAGCGACAGTTATAACTTTAAAAGTTTTTAAGGAGGCCGACAAATTTATATCAAATTAAAGCTTAGGTTCTCCTCTTTTAGGAAATCACATGACTTTTACATTTAGATAATTTCTTCATACCTTAAATGGCCTCCATGCACATTGAGCCCTCCGCAAAATACTGTCAAAATACGGGCCATAACTCAGGGTAGACAGCCTATATTGTTGTGATTAAAACACAAATACAGATGAAATTATTTCTAGCGACAGTTATAACTTTAAAAGTTTTTAAGGAGGCCGACAAATTTATATCCAAATTAAAGCTTAGGTTCTCCTCTTTTAGGAAATCACATGACTTTTACATTTAGAAATTTTTTTCATACCTTAATCGGCCTCCATGCACACTTAGCCCTCCGCAAAATACTGTCAAAATACGGGCCATAACTCAGGGTAGACAGCCTATATTGTTGTGATTAAAACACAAATACGAATGAAATTATTTCTAGCGACAGTTATAACTTTAAAAGTTTTTAAGGGAGGCCGACAAATTTATATCCAAATTAAAGCTTAGGTTCTCCTCTTTTAGGAAATCACATGACTTTTACATTTAGATAATTTCTTCATACCTTAAATGGCCTCCATGCAAACAGAGCCCTCCGCAAAATACTGTCAAAATACGGGCCATAACTCAGGGTAGACAGCCTATATTGTTGTGATTAAAACACAAATACGAATGAAATTATTTCTAGCGACAGTTATAACTTTAAAAGTTTTTAAGGGAGGCCGACAAATTTATATCCAAATTAAAGCTTAGGTTCTCCTCTTTTAGGAAATCACATGACTTTTACATTTAGATAATTTCTTCATACCTTAAATGGCCTCCATGCACACTGAGCCCTCCGCAAAATACTGTCAAAATACGGGCCATAACTCAGGGTAGACAGCCTATATTGTTGTGATTAAAACACAAATACGAATGAAATTATTTCTAGCGATCGTTATAACTTTAAAAAGTCTTTAAGGGAGGCCGACAAATTTATATCAAATTAAAGCTTAGGTTCTCCTCTTTTAGGAAATCACATGACTTTTACATTTAGATAATTTCTTCATACCTTAAATGGCCTCCATGCACACTGAGCCCTCCGCAAAATACTGTCAAAATACGGGCCATAACTCAGGGGTAGACAGCCTATATTGTTGTGATTAAAACACAAATAGGAATGAAATTATTTCTAGCGACGGGTATAACTTTAAAAGTTTTAGGGAGGCCGACAAATTTATATCAAATTAAAGCTTAGGTTCTCCTCTTTTAGGAAATCACATGACTTTTACATTTAGATAATTTCTTCATACCTTAAACGGCCTCCATGCACTGAGCCCTCCGCAAAATACTGTCAAAATACGGGCCATAACTCAGGGTAGACAGCCTATATTGTTGTGATTAAAACACAAATACGAATGAAATTATTTCTAGCGACAGTTATAACTTTAAAAGTTTTTAAGGGAGGCCGACAAATTTATATCCAAATTAAAGCTTAGGTTCTCCTCTTTTAGGAAATCACATGACTTTTACATTTAGATAATTTCTTCATACCTTAAACGGCCTCCATGCACACTTAGCCCTCCGCAAAATACTGTCAAAATACGGGCCATAACTCAGGGTAGACAGCCTATATTGTTGTGATTAAAACACAAATACGAATGAAATTATTTCTAGCGACGCTTATAACTTTAAAAGTTTTTAAGGGAAGCCGACAAATTTATATCCAAATTAAAGCTTAGGTTCTCCTCTTTTAGGAAATCACATGACTTTTACATTTAGATAATTTCTTCATACCTTAAATGGCCTCCATGCACACTGAGCCCTCCGCAAAATACTGTCAAAATACGGGCCATAACTCAGGGTAGACAGCCTATATTGTTGTGATTAAAACACAAATACGAATGAAATTATTTCTAGCGACGGTTATAACTTTAAAAGTTTTAAGGAGGCCGACAAATTTATATCAAATTAAAGCTTAGGTTCTCCTCTTTTAGGAAATCACATGACTTTTACATTTAGATAATTTCTTCATACCTTAAATGGCCTCCATGCACACTGAGCCCTCCGCAAAATACTGTCAAAATACGGGCCATAACTCAGGGTAGACAGCCTATATTGTTGTGATTAAAACACAAATACGAATGAAATTATTTCTAGCGACAGTTATAACTTTAAACGTTTTTAAGGGAGGCCGACAAATTTATATCAAATTAAAGCTTAGGTTCTCCTCTTTTAGGAAATCACATGACTTTTACATTTAGATAATTTCTTCATACCTTAAACGGCCTCCATGCACACTTAGCCCTCCGCAAAATACTGTCAAAATACGGGCCATAACTCAGGGTAGACAGCCTATATTGTTGTGATTAAAACACAAATACAGATGAAATTATTTCTAGCGACAGTTATAACTTTAAAAGTTTTAAGGGAGGCCGACAAATTTATATCAAATTAAAGCTTAGGTTCTCCTCTTTTAGGAAATCACATGACTTTTACATTTAGATAATTTCTTCATACCTTAAACGGCCTCCATGCACACTTAGCCCTCCGCAAAATACTGTCAAAATACGGGCCATAACTCAGGGTAGACAGCCTATATTGTTGTGATTAAAACACAAATACGAATGAAATTATTTCTAGCGACGGGTATAACTTTAAAAGTTTTTAAGGGAGGCAGACAAATTTATATCCAAATTAAAGCTTAGGTTCTCCTCTTTTAGGAAATCACATGACTTTTACATTTAGATAATTTCTTCATACCTTAAAATGGCCTCCATGCACACTGAACCCTCCGCAAAATACTGTCAAAATACGGGCCATAACTCAGGGTAGACAGCCTATATTGTTGTGATTAAAACACAAATACGAATGAAATTATTTCTAGCGACGGTTATAACTTTAAACGTTTTTAAGGGAGGCCGACAAATTTATATCCATCTTAATGCTTTGGTTCTCCTCTTTTAGGAATTCACATGACTTTTACATTTAGATAATTTCTTCATACCTTAAATGGCCTCCATGCACACTGAGCCCTCCGCAAAATACTGTCAAAATACGGGCCATAACTCAGGGTAGACAGCCTATATTGTTGTGATTAAAACACAAATACAGATGAAATTATTTCTAGCGACAGTTATAACTTTAAAAGTTTTTAAGGAGGCCGACAAATTTATATCAAATTAAAGCTTAGGTTCTCCTCTTTTAGGAAATCACATGACTTTTACATTTAGATAATTTCTTCATACCTTAAATGGCCTCCATGCACACTTAGCCCTCCGCAAAATACTGTCAAAATACGGGCCATAACTCAGGGTAGACAGCCTATATTGTTGTGATTAAAACACAAATACAGATGAAATTATTTCTAGCGACAGTTATAACTTTAAAAGTTTTTAGGGAGGCCGACAAATTTATATCCAAATTAAAGCTTAGGTTCTCCTCTTTTAGGAAATCACATGACTTTTACATTTAGATAATTTCTTCATACCTTAAATGGCCTCCATGCACACTGAGCCCTCCGCAAAATACTGTCAAAATACGGGCCATAACTCAGGGTAGACAGCCTATATTGTTGTGATTAAAACACAAATACGAATGAAATTATTTCTAGCGACAGTTATAACTTTAAAAGTTTTTAAGGAGGCCGACAAATTTATACTCAAATTAAAGCTTAGGTTCTCCTCTTTTAGGAAATCACATGACTTTTACATTTAGATAATTTCTTCATACCTTAAATGGCCTCCATGCACACTTAGCCCTCCGCAAAATACTGTCAAAATACGGGCCATAACTCAGGGTAGACAGCCTATATTGTTGTGATTAAAACACAAATACGAATGAAATTATTTCTAGCGACAGTTATAACTTTAAAAGTTTTTAAGGGAGGCCGACAAATTTATATTCAAATTAAAGCTTAGGTTCTCCTCTTTTAGGAAATCACATGACTTTTACATTTAGATAATTTCTTCATACCTTAAATGGCCTCCATGCACACTGAGCCCTCCGCAAAATACTGTCAAAATACGGGCCATAACTCAGGGTAGACAGCCTATATTGTTGTGATTAAAACACAAATACAAATGAAATTATTTCTAGCGACGGTTATAACTTTAAAAGTTTTTAAGGGAGGCCGACAAATTTATATCCAAATTAAAGCTTAGGTTCTCCTCTTTTAGGAAATCACATGACTTTTACATTTAGATAATTTCTTCATACCTTAAATGGCCTCCATGCACACTGAGCCCTCCGCAAAATACTGTCAAAATACGGGCCATAACTCAGGGTAGACAGCCTATATTGTTGTGATTAAAACACAAATACGAATGAAATTATTTCTAGCGACAGTTATAACTTTAAAAGTTTTTAAGGAGGCCGACAAATTTATATCCAAATTAAAGCTTAGGTTCTCCCTCTTTAGGAAATCACATGACTTTTACATTTAGATAATTTCTTCATACCTTAAATGGCCTCCATGCACACTTAGCCCTCCGCAAAATACTGTCAAAATACGGGCCATAACTCAGGGTAGACAGCCTATATTGTTGTGATTAAAACACAAATACGAATGAAATTATTTCTAGCGACAGTTATAACTTTAAAAGTTTTTAAGGAGGCCGACAAATTTATATCCAAATTAAAGCTTAGGTTCTCCTCTTTTAGGAAATCACATGACTTTTACATTTAGATAATTTCTTCATACCTTAAATGGCCTCCATGCACATAGAGCCCTCCGCAAAATACTGTCAAAATACGGGCCATAACTCAGGGTAGACAGCCTATATTGTTGTGATTAAAACACAAATACAGATGAAATTATTTCTAGCGACAGTTATAACTTTAAAAGTTTTTAAGGAGGCCGACAAATTTATATCCAAATTAAAGCTTAGGTTCTCCTCTTTTAGGAAATCACATGACTTTTACATTTAGACAATTTCTTCATACCTTAAATGGCCTCCATGCACATAGCCCTCCATAAAATACTGTCAAAATACGGGCCATAACTCAGGGTAGACAGCCTATATTGTTGTGATTAAAACACAAATACAGATGAAATTATTTCTAGCGACAGTTATAACTTTAAAAGTTTTTAAAGGGAGGCCGACAAATTTATATCCAAATTAAAGCTTAGGTTCTCCTCTTTTGAAATCACATGACTTTTACATTTAGATAATTTCTTCATACCTTAAACGGCCTCCATGCACACTTACCCCTCCGTAAAATCCTGTCAAAATACGGGCCATAACTCAGGGTAGACAGCCTATATTGTTGTGATTAAAACACAAATACAGATGAAATTATTTCTAGCGACAGTTATAACTTTAAAAGTTTTTAAGGAGGCCGACAAATTTATATCAAATTAAAGCTTAGGTTCTCCTCTTTTTGGAAATCACATGACTTTTACATTTAGATAATTTCTTCATACCTTAAACGGCCTCCATGCACTTAGCCCTCCGTAAAATACTGTCAAAATACGGGCCATAACTCAGGGTAGACAGCCTATATTGTTGTGATTAAAACACAAATACGAGATGAAATTATTTCTAGCGACAGTTATAACTTTAAAGTTTTTAAGGAGGCCGACAAATTTATATCCAAATTAAAGCTTAGGTTCTCCTCTTTTAGGAAATCACATGACTTTTACATTTAGATAATTTCTTCATACCTTAAATGGCCTCCATGCACACTGAGCCCTCCGCAAAATACTGTCAAAATACGGGCCATAACTCAGGGTAGACAGCCTATATTGTTGTGATTAAAACACAAATACGAATGAAATTATTTCTAGCGACGGTTATAACTTTAAAAAGTTTTTAAGGGAGGCCGACAAATTTATATCCAAATTAAAGCTTAGGTTCTCCTCTTTTAGGAAATCACATGACTTTTACATTTAGATAATTTCTTCATACCTTAAACGGCCTCCATGCACACTTAGCCCTCCGTAAAATACGGTCAAAATACGGGCCATAACTCAGGGTAGACAGCCTATATTGTTGTGATTAAAACACAAATACGAATGAAATTATTTCTAGCGACGGTTATAACTTTAAAAGTTTTTAAGGGAGGCCGACAAATTTATATCAAATTAAAGCTTAGGTTCTCCTCTTTTAGGAAATCACATGACTTTTACATTTAGATAATTTCTTCATACCATAAACGGCCTCCATGCACACACTTCCCTCGGCATAACCCTGTCAAAATACGGGCCATTACTCAGGGTAGACAGCCTATATTGTTGTGATTAAAACACAAATACAGATGAAATTATTTCTAGCGACAGTTATAACTTTAAAAGTTTTAAGGAGGCCGACAAATTTATATCAAATTAAAGCTTAGGTTCTCCTCTTTAGGAAATCACATGACTTTTACATTTAGATAATTTCTTCATACCTTAAATGGCCTCCATGCACACTGAGCCCTCCGCAAAATACTGTCAAAATACGGGCCATAACTCAGGGTAGACAGCCTATATTGTTGTGATTAAAACACAAATACGAATGAAATTATTTCTAGCGACGGTTATAACTTTAAAAGTTTTTAAGGAGGCCGACAAATTTATATCAAATTAAAGCTTAGGTTCTCCTCTTTTAGGAAATCACATGACTTTTACATTTAGATAATTTCTTCATACCTTAATGGCCTCCATGCACACTGAGCCCTCCGCAAAATACTGTCAAAATACGGGCCATAACTCAGGGTAGACAGCCTATATTGTTGTGATTAAAACACAAATACGAATGAAATTATTTCTAGCGACGGTTATAACTTTAAAAGTTTTTAAGGGAGGCCGACAAATAACTATCCAAATTAAAGCTTAGGTTCTCCTCTTTTAGGAAATCACATGACTTTTACATTTAGATAATTTCTTCATACCTTAAACGGCCTCCATGCACACTTAGCCCTCCGCAAAATGCTGTCAAAATACGGGCCATAACTCAGGGTAGACAGCCTATATTGTTGTGATTAAAACAGAAATACGAATGAAATTATTTCTAGCGACGGTTATAACTTTTAAAGTTTTAAGGGAGGCCGACAAATTTATATCAAATTAAAGCTTAGGTTCACCTCTTTTAGGAAATCACATGACTTTTACATTTAGATAATTTCTTCATACCTTAAACGCCCTCCATGCACACTTAGCCCTCCGCAAAATACTGTCAAAATACGGGCCATAACTCAGGGTAGACAGCCTATATTGTTGTGATTAAAACACAAATACAGATGAAATTATTTCTAGCGACAGTTATAACTTTAAAAGTTTTTAAGGGAGGCCGACAAATTTATATCAAATTAAAGCTTAGGTTCTCCTCTTTTAGGAAATCACATGACTTTTACATTTAGATAATTTCTTCATACCTTAAATGGCCTCCATGCACACTGAGCCCTCCGCAAAATACTGTCAAAATACAGGCCATAACTCAGGGTAGACAGCCTATATTGTTGTGATTAAAACACAAATACAGATGAAATTATTTCTAGCGACAGTTATAACTTTAAAAGTTTTAAGGGAGGCCGACAAATTTATATCCAAATTAAAGCTTAGGTTCTCCTCTTTTAGGAAATCACATGACTTTTACATTTAGATAATTTCTTCATACCTTAAATGGCCTCCATGCACACTGAGCCCTCCGCAAAATACTGTCAAAATACGGGCCATAACTCAGGGTAGAACAGCCTATATTGTTGTGATTAAAACACAAATACAGATGAAATTATTTCTAGCGACAGTTATAACTTTAAAAGTTTTTAAGGAGGCCGACAAATTTATATCAAATTAAAGCTTAGGTTCTCCTCTTTTAGGAAATCACATGACTTTTACATTTAGATAATTTCTTCATACCTTAAATGGCCTCCATGCACACTGAGCCCTCCGCAAAATACTGTCAAAATACGGGCCATAACTCAGGGTAGACAGCCTATATTGTTGTGATTAAAACACAAATACGAATGAAACTATTTCTAGCGTCTGTTATAACTTTAAAAGTTTTTAAGGGAGGCCGACAAATTTATATTCAAATTAAAGCTTAGGTTCTCCTCTTTTAGGAAATCACATGACTTTTACATTTAGATAATTTCTTCATACCTTAAACGGCCTCCATGCACACTTAGCCCTCCGCAAAATACTGTCAAAATACGGGCCATAACTCAGGGTAGACAGCCTATATTGTTGTGATTAAAACACAAATACGAATGAAATTATTTCTAGCGACAGTTATAACTTTAAAAGTTTTTAAGGGAGGCCGACAAATTTATATCCAAATTAAAGCTTAGGTTCTCCTCTTTTAGGAAATCACATGACTTTTACATTTAGATAATTTCTTCATACCTTAAATGGCCTCCATGCACACTTAGCCCTCCGTAAAATACTGTCAAAATACGGGCCATAACTCAGGGTAGACAGCCTATATTGTTGTGATTAAAACACAAATACAGATGAAATTATTTCTAGCGACAGTTATAACTTTAAAAGTTTTAAGGAGGCCGACAAATTTATATCAAATTAAAGCTTAGGTTCTCCTCTTTTAGGAAATCACATGACTTTTACATTTAGATAATTTCTTCATACCTTAAACGGCCTCCATGCACACTAGCCCTCCGCAAAATACTGTCAAAATACGGGCCATAACTCAGGGTAGACAGCCTATATTGTTGTGATTAAAACACAAATACAGATGAAATTATTTCTAGCGACAGTTATAACTTTAAAAGTTTTTAAGGCAGGCCGACAAATTTATATCAAAATTAAAGCTTAGGTTCTCCTCTTTTAGGAAATCACATGACTTTTACATTTAGACAATTTCTTCATACCTTAAACGGCCTCCATGCACACTTAGCCCTCCGCAAAATACTGTCAAAATACGGGCCATAACTCAGGGTAGACAGCCTATATTGTTGTGATTAAAACACAAATACAGATGAAATTATTTCTAGCGACAGTTATAACTTTAAAAGTTTTTAAGGGAGGCCGACAAATTTATATCCAAATTAAAGCTTAGGTTCTCCTCTTTTAGGAAATCACATGACTTTTACATTTAGATAATTTCTTCATACCTTAAATGGCCTCCATGCACACTGAGCCCTCCGCAAAATACTGTCAAAATACGGGCCATAACTCAGGGTAGACAGCCTATATTGTTGTGATTAAAACACAAATACAAATGAAATTATTTCTAGCGACAGTTATAACTTTAAAAAGTTTTTAAGGAGGCCGACAAATTTATATCAAATTAAAGCTTAGGTTCTCCTCTTTTAGGAAATCACATGACTTTTACATTTAGATAATTTCTTCATACCTTAAATGGCCTCCATGCACACTGAGCCCTCCGCAAAATACTGTCAAAATACGGGCCATAACTCAGGGTAGACAGCCTATATTGTTGTGATTAAAACACAAATACGAATGAAATTATTTCTAGCGACAGTTATAACTTTAAAAGTTTTAAGGAGGCCGACAAATTTATATCAAATTAAAGCTTAGGTTCTCCTCTTTTAGGAAATCACATGACTTTTACATTTAGATAATTTCTTCATACCTTAAATGGCCTCCATGCACACTTAGCCCTCCGTAAAATACTGTCAAAATACGGGCCATAACTCAGGGTAGACAGCCTATATTGTTGTGATTAAAACACAAATACGAATGAAATTATTTCTAGCGACAGTTATAACTTTAAAAGTTTTTAAGGGAGGCCGACAATTTTATATCGAAATTAAAGCTTAGGTTCTCCTCTTTTAGGAAATCACATGACTTTTACATTTAGACAATTTCTTCATACCTTAAACGGCCTCCATGCACACTTAGCCCGCCGTAAAATACTGTCAAAATACGGGCCATAACTCAGGGTAGACAGCCTATATTGTTGTGATTAAAACACAAATACGAATGAAATTATTTCTAGCGACAGTTATAACTTTAAAAGTTTTTAAGGAGGCCGACAAATTTATATCAAATTAAAGCTTAGGTTCTCCTCTTTTAGGAAATCACATGACTTTTACATTTAGATAATTTCTTCATACCTTAAATGGCCTCCATGCACACTGAGCCCTCCGCAAAATACTGTCAAAATACGGGCCATAACTCAGGGTAGACAGCCTATATTGTTGTGATTAAAACACAAATACTCATGAAATTATTTCTAGCGACGGTTATAACTTTAAAATATTTAAGGGAGGCCGACAAATTTATATCCAAATTAAAGCTTAGGTTCTCCTCTTTTAGGAAATCACATGACTTTTACATTTAGATAATTTCTTCATACCTTAAATGGCCTCCATGCACACTTAGCCCTCCGCAAAATACTGTCAAAATACGGGCCATAACTCAGGGTAGACAGCCTATATTGTTGTGATTAAAACACAAATACAGATGAAATTATTTCTAGCGACAGTTATAACTTTAAAAGTTTTAAGAGAGGCCGACAAATTTATATCCAAATTAAAGCTTAGGTTCTCCTCTTTTAGGAAATCACATGACTTTTACATTTAGATAATTTCTTCATACCTTAAATGGCCTCCATGCACACTGAGCCCTCCGCAAAATACTGTCAAAATACGGGCCATAACTCAGGGTAGACAGCCTATATTGTTGTGATTAAAACACAAATACGAATGAAATTATTTCTAGCGACAGTTATAACTTTAAAAGTTTTAAGGAGGCCGACAAATTTATATCCAAATTAAAGCTTAGGTTCTCCTCTTTTAGGAAATCACATGACTTTTACATTTAGATAATTTCTTCATACCTTAAATGGCCTCCATGCACACTGAGCCCTCCGCAAAATACTGTCAAAATACGGGCCATAACTCAGGGTAGACAGCCTATATTGTTGTGATTAAAACACAAATACAGAATGAAATTATTTCTAGCGACAGTTATAACTTTAAAAGTTTTTAAAGGGAGGCCGACAAATTTATATCAAATTAAAGCTTAGGTTCTCCTCTTTTAGGAAATCACATGACTTTTACATTTAGATAATTTCTTCATACCTTAAACGGCCTCCATGCACACTAGCCCTCCGTAAAATACTGTCAAAATACGGGCCATAACTCAGGGTAGACAGCCTATATTGTTGTGATTAAAACACAAATACGAATGAAATTATTTCTAGCGACAGTTATAACTTTAAAAGATTTTAAGGGAGGCCGACAAATTTATATCAAATTAAAGCTTAGGTTCTCCTCTTTTAGGAAATCACATGACTTTTACATTTAGATAATTTCTTCATACCTTAAATGGCCTCCATGCACACTGAGCCCTCCGCAAAATACTGTCAAAATACGGGCCATAACTCAGGGTAGACAGCCTATATTGTTGTGATTAAAACACAAATACAAATGAAATTATTTCTAGCGACGGTTATAACTTTAAAAGTTTTTAAGGGAGGCCGACAAATTTATATCCAAATTAAAGCTTAGGTTCTCCTCTTTTAGGAAATCACATGACTTTTACATTTAGACAATTTCTTCATACCTTAAACGGCCTCCATGCACACTTAGCCCTCCGCAAAATACTGTCAAAATACGGGCCATAACTCAGGGTAGACAGCCTATATTGTTGTGATTAAAACACAAATACACATGAAACTATTTCTAGCGACAGTTATAACTTTAAACGTTTTAAGGGAGGCCGACAAATTTATATCCAAATTAAAGCTTAGGTTCTCCTCTTTTAGGAAATCACATGACTTTTACATTTAGATAATTTCTTCATACCTTAAACGGCCTCCATGCACACTTAGCCCTCCGCAAAATACTGTCAAAATACGGGCCATAACTCAGGGTAGACAGCCTATATTGTTGTGATTAAAACACAAATACGAATGAAATTATTTCTAGCGACAGTTATAACTTTAAAAAGTTTTAAGGAGGCCGACAAATTTATATCAAATTAAAGCTTAGGTTCTCCTCTTTTAGGAAATCACATGACTTTTACATTTAGATAATTTCTTCATACCTTAAATGGCCTCCATGCACACTGAGCCCTCCGCAAAATACTGTCAAAATACGGGCCATAACTCAGGGTAGACAGCCTATATTGTTGTGATTAAAACACAAATACGAATGAAATTATTTCTAGCGACGGTTATAACTTTAAAAGTTTTTAAGGGAGGCCGACAAATTTATATACAAATTAAAGCTTAGGTTCTCCTCTTTTAGGAAATCACATGACTTTTACATTTAGACAATTTCTTCATACCTTAAATGGCCTCCATGCACACTGAGCCCTCCGTAAAATACTGTCAAAATACGGGCCATAACTCAGGGTAGACAGCCTATATTGTTGTGATTAAAACACAAATACAAATGAAATTATTTCTAGCGACAGTTATAACTTTAAAAGTTTTAAGGAGGCCGACAAATTTATATCAAATTAAAGCTTAGGTTCTCCTCTTTTAGGAAATCACATGACTTTTACATTTAGATAATTTCTTCATACCTTAAACGGCCTCCATGCACACTTAGCCCTCCGCAAAATACTGTCAAAATACGGGCCATAACTCAGGGTAGACAGCCTATATTGTTGTGATTAAAACACAAATACAGATGAAATTATTTCTAGCGACAGTTATAACTTTAAAAGTTTTTAAGGAGGCCGACAAATTTATATCAAATTAAAGCTTAGGTTCTCCTCTTTTAGGAAATCACATGACTTTTACATTTAGATAATTTCTTCATACCTTAAACGGCCTCCATGCACACTTAGCCCTCCGCAAAATACTGTCAAAATACGGGCCATAACTCAGGGTAGACAGCCTATATTGTTGTGATTAAAACACAAATACAGATGAAATTATTTCTAGCGACAGTTATAACTTTAAAAGTTTTTAAGGAGGCCGACAAATTTATATCAAATTAAAGCTTAGGTTCTCCTCTTTTGAAATCACATGACTTTTACATTTAGATAATTTCTTCATACCTTAAATGGCCTCCATGCACATAGCCCTCCGCAAAATACTGCCGAAATACGTGACATAACTCAGGGTAGACACCCTATATTGTTGTCATTAAAAAACAAATACGAATGTAATTATTTCTAGAGACTGGTATAACATAAAAGGTTGTTAAGGGAGGCCGACAAATTTATATCCAAATTAAAGATTAGGTTCTCCTCTTTACTTAAATCACATGACTTTTACATTTAGACAATTTCTTCATACCTTAAACGGCCTCCATGCACACTTAGCCCTCAGTAAAATACTGTCAAAATACGGGCCATAACTCAGGGTAGACAGCCTATATTGTTGTGATTAAAACACAAATACGAATGAAATTATTTCTAGCGACGGTTATAACTTTAAAAGTTTTAAGGGAGGCCGACAAATTTATATCCAAATTAAAGCTTAGGTTCTCCTCTTTTAGGAAATCACATGACTTTTACATTTAGATAATTTCTTCATACCTTAAATGGCCTCCATGCACACTGAGCCCTCCGCAAAATACTGTCAAAATACGGGCCATAACTCAGGGTAGACAGCCTATATTGTTGTGATTAAAACACAAATACGAATGAAATTATTTCTAGCGACTGTTATAACTTTAAAAGTTTTTAAGGGAGGCCGACAAATTTATATCCAAATTAAAGCTTAGGTTCTCCTCTTTTAGGAAATCACATGACTTTTACATTTAGATAATTTCTTCATACCTTAAATGGCCTCCATGCACACTTAGCCCTCCGCAAAATACTGTCAAAATACGGGCCATAACTCAGGGTAGACAGCCTATATTGTTGTGATTAAAACACAAATACGAATGAAATTATTTCTAGCGACGGTTATAACTTTAAAAGTTTTTAAGGAGGCCGACAAATTTATATCAAATTAAAGCTTAGGTTCTCCTCTTTTAGGAAATCACATGACTTTTACATTTAGACAATTTCCTCCTACCCCAAACGGCCTCCATTCTCACATAGCCCTCCGTAAAATACTGTCAAAATACGGGCCATAACTCAGGGTAGACAGCCTATATTGTTGTGATTAAAACACAAATACGAATGAAATTATTTCTAGCGACAGTTATAACTTTAAAAGTTTTTAAGGAGGCCGACAAATTTATATCCAAATTAAAGCTTAGGTTCTCCTCTTTTAGGAAATCACATGACTTTTACATTTAGATAATTTCTTCATACCTTAAACGGCCTCCATGCACACTTAGCCCTCCGTAAAATACTGTCAAAATACGGGCCATAACTCAGGGTAGACAGCCTATATTGTTGTGATTAAAACACAAATACAGATGAAATTATTTCTAGCGACAGTTATAACTTTAAAAGTTTTTAGGGAGGCCGACAAATTTATATCCAAATTAAAGCTTAGGTTCTCCTCTTTTGAAATCACATGACTTTTACATTTAGACAATTTCTTCATACCTTAAACGGCCTCCATGCACACTTAGCCCTCCGCAAAATACTGTCAAAATACAGGCCATAACTCAGGGTAGACAGCCTATATTGTTGTGATTAAAAAACAAAACAGAAAGAAAATCTGTCAAGCGACGGTTATAACTTTAAAATTGTTTAAGGGAGGCCGACAAATTTATATCCAAATTAAAGCTTAGGTTCTCCTCTTTTAGGAAATCACATGACTTTTACATTTAGATAATTTCTTCATACCTTAAATGGCCTCCATGCACACTGAGCCCTCCGCAAAATACTGTCAAAATACGGGCCATAACTCAGGGTAGACAGCCTATATTGTTGTGATTAAAACACAAATACGAGTGAAATTATTTCTAGCGACGGTTATAACTTTAAAAGTTTTTAAGGGAGGCCGACAAATTTATATCCAAATTAAAGCTTAGGTTCTCCTCTTTTAGGAAATCACATGACTTTTACATTTAGATAATTTCTGCATACCTTAAATGGCCTCCATGCACACTTAGCCCTCAGTAAAATACTGTCAAAATACGGGCCATAACTCAGGGTAGACAGCCTATATTGTTGTGATTAAAACACAAATACGAATGAAATTATTTCTAGCGACGGTTATAACTTTAAAAGTTTTAAGGGAGGCCGACAAATTTATATCCAAATTAAAGCTTAGGTTCTCCTCTTTAGGAAATCACATGACTTTTACATTTAGATAATTTCTTCATACCTTAAACGGCCTCCATGCACACTTAGCCCTCCGCAAAATACTGTCAAAATACGGGCCATAACTCAGGGTGACAGCCTATATTGTTGTGATTAAAACACAAATACAGATGAAATTATTTCTAGCGACAGTTATAACTTTAAAAGTTTTTAAGGAGGCCGACAAATTTATATCCAAATTAAAGCTTAGGTTCTCCTCTATTAGGAAATCACATGACATTTACACTTAGACAATTTCTACATATCCCAAACTCGATGCACTTACTCTCTGCCCTCCGCAAAATACTGTCAAAATACGGGCCATAACTCAGGGTAGACAGCCTATATTGTTGTGATTAAAACACAAATACAGATGAAATTATTTCTAGCGACAGTTATAACTTTAAAAGTTTTAAGGAGGCCGACAAATTTATATCCAAATTAAAGCTTAGTTTCTCCTCTTTTAGGAAATCACACGACTTTTACATTTAGACAATTTCTTCATACCTTAAATGGCCTCCATGCACTGAGCCCTCCGCAAAATACTGTCAAAATACGGGCCATAACTCAGGGTAGACAGCCTATATTGTTGTGATTAAAACACAAATACGAATGAAATTATTTCTAGCGACAGATATAACTTTAAAAGTTTTAAGGAGGCCGACAAATTTATATCAAATTAAAGCTTAGGTTCTCCTCTTTTAGGAAATCACATGACTTTTACATTTAGATAATTTCTTCATACCTTAAACGGCCTCCATGCACACTTAGCCCTCCGCAAAATACTGTCAAAATACGGGCCATAACTCAGGGTAGACAGCCTATATTGTTGTGATTAAAACACAAATACGAATGAAATTATTTCTAGCGACAGTTATAACTTTAAAAGTTTTTAAGGGAGGCCGACAAATTTATATCCAAATTAAAGCTTAGGTTCTCCTCTTTTAGGAAATCACATGACTTTTACATTTAGATAATTTCTTCATACCTTAAATGGCCTCCATGCACACTGAGCCCTCCGCAAAATACTGTCAAAATACGGGCCATAACTCAGGGTAGACAGCCTATATTGTTGTGATTAAAACACAAATACGAATGAAATTATTTCTAGCGACTGTTATAACTTTAAAAGTTTTTAAGGGAGGCCGACAAATTTATATCCAAATTAAAGCTTAGGTTCTCCTCTTTTAGGAAATCACATGACTTTTACATTTAGATAATTTCTTCATACCTTAAATGGCCTCCATGCACATTGAGCCCTCCGTAAAATACTGTCCAAATACGGGCCATAAATCAGGGTAGACGGCCTATATTGTTGTGATTAAAACACAAATGCGAATGAAATTATTTCTAGCGACGGTTATAACTTTAAAAGTTTTTAAGGGAGGCCGACAATTGTATATCAAATTAAAGCTTAGGTTCTCCTCTTTTAGGAAATCACATGACTTTTACATTTAGATAATTTCTTCATACCTTAAATGGCCTCCATGCACACCCAGCCCTCCGCAAAATACTGTCAAAATACGGGCCATAACTCAGGGTAGACAGCCTATATTGTTGTGATTAAAACACAAATACGAATGAAATTATTTCTAGCGACAGATATAACTATAAAAGTTTTAAGGGAGGCCGACAAATGTATAACCAAATTAAAGCTTAGGTTCTCCTCTCTGTTGAAATCACATGACTTTTACATTTAGATAATTTCTTCATACCTTAAATGGCCTCCATGCACACTGAGCCCTCCGCAAAATACTGTCAAAATACGGGCCATAACTCAGGGTAGACAGCCTATATTGTTGTGATTAAAACACAAATACGAATGAAATTATTTCTAGCGACAGGTATAACTTTAAAAGTTTTTAAGGAGGCCGACAAATTTATATCAAATTAAAGCTTAGGTTCTCCTCTTTTAGGAAATCACATGACTTTTACATTTAGATAATTTCTTCATACCTTAAACGGCCTCCATGCACACTTAGCCCTCCGCAAAATACTGTCAAAATACGGGCCATAACTCAGGGTAGACAGCCTATATTGTTGTGATTAAAACACAAATACGAATGAAATTATTTCTAGCGACAGTTATAACTTTAAAAGTTTTTAAGGAGGCCGACAAATTTATATCAAATTAAAGCTTAGGTTCTCCTCTTTTAGGAAATCACATGACTTTTACATTTAGATAATTTCTTCATACCTTAAACGGCCTCCATGCACTTAGCCCTCCGTAAAATACTGTCAAAATACGGGCCATAACTCAGGGTAGACAGCCTATATTGTTGTGATTAAAACACAAATACGAATGAAATTATTTCTAGCGACAGTTATAACTTTAAAAGTTTTAAGGGAGGCCGACAAATTTATATCAAATTAAAGCTTAGGTTCTCCTCTTTTAGAAATCACATGACTTTTACATTTAGATAATTTCTTCATACCTTAAATGGCCTCCATGCACATGAGCCCTCCGCAAAATACTGTCAAAATACGGGCCATAACTCAGGGTAGACAGCCTATATTGTTGTGATTAAAACACAAATACAGATGAAATTATTTCTAGCGACAGTTATAACTTTAAAAGTTTTTAAGGGAGGCCGACAAATTTATATCCAAATTAAAGCTTAGGTTCTCCTCTTTAGGAAATCACATGACTTTTACATTTAGATAATTTCTTCATACCTTAAATGGCCTCCATGCACACTTAGCCCTCCGCAAAATACTGTCAAAATACGGGCCATAACTCAGGGTAGACAGCCTATATTGTTGTGATTAAAACACAAATACATGATAATTATTTCTAGCGACAGTTATAACTTTAAAAGTTTTTAAAGGGAGGCCGACAAATTTATATCCAAATTAAAGCTTAGGTTCTCCTCTTTTAGGAAATCACATGACTTTTACATTTAGATAATTTCTTCATACCTTAAATGGCCTCCATGCACACTGAGCCCTCCGCAAAATACTGTCAAAATACGGGCCATAACTCAGGGTAGACAGCCTATATTGTTGTGATTAAAACACAAATACAAATGAAATTATTTCTAGCGACAGTTATAACTTTAAAAGTTTTTAAGGGAGGCCGACAAATTTATATCCAAATTAAAGCTTAGGTTCTCCTCTTTTAGGAAATCACATGACTTTTACATTTAGATAATTTCTTCATACCTTAAATGGCCTCCATGCACACTTAGCCCTCCGCAAAATACTGTCAAAATACGGGCCATAACTCAGGGTAGACAGCCTATATTGTTGTGATTAAAACACAAATACGAATGAAATTATTTCTAGCGACAGTTATAACTTTAAAAGTTTTTAAGGGAGGCCGACAAATTTATATCCAAATTAAAGCTTAGGTTCTCCTCTTTTAGGAAATCACATGACTTTTACATTTAGATAATTTCTTCATACCTTAAACGGCCTCCATGCACATAGCCCTCCGCAAAATACTGTCAAAATACGGGCCATAACTCAGGGTAGACAGCCTATATTGTTGTGATTAAAACACAAATACGAATGAAATTATTTCTAGCGACAGTTATAACTTTAAAAGTTTTTAAGGAGGCCGACAAATTTATATCAAATTAAAGCTTAGGTTCTCCTCTTTTAGGAAATCACATGACTTTTACCTTTAGATAATTTCTTCTTACCTTTCACGACCTCCCTGCACTGTGAGCCCTCCGCAAAATGCTGTCAAAATACGGGCCATAACTCAGGGTAGACAGCCTATATTGTTGTGATTAAAACACAAATACGAATGAAATTATTTCTAGCGACAGTTATAACTTTAAAAGTTTTTAAGGGAGGCCGACAAATTTATATCAAATTAAAGCTTAGGTTCTCCTCTTTTAGGAAATCACATGACTTTTACATTTAGATAATTTCTTCATACCTTAAACGGCCTCCATGCACACTTAGCCCTCCGCAAAATACTGTCAAAATACGGGCCATAACTCAGGGTAGACAGCCTATATTGTTGTGATTAAAACACAAATACAGATGAAATTATTTCTAGCGACAGTTATAACTTTAAAAGTTTTTAAGGAGGCCGACAAATTTATATCAAATTAAAGCTTAGGTTCTCCTCTTTTAGGAAATCACATGACTTTTACATTTAGATAATTTCTTCATACCTTAAATGGCCTCCATGCACACTGAGCCCTCCGCAAAATACTGTCAAAATACGGGCCATAACTCAGGGTAGACAGCCTATATTGTTGTGATTAAAACACAAATACGAATGAAATTATTTCTAGCGACAGTTATAACTTTAAAAGTTTTTAAGGAGGACGACAAATTTATATCAAATTAAAGCTTAGGTTCTCCTCTTTTAGGAAATCACATGACTTTTACATTTAGATAATTTCTTCATACCTTAAATGGCCTCCATGCACACTGAGCCCTCCGCAAAATACTGTCAAAATACGGGCCATAACTCAGGGTAGACAGCCTATATTGTTGTGATTAAAACACAAATACGAATGAAATTATTTCTAGCGACAGTTATAACTTTAAAAGTTTTTAAAGGGAGGCCGACAAATTTATATCCAAATTAAAGCTTAGGTTCTCCTCTTTTAGGAAATCACATGACTTTTACATTTAGATAAATTCTTCATACCTTAAATGGCGGCCTCCATGCACACTTAGCCCTCCGTAAAATACTGTCAAAATACGGGCCATAACTCAGGGTAGACAGCCTATATTGTTGTGATTAAAACACAAATACAGATGAAATTATTTCTAGCGACGGTTATAACTTTAAAAGTTTTTAAGGGAGGCCGACAAATTTATATCCAAATTAAAGCTTAGGTTCTCCTCTTTTAGGAAATCACATGACTTTTACATTTAGATAATTTCTTCATACCTTAAATGGCCTCCATGCACACTGAGCCCTCCGCAAAATACTGTCAAAATACGGGCCATAACTCAGGGTAGACAGCCTATATTGTTGTGATTAAAACACAAATACAAATGAAATTATTTCTAGCGACAGTTATAACTTTAACAGTTTTATGGAGGCCGACAAATTTATATCCAAATTAAAGCTTAGGTTCTCCTCTTTTAGGAAATCACATGACTTTTACATTTAGATAATTTCTTCATACCTTAAACGGCCTCCATGCACACTTAGCCCGCCGTAAAATACTGTCAAAATACGGGCCATAACTCAGGGTAGACAGCCTATATTGTTGTGATTAAAACACAAATACAGATGAAATTATTTCTAGCGACAGTTATAACTTTAAAAGTTTTTAAGGGAGGCCGACAAATTTATATCCAAATTAAAGCTTAGGTTCTCCTCTTTTGAAATCACAAGACTATTACATTTAGATAATTTCTACATACCTTAAACGTCCTCCATGCACACTTAGCCCTCCGCAAAATACTGTCAAAATACGGGCCATAACTCAGGGTAGACAGCCTATATTGTTGTGATTAAAACACAAATACAGATGAAATTATTTCTAGCGACAGTTATAACTTTAAAAGTTTTTAAGGAGGCCGACAAATTTATATCCAAATTAAAGCTTAGGTTCTCCTCTTTTGAAATCACATGACTTTTACACTGAGATAATTTCTTCATACCTTAAATGGCCTCCATGCACACTTAGCCCTCCGCAAATTACTGTCAAAATACGGGCCATAACTCAGGGTAGACAGCCTATATTGTTGTGATTAAAACACAAATACGATTGAAATTATTTCTAGCGACGGGTATAACTTTAAAAGTTTTTAAGGAGGCCGACAAATTTATATCAAATTAAAGCTAGTGTGACGTATTGACTGGCTAAACAGCCAGTCACACACGGCAGAAGGAAAATGAACAATATAACGGCTAGTAATTCAAAAGAACCATGGAACGAGAAGAACAAAACCAGCAATTATCACACAAAGAACCATGGATTAATATTCAAATAAACTTAACATCATAATTTATTTATAAACAAACACTACATTCAAAGAATACGTTATAACTACTAGAAACATCTTTACATAAATAAAGATAACTTACATAAATGGCAAACAAAGTTACAACCGGTTATAAAGTAAAAGGTGCTCTGCCGGCTGAACACGGGTGACGGCTGGGCTATGTCTAACGGTGACCAACAACGATATTGACAACATCAACAGCAGGGTAGCAAGGACGACGACCTCCATCATCAACCAGTTCCGGGAGTCCCAGCACTCACTGTACGCCACAGTCGGAGGCGCCAACTCGACATCCCTCAGCCAAGCGATAGAAACAAAAAACACTACCCGGCCGCACCCATGATCCAGCCCACAGAGAACTCAGCACTGGGTTTACGTACCCATTTATACAGGGCCGATTTGGTTAAATGAGCAAACATAATACTTCGTACGGCTTGTCCACAACATACTAAAGAACACACAAACATAAAGAAATATATGGGGAATACAATCACCAGGATCATTGAAATTCCCAAGCTCTGGGCCAGGAGGAAATAAAATTGTTAAAATCATCGACTGTAACAATCCTCCCCTGTAAAGAAAAGTTTTGAACTAGGAGAAAAACGTCGTCCTTTAATTATTTGTGTATGTGTGAACAAGTTGTATTTGCCCATTCTACAACTTATATTTTAATAATACAAACATTCCTAATTAAATAAGCGTAAGGTTACACTTCTTTAAAGCGTGTTACACTTCTTTAAATACTTATTGGATGATCTGTTTCCAATTTGTTAAATCTCAAATTGTACAATAAACATTATTAACTATACAATCAATAATTCCATGGTTGTTTGAGGCTATTAGTATTCCATTTTCAAAACATAATGATGATGAATGAGGTCTACATGCAATTATTAAGTTGACGTAATTTAAAAACATCTAGACAATGTATCAGCAATCAAGTTATCTCTACCTTTGATATGCTGGATAACTCAATCAAACTCTTGAAGAGTTATACTCCATCTTAATAACCTTTGGTTTTTATTCTTCATTTTATGAACAAAAGTCAAAGGATTATGATCTGAAAATATCACGATGGGTCGGGCTGCTGCATAAAGATATACCTCGAAGTGCTGCACTGCAAGAATGACAGCCAAAGCTTCCTTTTCGATAGTGGCATAATTTCTTTGATGAGAATTCAGTTTTTTTGAAAAATAACAAACTGGATGGCACACTCCGAAATCGTCTTCTTGCAATAGCACTGACCCGACCCCAACATCACAGGCATCAACCGCCAGCATAAATGGTTTGGTGAAGTCGGGTGCTGAAAGAATTGGTGCGCTGCCGAGCATGGTTTTAACCATCAGGAAAGCCTGGACGCATTTTCCATTCCAGACAAACTTAGCATTTTTGCTAAGCAAGTTCGTCAGTGGAGAAACCACGTCCGAAAAATTTCGACAAAATTTCCGGTAATAACCGGCCATACCCAAAAATCGCATCAATTCCTTCTTAGTTTTAGGTTGGGGAAAATTTACAATCGCATCCACCTTGGCATGTATTGGTTGAACCTTACCCTGACCTATCACATGACCGAGAAATGTGACCTTGGCTTTACCAATTTGACTTTTAGCCAAGTTTACTGTCAATTGAGCTTCAGCAAGTTTTTCATACAAAGCACGAGTATAATTCATATGTTCTTCCCATGAGTTACTATACAGAATAATGTCATCTATATACACCTCGGTATTAGGCAACTCAGATATAACTAGGTTCATCAATCTTTGGAACGTAGCTGGTGCATTTTTCATGCCAAAGGGCAGCACCTTATTGGAACGCAAAGGAATTGCCTCGGCATATCTAGTGGAAGAACACATAATTGTGAGTATGTATTCGTGACCCAATCTACTTTTTGGCAAAGGGCCAACACAATCAATAATAACCTTGCTAAAGGGTTCATCAAAAACCGGTATTGGTTTTAAAGGTGCCTTAGGTGGATTTTGGTTGGGTTTCCCAACTATTTGACAAACATGACAGGTTTTACAGTGTTCGGCTACAGACTGCTTAAGGTTTGGCCAGTAAAAATGATGCAATATACGATCAAACGTCTTGCCTACACCCAAATGTCCTGACATTGGTTCATCATGAGCTACACTCATAATAAGTGAGCGATAGCATTTAGGCACTACCACCTGATGTACAACCTCCCAATCGTGATCGGCTGGAACATCAGATGGACGCCATTTACGCATAAGTAGACCATTTTTCATAAAATAGCACACAGGTACCTTACATGAGTCTTCCTCACTTAGTGCTTTTTTACTTATGCTAATTAACTCGGGGTCCCTTCCTTGCTCTAGAATTACATCCTCCTTACTAAGAAAGGTATCACTAGAAATATCAAAATATAAAGGAAAGGGCTCTACCCGTTCAGAAACAGAGGTTTCTACCTCTGTAGATTCATCAGGCAAACTAGGAAAACAAGTATCGGCTAAGTCGATATCAGGTTGACTTTCAGTCAACTCTCTAGAAGCCTGATTCTGCAGACTCATTGCCCTGGTAGTCACACACGAAGGAAATATATCCGGAAATTCTTCCTCTAATTTTATTGTGTGATTTATACTACTTGGCTTTTGAGTCATATAAGGCTCAACTACAACTCTTTCATAACCAAATGGCCCTTCAACCCAGCCCCCCGCAAAATACAATTCAAAATACGGCCATAACTCAGTTAGACAGCCTATATTGTTGTGATTAAAAAACAAATACGAATGAATTATTTCTAGCGACAGTTTTTAACTTTAAAGTTTTTTATGGAGCCACAAATTTATATCCAAATTAAAGCTTAGGTTCTCTCTTTTGAAATCACATGACTTTTACATTTAGATAATTTCTTCATACCTTAAATGGCCTCCATGCACAGAGCCCTCCCAAAATACTGTCAAAATACGGGCCATAACTCAGGGGAGACAGCCTATATTGTTGTGATTAAAACACAAATACAGATAATTTTTTATAGCGACAGTTATACTTTAAAGTTTTTTAAGGAGGCCGACAAAATTTTTATCAAATTAAAGCTTAGGTTCGCCTCTTTTTGGAAATCACATGACTTTTACATTTAGACAAATTTTTTCATACCTTAAATGGCCTCCATGACCAAAAGCCCTCCAAATACTGTCAAAAAACGGCCCTAACTCAGGGTAGACATCCTATATTGTTGTGATTAAAACACAAATACGAAAGAAAAATTTTTTGGACGGGTTTTAACTTTAAAAATTTTTAAGGGAACAAATTTATATCCCAAAATTAAAACGTTCTCCTCTTTTGAAATCACATGACTTTTACATTGAGAATTTTTTTTCATACCAAACGGCCTCCATACATTACCCTCAGTAAAAAACGGGGCCCTAACTCAGGGTAAAAAACCCCCACATTGTTGTATTAAAAACAAATAAATGAAATTATTTCTAGCAACAGTTATAACTTTAAAAGGTTTTTTAAAAGGGCCCACAAATTTATATCAAATTAAACTTAGGTTCTCTATTTTGAAATCACATGACTTTTACATTTAGATAATCTCTTCATACCTTAAAAACCACCATCATAGCCCCCCCAAAAAAACTGCAAAATACGGGCCATAACTCAGGGTAACAGCCTATATTTTGTGATTAAACCACAAATACAGATGAAAATTTTTTCTACGAATTTCTTTAAAGTTTTTAAGGGGGCCCAAATTTATATCCAAAATTAAAAATTAGGTTCTCCTATTTTGGGGAAAACCATGACTTTTACATTTGATAATTTCTTCATCCTTAAGGACCACCATGCACTTGCCCTCCGCAAAAAACTGTCAAAATGGGCAAACTCAGGGGGAACAGCCTTTTTTTTGATTAAACCACAAAACAGATAAAAAATTTCTACGACGGTTATAACAAAAGTTTTTAAAGGCCAAAAATTTATCAAATTAAAAAAGGGGTTTTCCTCTTTTGAAATCATGACTTTTTCATTGGGTAATTTCTTCATACCTTAAATGGCCCCCAGCACCGGAAAACCCCAAAAAATTAAAATACCCCTAATCAGGGTAGACAGCCTATTTGGTGATTAAAACACAAATACGATAAAAAATTTCTGGGTTATAACTTAAAAAGTTTTTAAGGGGGGCCACAAATTTTTATCCCAAAATTAAAGCTTAGGTTCTCCCCTTTTTAAATCACATGACTTTTTCATTTAGATAATTTCTTCATCCTTAAATGGCCCCCATCACGAGCCTCCCAAAAAATGTCAAAAAACGGCCATAACTCAGGGTGAACCTATATTGTTGTGTTAAAAAAACAAATACAGTAAATTTTTAAAATTTCTTTTTTTGGCGAAAACAAAAGGGTTTTTTAAAAAAAACTTTTTTAAAGGTTTTTTTTTTAAAGGGAGGCCGAAAAAAAAAAAAAATTTTTTAAATTTTCAAATTTTTAAAGTTTTAAAAAAAAACTTTCCCCCTTTTGGGAAAACTTTTTTAATTTGAAAATTTCTTCATCCTTAAAGGCCTCCATGCACTAGCCCTCCCGAAAAAACGTCAAAAAGGGCCTAACTCGGGTGAACCTTAGGGGATTAAAACCACAAATACGAAAAAATTTTTTCACACGTTATAACTTTAAAAATTTTTTAAGGGGGGACAAATTTATATCAAATTAAAGCTTAGGTTTCCTTTTGGAAATCACATATTTTTAATTTAGAAATTTCTTCCCTTAAAGGCCTCCTGCACATAGCCCTCCGAAAAAAACGTAAAATACGGGATAACTCAGGGTAACAGCCTTTTTGTTGTGTTAAAACACAATGAATAAATTATTTCTAGGACAGTTATAACTTTAAAAGTTTTTTAAAGGGAAAATTTTTTTCCCAAAATTTAAACAGGTTCTCCCCTTTTTTTAAAACAAACTTTTTTTGATAATTTCTTCAACCTGGCCTCCCCTGCCCTAGCCCTCCCAAAAAACGTCAAAAAGGCCATAACCCGGGTAGACACCAATTGTTGTGATTAAACACAAATACAATAGAAATTATTTCTTGGGCGGTTATAACTTTAAAAAATTTTAAAAGGCCGACAAATTTTTATCAAATTAAACTTAGGTTCTCCTCTTTTGGGGAAAACCATGACTTTTACATTTAATAATTTCTTCATACCTTTTCCTCCCATGCACAAGGCCCTCCAAAAAACCAAAAAGGGCCCTAACTCAGGGTGAAGCCTATATTGTTGGATTAAAACACAAATACGATAAATTATTTCAGGGCGGTTATAACTTTAAAAAGGGTTTTAAGGGGGGACAAATTTATATCAAATTAAAGCTTAGGTTCTCCTCTTTTGGGAAAACACATGTTTTACATTTAGACAATTTTTTCATACTTTAAAAGGGCCCCCAGCATAGCCCTAAGTAAATACGGTCAAATGGGCCATAACTCCCCTAAACAGCCTATATTTTGTGATTAAAAAACAAATCAGAATGAAATTATTTCTAGAGTTTCTTTTAAATTTTTAAAGGGGCCGACAAAATTTTTATCAAATTAAAACACTTCTCCCCTTTTTAAAAACACATGACTTTTACATTTCGATAATTTCTTCATACCCTTTAAAAGGCCTCCAGCACACAGAGCCCTCCCAAAAAACTTTAAAAAACGGGCCATAACTCAAATGACACCTATATTTTGGTTCAAATACAAGAAATTTTTTCGCGACAGTTATAACAAAAAATTTTAAAGGGGCCGACAAATTTATATCAAATTAAAACTTGGTTCTCCTCTTTTAGGGAAAACACATGACTTTTTTCATTTTAGACAATTTCTTCATATTTAAAAAGCCTCCTGCCCCTTTCCCTCAGTAAAAAAACGGTCAAAATACGGGGAATAACTCAAATTTAAAAAGCCTATATTGTTGTGATTAAAGAAAATACGAATGAAATTATTTCTAGCAACGTTATAACTTTAAAAGTTTTTGGGGGGCCCACAAATTTTATCAAATTAAACGGTTCTCCCATTTTGGAAATCATGACTTTTAAATTTAGATAATTTCTTCATACCCCCTTTTAA
>JAQQFT010000023.1:2547044-2589867 GCA_029582265.1 Zoroaster sp. YZ-2022
AGACAAAAATCAGACAAAGGAAAAAAGAAAGGGACAAATTTACAAAAGACAAAGTCAATATCAAGCAAAGGACAAAACGACATCAAGAGGAAAATTTACAAATACAAAATAACAAGAGGAAAAATTTTCAAAAGACAAAGTCAAAACTAAACAACCGAAAGACTAGCGCTAGTCGAATACAGACATTGTGTGGCAAAACCATAAAGGACAGTCACACACGCAAAGGACGTTTTCCCAATCGAACAAAGGTCGATCGCGAGAGGACAAACCTCATGTACGTCTTGAACTAATCTGATATGGATTGTTTTACCCGTAAAGCGGTAAATCCGCATCACTACAGAGTGATGTTGAACGCTGGGGCGCTGGCGCCACCTGGTCGGGTATACGAATACCGGGATGGGACGACCACTCAACGTACGTAATGGCGGCTCGCGTTGTCGCTGCTGATGTTGTTGTCATCAGGAATATATACTAAGCCGAGTTGATCGACTGCATGCATCCATTGCAAATGGCGATAATACTGTAGGTATTATTCACTACAGGTTGGATAGTTTGTGCAGGGATGTTTTGCAATATCGGGAATATCTTCCACTTTCCAGATTATGAAGAGATATCAAATTGTGTACTGTACATGCTGTATGCAAAGCGTATCAACTATCAATCATTGACAATGTTGTGTACTGACGCCACTTGCACTTGGACGCGGACGACGATGATGCCGGTGATGCACAACATTACGTCACTCGTCAGTTACGTCAGTTTCTCAGCTGGCGTTGTTGGTCGACCCAAATACATCATCACCGAAGAGCAACTTCGTTTTTTTATAGGTAAACTAGTTTAGTAGTTAATTTATTTAGGCAAAAATGCTGTATTGACCTCACTATTTCTCTGTCAATGTAGGCAGTTTCATGAAAATTTGAAGTTGCTTCAATTCTTTTAAATGTCATATCACTGGATAGAGCAAAAAATTAGAAAGAAAATGAGGGGTCAATGGTCATGATAGGTTAACCCTGTGCAAAGTTACGATTTTTTGTTGATTTAAATATTTGGTCATTTTGGAGGCCAGTTTCATTTGAAAAGTCGTACCGCATTTGCCTGCAACGTATCCTTGTAGTACTAACAAAGTGTCTATATAGCATCATGGAGGTAATCACCTCCATGATAGATGTACCTTTTATAACAAAAATCTCATTGAATACCAAACCACCGCAAGCGTGACACCCGATTGTGCAGTGACCCGTTCACACCGAGTCAAATCGCTGATAGAGGTGATTTTTTTTAATTTGCTGTCGGATCATTTTCCGCGAGTTGCACTGTTTTTCCACCAACGCTAAGTTGGCACCACGATACGGTGTATCCTTTTTCGTGGTTTCAAGTTTCGCGAAGACCATCCAATACCTTAAATTGATGATGAATTTCCGCATGCACATGATGAAAAACGGGTCAGAACATGGCGATATTTCTAACGTCCGAAGTTCGATATTTTGCATTGAAACGAAGCAAAATTTATGAATGAATCTAAGATGGCTCTACAGATTAACGATTAATCCCATGCGATAACGCGAGCTGCGATCATATAAACAGCCAGGGGGAACGCGCGAGAACCCGGATGAGTGAGTCGGTCACAATCGCTGATGTTCAAAGTTATTTGAAGTGCGCGCCAGCGGCGGCTTGGCGTGAATCTGCCTAGTCAATGTCAATGACTGTGGTTTTATTTAGGTGGGCCCGTGAGGCCTAGTACTAGTATATTTTCCCGGGCCCCGGGCTTTCTTTCAGAACTATTGCCGGCAGATCAGTAGTGCCATCTTTGACGCCGTATGAGTAGCTGACATTATATAACGATTAAATTACCGAGTCAATCGTCCACATCCTCGTAGTCGAGTCGAGGGGAATGATCCGCCGCTATCGCCACGCTCAATACCTGGTGACGCTTTTTATTGCATTCGTTTTGTTTCACTGACGTTTACTAAAGTAACGCTACCAGTTCCTCAAGAGGATTTTTAAAATAGATTTAAAATTTCTGAAAGTGAGGGTCGGATACAGCATTTTTCCCTATTTCAACTTTATTTACTACCAAGCAACTCGACCATTTTTTTTTTTAAATCATTACTGGTACCTCTGCAAAACATTTATCAGGGAAGTGTTAATTTGGAGGTTTGTACGAATTAAAGTTCTTAATTTAGCTGAAAATTTCAAAAAGCTGTGTTTCTGGTTAGCATGTTTTGGGGAGGGGGGTTTTGAGGAACAAAGTAAGAAATTATACTCTATGGTCCAAGTTATTTGTGCTTTATGTTCAGACTAACTTTTACATGACTCCGTACTACCCATAATTAACAGGTCACTTGAATTGTTCTGTGAAAGACACAGCCAGGTGCTTCGTGTCAGTGAGAGAACTATAAAGAGACGGCCTACAAGAATATGGGGCTCAATTCGGAAACTTTATAGTGAAATACAGGACGGTGAACTAGATGATCGTGTGGAATTTGTTCTGAATCATATGCCGAGGGCAGGTAACTAATGAAATGCAGTACCCAACCGCCTCTTTGTCACCAAAGTACAATCTGAACTAATCATACATGTACATGTAAGATTATATTATTGGTAAAATATGAAAGGTGAAAGATATGGTTGGTTACTGCACTTACATGTAACCCTATGTAGTCAGAGTTTGAGTTTCGAGTCATGGGTCAAGTCTGAGTATGAGTCAGAAGCACTTGGGTTTGGAAATCCAGACTGAGTCACTTGTCACTTGTTTAAATCATTGGATTACTGGTGACTTTTTACGGAAAGAATGTCGATTCGCCGCCACTTTTAAGGGCTTTTTGGTTTTTTTTGCAACCACTAACCAGTTAAAAATCATTCTATCGTTTTTTGGTGGTACGAAAGCAAAACTATCTTTAAACCACTTTATGATGGTTTTGGGACTGATTCCTTCTAAAAAATCCTCCTGCTCAAAAAAATACAAGGATCCTATTATAGTTCACACGATTACAATGACTGTGTTGGTCCCCAATTGAGAGTTGACAAGATCAGACGACATGACGAGGAAGTCATCGGATACCAAAATGCCTGATTTTCATGAAAAATATCCTGGAATAATTTGGGTATAGTCCATCATCATCCATATGTCTCCACCCTACCAGTGGTAAGATTACATTATTGGTTATATTTAACCCAACCCTTGGGTATTTTTACTAGAAGTATCCTGAATCCACAAAAACCACCAAATTTGTCACACACAAAATGCTGGTGTCCTGAATCCATCAGAACCCAGTGTGATATTGACATATCCGACCAAAATCCACCACTAAATTTTTGTGGATTTTCGATTTAGATCCATGCTCAATGAAATTTGTATAGTATGTTGCTGCATAGAATCCATCAAAATCTAATTTTATACAGTACATGTAACTATAATCCATCAACCAACATGACCAAGCAGTTAAAAACTAAAATTTAATCCATCAAAACCACATGCTCAATGGAGGTATCCTGAATCCAAAATCTTCCAATACAGGGATGGATTTTGATGGATTCAGGGTGGTTAGGTTGAAAATAGTGGCGCCAGATACGACATTCTACCCCTATTGACTTCTATCTAGCTGTTTTAGATTTTCTTGAATAGTTCATGTTTTTGTTTACCAATTGTTTAGTGTTATTCCCCCAAAAAATGTTGGGCTTTTTAAAGTGAAATCAACCAGCAAAACCCTCTAGACTCTCCCTTCTCACATCTGCCAATCTCAGATTCCCCCCAAAACAATCAATCCACAATGACATGACTTGATAATGCAGTGTACCAACAAATTAAATTCATAATCCTCTATCACATGTGTTTTTGATTTCTTTTGTTTTAATCAAACTAATAAATTGTGAATAAATTGTAATTAAATAAAACATGTTTTACAGTCATAAAATTTGAAAATTTATATGTGTTTGGTGTATAGTATCTTTATAAAGCACGAAGCGCTTGAAAATATAGCATGAATTAACTCCTGCCACTCTGCATCGGAACTCTATGTACATTTAAAACTGTCAAAACGATTGTTGATTAAATGCGTGACTCATATTATATAGTCGAAGTTCAATCCAAAATGCTACCCAAGACTTGAGTCATAATACTTTGAGCAACATATTGCACGATTATATTAAAGACGCAGGCTCGCAACGCGACAAATTGGTACACAACCTTGCCCTTGTAATTGTGCGAGCCAGCCTACAATCCCGGAGGGCAAGCTCATTATTATGGCTCAGTCTTAATAGGCAGTACTGATATGGCATGGTCTACACACTGTGCATGTGATGTGTGTGTACATGAGGCATTTCCCCTACCATTGCAAAGTGCCAGCCCATCCCTAGAAAACTAGTCCAGGAGATTCGATAGAATGAATAAGAATTAAGTAATTGGAAACCACATTCCTATAAAGTCTTTTTTTTTTCAGTATTCAAGAATCCTCCCAAACCCACTGAAGACTTAGCTGAAAAATTTACATTTGGATAATACATTTTTTGTTGTTGAAATCATACATCTTCGTAGTATGACAAGGCAACACTAAAGTGAAAAGAAATGGTAAAAAATGCGAAATATACTAAAATATGGAAGCGTAATTAAAAAGAAATGAAAAGCAATTAAAATATTTAGACGTAAAAAATGAGATTTTAAATGTACTCAAAACCTTCCAGGTCTGAACCCAGTGTAAACACCATTTGGTGCTGGAAACCTATCCCTTATTGCCCAAACAACACATGATGGAATGATTCTACGGTTTCCAGCACCAAGTCGTCCATGCTGCCACAGAATGTACTGCCTATATGCTGCATGCGAAAACCATCGTTGTCACGGTTTTGCTCTGGCGGCCAACATGTCAGCCCTGTAATTCATGGCCACATCAAGCAGCGTTTAGGAACAAGTTGGGCAAAAGCTGTGGTGCGTGATGCATGTATTTTGCCTTCTGGTGCAACATTTATTTTCATCAGATGTTGGCATCACCGCAGTTTCGACATCTGCACCATGGTAAATCTTGTTGTGGGGAGCTTGGAGGTTCAGGGCTTGCGATGTTGGTTGCAGAATGAAATCAGCATATGCTGCAGGCTGTCGTAAACAGTTCTGCTGTCATACTTTCAAGCTCTTCCCTTGGCAAATCTTTTGATGTATTTCTGAAAGACAGTTTGCACACACAAACAACTTGATAAGAAAGTGCAAGTGAAACAATCATGCACTTTGTAAATATGTGTGGACAGGTATCCAACGATGGTGGGGGAGGGGAGGGGAGGGGAGGGGGGAGGGGTTTCGAAGCATTTTATGATTTTAAACCCTGTCCATTCCATACACCCCAGTAAAGTTATGGATATTGAGTTTTAAAGACTTTAAAATTGCTGCTTTTTGAGTCACAGTAATGATTTTATAGAGTGATTCAAGTATCTCCTGTAAATGCTGGAAAAATATATGTATTATTAATTTGTGTCAAACGAAAATAAACATCGACAAAGTACCTTGATCTCGTCTTCTCTTGAATTTGTTTCTTGCACAGTAACACATGTATTTATTGGTCTGTTCATCTCAGTCGCGCTCTCATCTTCTGTTGTCTCAGAGTCTGATCCTGAAAATGTTTTAAAGTATTATGTCCAACGCTTTCCTAGTTAGAATCACTCTAAATTGAAATATGTGTTGCCTTTATAATACTTGAGAGAAAATTATAAAATTTCATCGCTTTTGAGAATGGTGGATATAAAGAAAGTGATATTATAAATACGTCTATACAATTGTCTTGGTGATTCAATATATTTATTTATTATTTTTTATTGTTTTATTTATTTATTTTAATTTAATTTTTTAATTTTATTTTATCAATTTCAATTTAAAATTTATGTATTATATATTTAAATATCAGATTAAGTTATTTGTTTTACCCTTTCCTGTAATTAGCGGTTCGTCCCTGTTGGTTTGGACAATAAAATAAATAAATATTAAATAATATAGATGAAACTAGGAAAAAGTTAATTTACTGAGGACATCAGAGCATACTGATCGAACGAGTTGTCCTCAGTTCTTTTCAAACTAATACTCAATTGAGATTCCATTTGGGTTTCAGGTTATGACAACCGCCTTATACAGGAGTCAGCACACATGCATGTGTGTACACATGCTGCACGTGTCAACAGAGGGTGTAACTAATCTTCCTAGAACAGCATAACAACATTAAAATTGGCCACATTGGGCGGTAGCGACAGAGGGCGCTATTGCATGTTATTTCCTTTTTTAACGAGCTCATGCCTTAAGCTGCAAGAAGCTCCACATACAGTAAATGTACAGTAATAAAAACAAAAACAAAACAACACTAAAAAGTATAACAAATCGCACCACCTTCACTCAACTGTAAGATCAATACATTGTTTGTATCTGACATAAACTTTTGCAATTTGTTTGTGTTATTCTTATTCTATGTTCTCGCTGTCGCCGCCTCCAAGACTTGGAATCATCTTCCAACTAAACTCAATCTTTGTCATTATGCGCCATAAAATCTTTATTATTATTATTATATTATTAGTGTCTGAAGCACAGCTGCATCACCCCATTGTTTTTGTACTGTTTTAAAAGTTGTTTTTACTCCTTCTTCTTGCGGCGCTTGTCCGCAACAAAGGGTATCCTCATAAGCATAACAGCCTTCAAACTTAACACATAAACAGAACATATCAAGCAGACGAAAACTGCTTTCAGACGTCACATTACGCCATCAGGTGTTGAATTACGCTAAATCAAAATTTATTTAAAACGCTTCACCACGTTGTACGAAAGAACGAAGATCGCAGAAGCGTCGCAGAAGGCGCAATATCAGGCACTTCACGATCTTTTAAGCTACAATGGAGGCACATGTACAATCGAGCATTTTATTGTTTGCATGTGTGTAGTGCCCATGGCCTGTATCGCCTTTAGACTGCACTGGTTTTGACCCAATACTGATTCCGTGAAAGAATGGAGAAATAACACAGTCGTAGCGGGTACATGTGGTAGGTATCTTGAAGTTAGTTTTTAAGAGGATTTCCTGTATTATCTTCGTGTTTTCAAGAAAACTATTTTTAAGCGCCGGTTACCGGGCTATCTTCGTCATGTATTGTGCCTGTTTAACCAATCTAGCAACGCATACGTGAACATACAGAGTACTTTGACAGTAAACAACTCGCCTTTTCTAACAAATATGAACAGATGTCACCAAAATGCATTTAGAATATAAATAAGGATAGGAAAATTTAGTTGTTAAGGTTATGGCAATTTTTTCAGTAGAAACTTTATGCCATATTTTGTAATTTTTGTTTTCTCCAAAAATTTTCAGTTTGTGCACAAATTAAATAAGTAGCCTAGTGTAGTAGTAGTGATTGTTTACTGCACCCTTCCTTAATTTGTTACCCTTCTCAGATACAACCAAACTATAGATAATTATTTCACAGGAAAATGCACAATATTCCACACAACACACATGTACTTGTAGGTCCTGCCCCTGAGGCCCTCTCAGACATCTCTCACAATCACATGAAACTATATATGAGTACATGTATATGAGACCACAATTTCTCAAATATCTTTCTTTATGAGTTTTAAGTGAGAACATTAATTTATTACACATTGTCAAGAATAATTGTGTAATTTGAAATCAAAACCAATGCCCTTTTTCAATTCTCAATGGTCCAGCTACTCCAAAAAGTATACACTTGTTATTTCCTTAGTCTACATAAATTAGAACTTGTATCTGAATTTTCAAATATTTTGATTTTGGATCCATGTACTTATAAGTACATGAGTAAGTCGTGGGTCGAAGGGTTCAGCGTGACCGAACTCAAGTTCTGTTGCCAGCAGCAGGGTGTGGGTTCGAGCCCCATCGCGACACTTGTGTCCTTGAGCAAGGTACTTAACCATAATTATCATTCTTCGGATGGGACGAACCCGTAGGTCCTGTGTTGTATAATGCACGTAGTGATTGAAAACGTAAGGTCTAGCACTGAACTCAAGTTCTGGTGCGTTGCCAGCAGCAGAGTGTGTCTGAAAGCCCCGGCCGTGATACCTGTGTCCTTGAGCAAGACACTAACCAATTGCTTCTTCCACCCAGGGGTTAAATGGGTACCAGGAAGGCAGAGATGGTTTGCTCTATATGTGAAATGGCAGCACTGAGCTGTATACTCCCAGGAGCTGAGATGCTCTCCAGGAATGATTATGAGCCTTTATGAGCCTTATGAGCAGGGATAATAATATATCGCGCCTTGAGCGCCACTTAGTTGGTGGATACGCGCTATATAAATCTATACATTATTATTATTATTATTATTATTATTATTATTATTATTATTATTATTATTATTATTATTATTATAAAACCTCCTATTATTTTTTATGTTCATCAGACATTATTTTCACATAAATTGAACTTATCTAGCCCTCAATGATAGACCAAAGAATTTAAAAAAAAAAAAAAAAAAATGTGTTGGTTCATCACCAGTGGCAGTACATGCCATCACCAAGAACTTGGGGGGAGGGGGCAGACATTTTATTCCAAAATCATCGGATCCAATGACAACCCTGAATGTCACCCATTCTGAACTGTCACTAAATCGTACGTACAGAGCGTACATTTATTATAAATGCAGATTGATCTTGTTTTCTTGTCGTCAAAGGACAAGGTCTATTTTACACTGAAGTCATTTCACTGTTATGTAAGACCATGTACACTCATTTAGATTGTTAAGTAGGTTAAACAGGTCAACAAAGTGGTTTCAATTGATTGTGAGGGAAGGTGTAACCACAAAAGTCAAGTCATGAAACCCAATGACAGCTAAAATAAATATGTAGTTCATTGTTTTATTAGCAATTTTACAAGCACCCATATAACTCTTTGATTATTTAATGTTCAACAATTTATGTACAAAATGAGCGCCTGATTCAGGGTTGTAATTTGTAGTATGGATGCAGCAAGACATTTTCACAATCATGTACAACCTTGAAAATGTAAAAATCAATGAAGAATTTGTTTTCAATTTATACATTATTTTTAATTATTTGCGGTATAGGTGAAAACAAAGACAGTTTATAAGCGTCACAATAAGGGAGATGCTTGATTACAGTGTCACCACATTGCAAATTTATCATTGTGGCTTGTTATAAACCAACTCGAAAGTGAAGATATTATAACAAGACCAATTTATTTATGTACAAGACTTAATACCAAGAGATAAATACCAATGCTGGCTTTCCATTTAAATCTAAATTGAAGCGTTTTCCATAAACAAAGTGAAAGGCAACTAGTTATCAGATTTGATCCAGTGGATATAATTGTACTAATTTTGTTTGAATTGGAATTATTTACTTTTGACAAAATTTTCTGCGTAAGGTGGAAGATGGAGCACGGATGCAAGCTTTCTTCCAACTTTATCATGTAGTAGATATAAGCTTGTTTTCAATGAAAGGGTAATTAGCTGAAGGAAAGGAAAGGGGAAACATTTATATGGTCTTCCATGCTTCATTGTCTTCAGTAACCCCCAACCTCTAAACAATTTAACCCACACTTCCTGCTCTTGAATTTGCAGCCAAGTTTAATCCAGTTACTTATTCATGTGTCCCCTTCTTATCCTAAATCAACTTTGCACTTTATGCCCATAATAACGGATGAATAGGTTGATCTGGCTACCTACAACCCTGGCAAACTATTTTCATATGAGTGATTTTTAATGTTGATTATCATCTAGCATGGTTTTTGAAAAGCATGTGTTGTATTAGTGTCAATATTTAAAATAAAAAACATTGTGTTCCAAGTCACACTTGTTAATTTCTAATTTATTACAATCACAACATTTCCAAGTTCAACAGCCAATATCTCAAGAACTAAATGACCTGGTTAGAAACAAAAAAACACAATTGAATTCTCATATTAATATTGTAATTTTTTGTGAAACAGTTACCATAAATGCTTTCGCTAATGGTCCACTAGTGGGCACATCAAGTAACGATTTTTACAAATTTTAAAAGGTCATATCTCATAGCTTCAATTTGATGATAAGTTAAATTTGTTATTTTTTCATAACTATGAGGTCATATACATTGTAAGACCTTCAAACCACCTATCAGACCTTTACTTCCTGTCCAAACAGGAAGTTCAACACATTCTAACGAAAATTGATGTCTTTTGAATATGAAATTGATATTGCTATTATAAAGATGAAACCTTGCACAATATGATATTGAGACTATCGGCGATAATTTGTTTTGAACCGGAAGTTGACTCGGAATAATCGCATGTTCTAACAAACACGGCTCATTATTATTATTAGTTATTATAGGATAAAACAGTTGATGGCTACCTCTATTTCCAAGTGTGAGGGTGCAGACAGAACTGGATAGTTCTTTTACCCATTAGGAGTCTCAGACAAGAATTGAGGACTATAAGTGTTATACACAGAAGACACTACTCTGTACCATCTCCATTGTCTCTTTGGCATATATACATGTAGATGGCCATCATAAACTCATCAGGTGAGAAGAACAAGATTTTGTTTGTTTGTCAGATTTATAAAGCCTGCATTTTAAATGTCTGAGCTACATGTATTTATACTGTAATATAACTATGATTGTATACAATGATTTTATCAATGGTCACAAGTAATATACTTCATGTGTGCACAGCTACAATCATGGGTACATTTGGTACTTGTGGTCTTTAATCAGCATAAATAACAATGCAGCATGCACCAGGCATAGCAGAATTAAGAAGAAAACTTTCAAAATGTTGTTTTTGGAAAGAAAATATGTGCTAAATTGGATTTTAATTGCTACATTCATATAACATGTACAATTTAAATTATTTGTCCATTTTATAAAGAAATGGTAAAATCTCATAATGTTTGTAAAAATTTGCAATTCTCACATTTTTTGCATAGTGTCCGCTACTTGGCTATAATACCTTATAGCCAATGTTTCGCCTGTTGTTCATAACCATTGGTTTACACACGCGAGTAATTTTTCGCCTTTGTTTTTTATTTTACTTGACGGCACTTATCTGACATGCTTTTCAATTATGCCAAAAATTAAAACACCAATAAAATCCCAGGTCCATTTCAGAAAACAATAAAATACTCATGTCAAAGTTACTGCTGAAATTTTTGTGTCCTGTTATGAACAACAGTGCTTAAAAACAAAAAACAAAGTAATTTAACCCCAATAACAAAACACACTTAACCCCCAAAAACAAATCAAAAGTTTTATTCCAGCTCCATATTTATTAACCGTGAGTACAAAACCACCCTCAAGTGTTGGGAGGTAAAGCGTGACAATCATCTTGCTCGTCCATGTCGCCTGCATGTTATGAACACCACCTTCAATATCAGTAGTCTAAAGACAATGTAAAATTACATGTTTCATGTTTTATCATTAAATCAGGTTTTTTCAGGTTCCCACAAAAGTATTTTTCTAAGGAAGGAGCATTCCATTAGTGTTACATGGAAAATGACCATTCCCAAACCTCTTTTTCTTTTAACACTCAATTAATCACCACTAAACATATGAACAACAGATTTACAGTTTATTTTTGTTTTCAGTAGTGCCTCATTCTAGATGCCATTTGTTATAGTTTTTTTTTACTGATTGACCCCTAGTCATAATAATAATACACGGTGTGGATTTACATAGCGCACGATCCACCAACCAAGTGGTGCTCAAGGCGCATTTTTATTATCCCTGCTCATAAGGCTCATAAATCATTCCTGAAACCATCTCAGCTCCCTGGGGAGTATACAACCTAATTGCTGCCATTTCTAGCAAGACAGAGCTAAACCAACTCGTCACAGGTACCCATTTAACCCTGGGTGGAGAGAAGCAATTATGATTAAGGTCTAAGCTCACGATTACAAGGCGGTCATGGCCGTGATTCAACCCACATTATGCGTTGCCAACACCAGAACTTGAACTGCAAGCTAGGACCGGCTCGCCACGACACCCCATGAGGGATGTACAGAAGGTTCGTTGATCTTGTTGAATCTCGTTTAATATTGTTTTCATATGTACATGTACTTCTCTGATCAACTGGACAATATGTATTTATTCAAGATGGCATTTTTGTGACATGGTGGCATTGATGGACAGCCGCATATTGTAGTCTGAAGTGCAGCACAACAAAGCATCAACTCTTGTCAGCTCTTCGGGTTAGCAGGCAAAATTGGGCCGAGGGCATCGCTCAGACCATGGAGGAAACACAACAAAGGGCCACTTATGCTTCTGGCATCCCTGGTTCTGTTTTCACACTTTCGCTCATTTTAAAAACAAACTTCGTTATGCAAAACAAAATGGTTAGGTTCATCCGGATAAAGTGCCCTATAATATTATTGGGCAAAAGAACTTGATAGTTCGGGTTTTTTAAATGTTAGGGACAGGGTCACTCAATTGAAATAACCATGTGTTTAGAATAACTTGCAATGTAACTCCCCGATTATCTCCGTGACAAATTTATTAAAGTCTCTGATTGTCACCATCACACAAGGAACAGTAATCTAAATTTTAAGGTTCCGTTTCATCTAGTTTAGCAAACAATACATTTTATGTTACAGTTATCAAAAGAATGGAATAATTTTATCTTCTAATGTAAAGAGTTCCACCAATTTGTCTACTTTAAACCACTTGTTAAATGTCATCTCTCTCAACACAAGCTAAATTCAGGAAGCATAATTTGTCTCTTCTTTGGGGTGTGGTGGCATATTGAACTATCTTTGTCTTTAAATTTGTAATTTGTATTTGTATTTTTATGTTTCACAAGGACCCCAATGGAAATAAGCCTGTTATTGGCTTTTTGGGTTATCCTTGGATAAATATGCGCGCTTTTTCTTGTATTTTTGTAATACGCCTGTACTTTTTATCATCTTTTATCCTAATAAATTCAATCAATCAATCAATCCCTTAAGAGGACCTGACGGGGTTATTTTATTACAGGTCGCAGGGTTCACAACATTAGGATTGAGCCGCTCTGGCGTGACTTACATGAACAGGTTAATAAGAGTTTCATAAACTGTTCAACAGTTTTGAGAGAAGAGGATCTTGGATCCTGGTAATGACCTACATTTGTTCTGCATACATGCTGTTTTTACTCACGCATCAACCACTGTATGGACATGTGGAATAATCATAAGATGAGAACAGCTGTAATTAAAAACCCCTCTGCAACCGTTCGTGATGGGTCTTCACACTGTTAAGAGGATCAACACTCTCCAATGAGTATTTTGACAATATGAATGAGGCACATGTATGGTATATGAAATTTTTGAAAGTGCAGCTCTTTCTTATAGTTTAAAGATGCATTGTCTGTTTAAAACATTAAATTCAATGTTAAATTACTATTCATAAATACCTGAGACGGCTGATAAACCACCGGTGCGCTTGGTCTGCAACACTTTTTCGTGTCACATGAAGTTTGAACTCGCGTGAAATTTGTTCCCTTTTATCCTTTTTTTTTTGTTGAACATTCATAATCTTCACTTAGGCATGCGCAATACTACCAATGAATCCATATTTCGAGAGTCCTAAATTCAATACACTTTTCTCAATGTGTATTGCAATGGTACTGCATTTGTAAGGCACTGTGAAAGGCCAAAATGTAGGCAATATACTTCATATTGGGGATTTGTTGATTGAATTTAAATTGCAAATGTTTTATATTCAGCTTTTAATTTTAAAAAGTCTGAGTTACAAATATGCTCAAATCTGAGAGGGTCAAGTCCAACCCACTAAAAATGTATCGTCGATATATGAGTAATTAGTAAGTCATTCACAAGTCAAATTCATGTGCCTGGATGAGAAAAACCCTTATTTCAAGATAAGTAGAGCATTGAAAATTATTGAAATATGAAGTACACCACAGTAGAACAATGTTCATTGCTTTCTTTTTAACAGGAAGATGCCCAGACTATGGCATTGGATCCAGATGGCTCATCGGTGGATTAAGACAACGTGGCTAGTGTCTTAGTTCCAGACACAGTATGCCCACTGTCTGCCAATCAGATAGAGTACTGAACCAAGAGGTGAGGTTCAGACCCATGACAACCAATGTGATGTGTTTGACGAGACATATATCTAAAAGGGTTAGATACCTTCATGACCTCATTCAACCGACTCTGACATCATTTTCTGTATAACAAAATTGAAATTCGCCTAGTTTGTTTCTGTATATAAGCCAAATTTTATCAAGCTAAAGCAGAAAGGTTTGCGAAATGCTTAACAATAAATTAATAAACTCACCAGAAATGTAGGTACAACATTTTGGTTGCGGACCTTGTTTCTGCTATAAGATTTGCTTGTGCTACAAAATTCGTTATAGCTTGATTTTGAATTTGCCCCGGCAATTTTTTTAAGCATTGAATAACAACAGTGTTGTGGGCAGGATTTTGGTGGGGTAGGGCTGTTGGTAGCGCCAGGCATCCTCGCAACCTAACGGAACTGTCATTACCCGTTCTGTTTTTCGGTTCCGAAAATTGTAAACCACTTAAAAAATTCGCGAATTTCGCTATTTCAGCGCGGTGAACAGAAATCTTTGGATTGAACAATGTAATGTTTACACTTTATTCAAGATAACACCTTTGTAGTATTTACAGACATTTTCCATACACTTTTGTCCAACTGATACATTTTATCCAATCATTAAGACTAAATAGCCTGGCTAAAAGCGTTACCAACAACTTCCTCCATGCTACAAATAAGTATCAAACTAGCGTTTGTGATGGAACTTTGCCTATTGTTCACAGTAATTGGAATTACAGTTTATGTCTGCATTCGGAGTGCAACACTATGTGTTACAGAGGGGATTTATTATAGACGCCCACTTTAATTGTTGTCCTAATAAAAACAGTAGCACGTATTAGGTTATGTGTAAATTTCAAACAATGGAGAAAATGAATAGTATGTATGTGCAGGATTTGTCAAACCAGTTTACAAATCTAATGATGCACATTTACATTCACTTCCCATTTAAAGTATAATATAGTTTTGGTTCGAGCTGAATGTCTGATACATTGTATCACTTGTACCAACTCTTGAGAAATGTTTCGGCTTAGGTGTTGTAGCTGATTTTGATTGCAACAATCAAAATTAGCACAATATGACTGATGTAATAAAACAGCAGCTTAGTATAATTACATGACTCAGACATTTGGTCAATGAAATGTTGACACAAAGCGACACCCTAACCCCCCTCACAGAAAAAAAAAAAAAAGAATAAATAAATAAATAAATTAAATAAGTAAATAAAAGCACAGATTAAAAAAATTAAAAGAAAAGAAAAAATGGTCTTTTGATGTTCAAAGGGCATTGTCAAGCCACAAGTGTAGGGTATTTTGGGGGCACTTAAGCTAATAAACACACCTTTCTTGTTTATTTTATTTAAACTGTAGTGTATATTAATGGAGCATGAGGCTAGAGAGTGTATTTTTTTAATGGCGCAAGGAATTGAGGGTTCAAGCTTCTGCTGTAAGATACATGTAATATTATTTATTATACTGTTTTACTATAAAATGAATGGAGGAGGTAGGATTTTGTTAACATTTACCACACAATAAACTAATGACAATGTTGGTTCTGTTTTAACCAAAAAGTAGGCATCTACAATCAGAAGTAAAATAAATAAGGAAAAAGGAAAAGTGAATTGATCTCATTAAAGAGAGGAATTGTGGATTGATTTGATTTTGATTTTGGAATTGGATAGAATCGATAAACACGAATCACCCAAGTCTATGCTGAACTAAATTTTGGGGTGCAATGTGTTATTTTAAATTGCTGGCTGTATTTTCTCATAACAAATTGCAGCTAACTATATAAATGTACATTGTACAAGTAGGTAAACAAAACAATAATCTTGAAAATGTCAATTCCTAAGTAAATGTTTCCACTCACAGAGAAAGATTTTTAAAATGCTTCACCTCCAGCCACATTTTGCATGTTGCTACCCTTACTGTAAGTAACTTTGACCATTGTTTCGGAGATGAATTGTGATTTTTTGTCAGTTTTAAAAAGTAACACATACATGTAAATGTACATGTAAAAGTTACAATGTTTATGCCATTTTATGTAAGTAAATAAATTATTAGTCAAGCTTCCTCACAGCTTATACTTTGTATGTACCTTGAAGCTATTGTTTATAAACATGTTTATAATTCTTAGTTAGACATTTTCAGGGCACTTGACTTCCCCAAGATCTCGCTGTCATTTACTCACACTACACAATTATTACTGTTATTTGTGGTACAGTACATACAATGTACATGTACATTGTACATACTAACACGTATGATATGCACACTGTGTGGTATATAGATGTAATGAATATTCATAGCTGGACTGCTGCAACACAAATTTTGTATCGCCATAAGTTCGAGGATTGCACAAGGCCCACCTTTTATTAATTTTTGCTTTAATTTATCGTCACTAATCCTGACAGATTTTTCTATTCGCTGTATCAAACTTTTCCTACTCCGGTGAAAAATAGCAATTTAATATTTAAATAAATTTTTGACCCCACAACCGCCTGGCACTGGGTACGCATCTTTAACTCAGAGGAAGGAAATGGTTCTCATCATGACCATACCTTTCCAAAAAAACTCATCAGCAAATGATTTGTTAACAAATCAAACAATATTTTTCTTGAGGGCATGATCAATGGGGGTTAATGGAACTGGTAGCTGAGCTGGTGAGTGCAAGTGGAAGCACCTACCCCATGACACGGGACGCCTTGCTTGATAGTAATTACCAGCGTGGATTCCACCCACACGCTGGCATTTCCTCTCAGTCAAGTAACAAATTTGCATATGTGATGAAGTTTAATAACGCCACCACTGTCACTGTCAACCTTGTGTTGTCCAGCTGCAAATGAAATGAAACATTTGTTAGTTGTTTATAACAGGCATGTTAGTATCCTTCTTGGATACAATGTACATTTTATAAACTAGAAATGTATGTCTAGCAGTCGACCCCTTTAATTACAAGGGTATACACTGTTCATTTCTTCATTACAATACAACATTACAATAAATATCGGAAACCAATTTGCATACTGATCATTTTGACCATTTTACAAGCTGAGAGAAACTTTGTTAACAATGGCGCACTATCATTTTTCAAACTGGTAGAAACAACATTTCGCCACAACTTGACTGAATACCTGTGGTGGAGTGAGGTTTGAAGCTCATCTCAGGTTTGTTGGCTTTGTAATGATTGTGTTCCTGTGATTGGGTTGACTTGGTCTCTGGTATGCATACTCTGTGTAGTAATGTGTTTGTTGCACAAGGTCAGACATTTACACCCATTTAATTGCACTGTATGTTACATAATACTTTGGCATTTTCGTTTTTACCTTCAATCTCACGAAGATATCTGACCTAAATGCCCATCAATTCTTCATGATTCCTATCATTTGACCCCGCTAATGAGAATGATGTTGAAAACGCGCGATCAAGGCATTGGCCGTCAGTGGCCCTTTGTGTTGAGGACTGTAGAAGAGAGATCTGTACTGGGGAAAGCCTTGATGAGCTGAAGTTTTAAAAAAATGAAGACCAAAAGAAGCATGATATTATTTTTAAGCCCTGTTTCGCAGCACTGGATCTATAGGAAACAGTCACACAAAGATCTACATCAAGCTATAGTGATAACTCCCGTTTGCAGATAACCATCAGCAAACCGCTTCACATACTCTGTTGCCTCACGTCAATCAGAGCAGGTGACAGAAAGTTTGTTGGACCTGCCTTGGTACGATACACTGACCTACAATGTATGAAAAATTATCAGAAATAAACAACATAAAATCATCCATACATACTTTGTAGTATGCATCACAAGCAAGATTAGAACATTACAGTTATTACACCATTTTTCAACAACAAAAATAAGATGTTTTTCTTTCTACAGTTTATTAACACACTATAATATGCAGTATTCATTAGTTTGTATGATAAGTAGGGGCCTATGCTTTATTTGACCCGGCATGATATTTGGCCCTTGAAAATATAGGAAAGAGTTATTTGACACAAGGCCTGATCTACATGTAAAAATGGCATAGCTTATAGACTTTTTCAGGCTATTTAATATCAAACAAATCGAAATCGATTAAAGTAGGAAGAATATCATGCCTGTTTGACTTAAATGTACATGTAATTATGTACACAAGAATCAGTTTATAACATTGACATTTGCTAACAACTAGAGGTCTGAGTCTGTTTTTCCGACGACAGATTTAGCAGCTTAAAGGCACAATTAGAATTGACTGAGGTGGCATCCCGTGACTTATCGCATCAAGCTGCTAATTAATAAATGCAATCCAGGATCTGTGACCAATCACGCAGTTTGCACTTACCCACGCCGCGCGTACATCTATACCAGAACGTGCGCTGGCGCGGATGCTTGAGCTGACATCGGATTGCAGCGATTTGTGTTCACCTAATTTTGATTAAAACCTTAACCGGAGGTTGTTTTATGACCACTTTGCAGGTAAAAGTTCTGTGTAGAAAGTCTGTACAAAATGGGTTTGCTGGAAAAATAAAAGTACTAATATCCAAAACTAATTTGTCTTCATCCATTTATGTGTGCATATGTACAAACAAACTTACCAATGACCAGCCCGGTAAACAAAATACACCATCCTCAAGATGATGGCTTGGTCTGCGTGTCTCTCGACCTTTGTTGGCCCAATGGTCACCCTCTTTCATAAAGGGAATTAAGCTCAGGTTTAAGAAACTCCTCCTGTCCGGCCTGGGCTCAGCCTTTCTCGCCCATGAATTTACCTTCAAGGGAAGACGGTATTGTAGGACAGCAGAGAGTCTATCAACCATGCTGTTGAATACGCCCAGCCTTGACACTGTAATGTCATAGGTATCTCCTTTCCTGAAAACCTGTCCTCCAGGAATGTTGAGGATCTCTTTAGTAGAGCATGAATGCCTCCTTGAGGATGTCCTTGACAAGCCCTTGATGTCGCCCCGATGTCAGAGTGGTTGTCGCTGTAAAAAAAGTACAGTAAATAGAAAGTCAATGATTCAAAACCCCGAGTGTTCAATGGCATGACAGTATTATGATTTCTTGCAATGTTTTATGATTGTTTTACAACCTGCTACTATTGATCATGTTCATAGTATTATGTTTTCACCAGTGCAACTGATCCCCTTGCACACCCATGACACCCCAATTTCTTGCAACTTTTGTATCCAACATCAGGCCCCGGAAAGCACTGCAAATCATTGGCACCTTGATGTGTCCTCCTGCACCACCATCTCCATGATGAGGGGATTGATGTTCGCTCAACAGCCTTGGGCTGTGGAGTGTTCATGCCCCACCACCATTGCAAACATTGTGGCCCCTCTATGAATCATGTACTAACCAAGAACAATATCACTCATAGGTAATCATTATCGGCAGGTACATGTACATGGCAATGCACAGACACAAGGATGGTGCCTTCATGGCTTGTCTCTTCATGAGCAACTTGGAGGAGAGCATGCTGGCATCTGCCCAGGTGTCAACTACATGTATTTATATTGGTCATTTTGGTTGGTAAGCGTTTGCGTCAACAGATAATTATTAAAATTATTATTTATGTTAACTCTATGTTAAGTAAGATTGAGGCTTTGCATGGCAAGATATAATGAAGGAAAGTATTTCAAAACACCATGTGTGAAACCAAATCTCAAATAAGAGAATGGTTCGAAAGCAACCAGAGGTTTAAAACTCTGGAAAACTTAAGGTTTGTATCCATGAGAACTAGTTTACGGTGTTTCCGAAAACTTTTCCTTTTTAGTTAGTTCCATGTTAGCAGTTCTCCCCCACACCCACCCACCTGGCAGTATTTGTGTACAGACCACTTTCAGTTTCTACTCTGGACGAAGAAACTGCTTTATTTTGCCTGGGTTGACCCGATGAATCCGCGTACTGGATGACATTTTTACTTTTCACCATTGTGAATCATCTGAAAATGTCTCTCTTATAGTCACTGGTCAAATTCCTTCGTGACCGTATTTAACACGGTGTCGATAAGATCGCTATTTAGACTTTTGACGGTAACATAATTAGTATTGATTTAATGATCGGTTAAATCAATTAAGCAGTTGAAGTCGCTCAAGTCGAAGAACCAGAAAGAGAAATGTAATATAACGTCAGGAGCCACATGTCTCAGAGGTGTTAGTCATGAGTCTGGCTTTTCCGTTGTAACCAATCATCAGATTTTGAGATTTAATTGTAAAGCTCACCGCATGAAACCACAAATGAGATCAAGGCTAACCGCCTAGTCGGCTATAAGTATGACGGTAATTTCTGTCATCACTTCGATATGACAATAATTTCGTCATCACTCTCTGATATATTCAATAGCCACTATGATTTTGTACTCTTGTTACTTCTTGTTATAGCTTATGGAGAAATAAATAAAATATCTGCTCGCCCAAGGTTTCTCTTATAAGTGTTATTTTCATTTTGTAACACCCCTCATTTTTAAGTGTTACAATAGCTTAAAACCAGGGAAAGTAAATAAATTTAAAAAATACATAAAACTTTACATTTTGGTATTAAAAATATCTACTTACTTTGTCTGATGTTATGTCTACAGTGTCAGATGAGAGTGGGATCATTATGGTGAGAATGGTGGTTCACCGTAGGTGAGAGGTCCTCATGGGGAGACTGGGCCCTGGTAAAGTAAAAAGAACATTTATAATTGCACTGTCAAAACATCAAACCATTTATGTAATGAAGGTAATAGTTATTAATTTGTTTTTAGGTCTTGAAATTCAGGTTAAATGTACGATATGTTTGTATGCAAACATAAAATATGGTCCTGCTGACTGTTCATGTTATAATAATTCCAACAAATGGAATGTTTACGATTTTATAAAAACTTTGCCACACTTTCAAATATGTACTAATGATGTACTTAAATTAAAAAGACTTTTGATATAAAGTTTTTTCAGGGCACAACCAAAGTTGGGTGTTAACGAAACCTGTGTCGACAATTTAAACAAATCACATTTCCTGTTACAAATACAGTTTATGTTTGTCCTTCATTGTTTCTGCAATGCACTGTAATAGAGTGTTAGCGGCAAACCAATGCATTTATTTATCACGCGAAAGTTAATGACTAGGATCCTTTGACAATAAATACTCAAAATAAAAATTGTCCTACTTGACTGCTGTTTTGTGAGAGCAATTTGTAATAGTCCACATTTTGTGTACTTTAAACCATCGATTCTTTACAGTGGTTCACATGTCCCCACTGCACTGGTGGCAAAAACCTCCCAAGAATAGCACTGAGTGTTGCCTGTGATGGCCCTGGGGCAACACTCGGCCATGGTGATACTTTGTTGAATGGGCCTAAAATATTCTTTTGGGTACTAAAAGTTTAACTCCTTTGAAGGACAGGGTCCTGAGTACAACTCCAGTCGTGTCCTTGATTTTGCTTTACCACCATTAACTCAACCGTATTCTAGTTCCTTTTTCTTGAAGGTACTGAAAAATAAAGATGAAATAACATTAATTTGTACAGCTTTTGTAGTGTGACGAAACCCATACCAATCCAGACTATTATATAATGGGTATTTAAAGTGGTTCCACACAACACCCAACTATGACATATCACCCCTAGGGTGAATTTCACACATTATTTTATTAGTCAACCTGTTTGATTCTAACTGAAGTAAAATCATAGAATTTTGCTATGTTGATCTTGTTTATGCATTTGCCTTTAGTTTACTATAGTTTTGTTTCATTTCATTTTTGAACTGTGTAACACAGAAAGTGTATGTGGTACTGGTGTTGCCGATGTAGAACAGGATATAATACTGGCAGATTGTTCTTTGGGCTAATACAAGATTGCAGCTACTTGTTTAGTCATGATCCCTGTGTGGTTACATGTCATTGTCCATTTTTAAGAATCAGAATTGTGTCTCAAACTACTATGTAAATTTTAACAAAGTGTCAAAGGTTCACCTAAATAGTGCAATTAAAAGGTTGTGAAGATGGATACACAGTTCTGCATTTTGTACATCAACACTCAATTAGCCATATTACCATTCTTATCATTGTTCATTTCCATATGCCCTGTTAACTCTGATAAATTTTTTCTGACATTACCAATGTCGATGTTTTCTTGGTTTTGTTACAATAATTCTGTTTACTCTGCAAACATTTCACAATTGTTATTATTTTCACTTTCAGTATCTGCCCTGCACATGGTCTGCAGTCCTTCTACGCCGTGTCAGTGGTGGCCTCAATTAATACCATTGGCCTTGAGGTACTCTTATCTTCTGTGCCAGGCACCACATCATCTTCGCACCCAGCCAACAAACTAATTATTCTTGAGAATACCTCCTCTTTTCTGTTGGTAGAGAGAAAGAAAATCAAACTGACACTACTCTTCAGCCTTACAAGGTTGTAAAAAAACGGATAAACCCGCCTCCAATAGATTACAGTATATTGTTGAGCACACAATATATGTTATGTGCGATATTAGGACTTATTCCTTTGATTTCATATTGTGAATTTAGTAAGTTAAATTTGGTTCAAGAAATGAGGATTGTTTTACAAGATCCAACAGTCTCTGTTGTTTTCTTTTACTTGAGACATGATGTTCTTTCGAAGCATACTGCAGTACCGCTAGTACTATCTAAAGGAGAGTATCCAATCATTTGTTCATTGACACATGATGTTCCACTAGATGTAGGTTTGAGGACCCCAGTGTTTATATTCCAGTTCCCAGTCCAACATTTCAATAACTTGATCGATTATCAACTTTCAATGATTTTCTGTTTCGTTTTAGCTGCCTTGAGCTATGTGTTACATGTATATTATCATTGTGTGATTGTTTTATGCTAATTTAGGTTGTGCTTTTATCTATATAGGAAATTGATTGAATCTACTTAGAGGAAGTATTTAAAGTTTTGGTATTTCGTTTGGTTTTTTTTCTGACATCTTAGTATTTTTCTCTTATTGTTAGTTTGTTAAAATTTCAAATAGTAATTGTTCCCAAGACTCTGATTCTGAACTGCAAAGAGAGGGATCAACATGGAGCTACAAAAAGGATGTTTCACTTGTTTTACTTAATTAATTGTTTATAAAAATCATGTTTTGCACCATATACCTCACTTTTCTTTTGGTGGTTGAATAGATGACAGGGACTGGGTATCAGACATTAAAAAGAAAACAGATTTGTTTTGCTCAATACACATATACACTTTGCTGCAGTAGTGGGTCAATGTGAAGGAAGATATAAAAAAGGACAAGCAAAAAATTAAGGGCTGATGATTATGCTTGCACAAAACAAATGTGTCATAAGAAAACATTTTTGTTCTCACCCCAAACACTGACCATGTTCTTGAAGGGCCATCGACCTTTAAAAAGAAGGAAGAGAAACATATAAACATTAATAATATTCATAAATGATGTTATTTATTATTTTTTAAAAACCTTTAACCTCAATAAACATATTCCACATAATATTCGGATTTTCATCTATGAGAGGGCAAGGCCATTTCTTCATTTTGCAAATAAATATTATTATTATATTTGAAGCGCACATATCCACTTGCTAAGCGCTTAAGGCGAAACTAGGGAAAACATGATTACAAAACAATATACAATGTTAGCATAGGAAAAATTGTGTTGGTGCCCCGTCCAAAACAATTCCTTGATCCGCGCTCAGGTAGTTTGTTTATATTATAATTTAGGGGAGATCGAAAAGGTAATAAAATTGGTCTAGGGGATGTCAGTCTTGGAGACAGGGAAATTGGTGATTCCACTGACCCCACATGTTGTCAGTGGCCTCAAAAAGTGTAAAATCTACCGGACTTGTCAGCGTACATTACTTCCATATCTGGGCCGAGCGGCTCGCCGGTTGCGATGTTTTTTTTCTGCAAACAAGAATTGCCATCCCGCGATATTTCAGCCAATCAGATGTCTTATACATATTCATGACCTATTCTATCAATCTCAAACCCTTAAATATCTGGCTTGCCCAACATACCAATGAGCTACCAAAGTCCCTAGGCAGACCAGAGACTCTGCCAGAAACTTGGAATGTAAACAAACCCACCCAAGGCCATACCTTGGCTGATGATAGTGAAGTAATCACACATCAGTTATACCATGCTTCCTCCATGGTTATACCATGGAGGAAGAAAAACCATGGAGGAAGTTCTTCCTCCATGGTTATACTGTACAAGGCATAAATAAACAATATACACACTGTGCGTTTGCAACACAGAATCGATAAAATCGATAGTGAATTTAATAATATAACCACTGTAGTAAATAATTGATATGGAAACTAAGAAACTGCAGTTTCACTCAGCTGAAGTATGTTCAGATGGTCTAACATCTGGAATACTTGAAAACCACTAGTGATACAGTGAATTTAGGGTTTCTAATTCTCAGTGACTGGAACAATGGTGAGCTATGAATTTGCCAAATAATGCGGAAATGGGTTTTTTACAACAAGGTTCACAAATAAAATGATTAGTGAATCTAGGTGAATTCTGAAACCTCCATTCATTACATATAATACAATAAAGTGTAAAGCAAACTGATCTAACTGAATCAGCAACAATACATAAAGTGGGAAATGCAATAAAGTAAATGATAAGAATTAAACAATAACAGCAGTGAAATAATCCAGTCACAACTGAACTCAACTCTATCATCCAATATAAAATGTACGACTCCAACTAAATCAGAAAAACAGAAGAAAGTAACACTAAATGAAGTATTAATAAATGTCAAAACAATTTATCATGATTGGCAATTCTTTACACAACTGTTACAACTGGTCATCAACTTAAAATTAACTATTTATTACACTTCATAGTAGACACGTATTCTCAAACCCCCCATATAATTACATTATTGTGTGCCCATGACTTAGGGTTCGCCTGTGTTAAATAGCTTGTTGTGAAAAGAGGCATCAGTATATAAAATTATTTTCAACTAATGTTATTTCAACCGGTACCACCATATAGAAAGCCTATATGCATAGCCTATGGTACCCGCCTGCTGTTTCAACCTCGATCAGTACATACATGCATTTACCTCCATGATACATGTGTTATTTAATTAACTATACGTGTTACGCACATTGTATCGATTACATTGCGCTGAGTTGCTACGCACTACCCTGCGAATCTAGCGTAGTTCATAACATATACTGTACACCGCATGTACAAAATTACGAAAGCTCATTAGCGCCAACAAAAATACATTTCATCTGTTACGGATTCGCAATCCGTTATTACAGATTCAGTTAATCCGTTATTACGGGATTCGCAACCGTTATTACAGATTCGCAATCCGTTAATACAGATTCGCAAAAGACTAAATACCTGTATATCGATACTCTGGTCACGATAGCTCTTCAGTCACTCGGTCACGTTGCAACCAGGCAGAGCGACCTGGAAAATAGCGCCTCGAGGGACCCCTTTGTGAATCAGTAATAACGGATTGCTAGTCCGTATTGTCGATTGCCAATCCGTTATGGATTATGATTCCGTATTAATGGATTGTGAACCAGAATGTATTGACACAAATTTGTCCTTCATATTTTGTCTTTATTTGTAAATTTGTCTCTGATGTCACTTGTCCTTGCTTGATTTTGACTTTGTCTTTTGTAAATTTGTCCTCTTGTCGTTTTGTCTTGTCTGATTTTGTTTTGCCTTCAAAGTTTGTCCTCTTGCCATTTTAATTTGTCTTTCATTGATCATTTTGTAATTTTGTGTTTTGTCCTTTTGTTTGTGCTTTGTCTTTCTATTGACAAATTTGTCTTTGGCTGTTGTTTTGTCCTTGTAGGCTTCTTAATGTATATGGATATTTTTACCCTTGCCCTTTGGCTGCCCATATACTTGTCTCCACCCTAAGACCTCTCAGCTCTCTCGCTGGTGTTGCATTATGCATTGCGTTGAGCTGGATATGCACATGAGCACAAGCATGCTTACGTATATTCATAGCGGTCAATTGAGGGAATCGAATCGACAGAAAGTAAAACAAACCCTGGGAACCAGAGTACAAGAAATTGCATCGTAAGCAAATATTTAACAGTGAAAGCATGAAATAGAGGGCGCTAATATTATCGTTCAAAGGGTAAGATCAGTAACAACATACTAAAATGATTTGAGAAAATTGAGATTTTAATTTTGAAAACCTTGTGTGGACGTGGTAAGTCTGCATAACATCTCAAGAACCTGCATTGTGGACATCTTTTGTTCTCAGGTCCATAGTATGCAATGCCACCTCCTCACAACTCCCCATCACCCCACACACACACACACAATCAAAGTCCGAACCCAGCAAAGATCGAATGGCGTAGGACTGCTTCCTCGTTGTTACCACGTATCTCTTCCAGTACCCAAAACGCTTCTGTGACATCTCCTATCAGCAACATGACTTGTCGTTGACTGATCCCTCTTTTGAGGAAACTGCCTGAAATTGCACAATCACCTGTCTACATTTGCTCATGCCAATACATCATCCCACGCGTGTAGCTGATTTCAACTCCAGTCATTTTCACCGTGTCATTGAAGGGATGCTGTGTCACCAAGATCAGAGCACTTTCAACAGGTATGAATCGGTGTCCTAGTTTAAGCATAGAGCAAGGTTTAAGATGAACACAGTGACTAGCAAGTTTACCAGTCGCGTCATTCCAACCCATTCACCAAGTTTCGTCCGAACTGTCCATAACTTTGCGGTGATATCTTGCGCAAGCAAATTGCGGTTGTTTCAGCCATCAGAACACATAGCCTATCTAATGTACTTCACCACCATATAATCACTCCATGAGCGTAGAACATGCACCACACGTACCAATATGGCATTTTCTGGAGACCCAAATATTTCCCTATTTGTAAACATTCAAATAGGGCCTAGTTGTTTTAATACTAAACAAATCCTGAAATTATGCTGAAATCAAGTCCAGCTACCCAATGCCAGAGATATTTATGACCAGAAATCAACAGTTTCTTCAAACGTTTGAATGAAAACACTAGACAAAGGTCAATGTCGAAACTGTTCAATTTCTAGGCAATTGTTAATTGCTTCGTTTAATAACACCACTTTCATTATTATTTAACTGACCAGATGCTTACACCATAATGCGTTATGTCAGTACAATCGCTCTGTCAAATACCCAGCACCATAATTAATTTGTATTTTTACCAAAACATAATCCCGTTAATAATGCCACTATAGTGAATATCAAGAGGCTTCTTTTGATAAACTTCTTCTACAAGTACGCTTACTTTCTTGAATAAAGATAATAATAGGCATTAAAAAATAAACAGAAAAGTTTCAAGAAAGTTAACAAGAAAATAGTGCTGTAAAAATGTAGTATTTAACAAATGTGTTGTTGTCTTTGTATTTAGTGAACCCAAAACATGTACTTTGTAACGTATAAATGCTTCAAAAGATAAACTACACGGCGTAGTTGACTATTTTGCAACAGTCTGTGTGGTATATATCTTTTTGATAGTTACTGCATTATATTTGTTAAACTATAGATTAAAATATTTTGATAAAAATGGCGTAAGACAATTATATTGTGTTTTTCATGTCAGGATCACAATACATACACAGGATCATTTATAGGGAAGGTAACCTGATATTACAACTACAAGAGATTATTCACCAAACATTCGCGCGTCTTTGGCAAAGACAACCCACAAAATGTAGAATGTAAAGCGAACGAATTTTTACAGATAATATCGTTGTTAAAACGATTTGCTTGCTGACACCGACAACAGAAACTGTAACAAAAAGGATAATTCAAGGTTGATTCAATTTTGACAGCTGCGCTAGCTAATCGAATACTTCCCATGTAAAAACATGGGAAAAATAAAGCAAAAACAAAACAAAAATTTTTTCACGGATAGTTTCATACATACTAAAAAACCAAAACTAAACATTAACGTATGTTCCTCAATACGATGTTGCACCTTCCTTTAAATTAAAGGAAGATGCAACATTGTAATACCAGATTATCAAATTAAAGGCAGCATCGTCACGATCTGAGCAGATTGACAGGGCATGGAATCGATGTCCTAATTTTAAGATTAACACAGTGACTGAAAATTACTTTGCTCGGCAACAGGATTAAGGAATTTATCATGGACTATTGTGGCAGTCACTGAGTTAATCTAAAAGTAGCATTCTGATTCCATGCCCTCTTGATCGCGATAACAAATAGGTTGGTACAAGTTTCAATTATCCTGAGATATTGTTCCATTATAAATGCTTTCATCTTGGAGAGTGGCGGGAAAGAGCTTGATCATAGTAACTTCTTTCGAAAACAACAGAAATACTGTAGTTCTCATCGACTTTCTCAAAAAACCTGAGCACTGTTGTGATTAAACTTACACAAGTAAATGTTATGATACGTTTCCTAAAAGCTAGTGTTAAATGAAGAACTTTACTATATACAAATATTGTACCTTCCCTTAAATTATCATTTTGCTGCTAGCAACGAAAGGAGAACCAATCAAATCAATAAAATACATTTCCTTAAAGGACAGTATCGTCATCAGATCGATAACAAGTTGATGAACACAGTGATTGGAAAATTACAGGCCCACGGCGCAGCAACAACGGTGATATGACATTATCATTTGCGATATTATTTCCAGTCACTTACATCTAAAACTATAGCACCTGATTGCATGCCCCGTTATCGTGACGACAGCTCTTTTAATCTAGTACTGCAATACATATTTCTAAACAAAGACAGAATGTATTATGAATAAAATTATAGTACTGTGTAACTTTGCCCCCCCCCAAAAAAACATGTTTTGGCTTCACTTATATGCCACTGTTGTAACATACTTATGACATGCACACATTACGCTTGATCATTGCTTAACCAAAAAATATTTTTAAAAAATTAATGAAATCCTGTATATCTATTAAATGCACATCATGCATTTGCAACAACCTTAAATTGAATTGATTTTTTCAGGAAATTAAAATTGCTGTAAACAGATTTAGAGAAATAGTTGTTATTGACGACATCGACCCAAATAATGCTGTGACAATAACCACAGGCCACATTATATAACCATAACAACTACTTTAAAACATATGATATACAAAAACCAAATAATATATTTTTAGACAGATACAAGGAAATACATTGGTGTTGTTGGCAAACTGGGTTTATGAGTATACATACTTTGAATCAAGACATACATTTATATGCACAATGGCAATTACTCTTATCCTCCTGAAAAGCAAGTTCATCTACAACATGTAATGTTGCAGAATTGGCCTGGGTGAATACCGGTATGTTTACTCGAACCAGACATATACATTGAAGGGTGCCAACATTGGTATGTTGACAAAACTGTTTCTATGTGTATACTTAGCCTATACTTTTGAATCAAGATATATTATGGAAGGCACAACAATGGTAATGTTGGCAGAATTGTTTATGAGTATGCTACCTTCTTTAAGCGGAAGGTACAACACTGGTAATGTTGGCAGAATTTCTTCTCTGAGTATGCTTATTACTCTCTTTGGATGAAGATTTACATCAAACAAACAATCTGTGAAAGTTTCAGCTTATTGTGTTGTGTTATTAACAAGAAAATCATAAAAAAATGTCAGATTGTTTGTTGGAAAAGTCAGATTGTTTGTAGTACTTCTAATGTGCAACTTGGGAAAGAGTTAATTCCAACTGGAAATCGTTTCACTTTTCTTAAAAAATGATAGCACCACAGAAAAGAGTATTTAAGGGAAGATTATACCATTATCAGCTTTACACTGGTGCATTGACACTTGACTGTCTGGTTTTTTTTTTTTAAATTACCAATCCTATACTGTAATTTTAATTAACCCTAACTACCCCAAATCCTCCAAGGGCACTTTTGGGAAAAATTCAACACTGTTGGAAATCCACTTTCACCCTCTTCAAATGGGACAAAATTACTACCCACAAGAAGTCCAGGCCATATGCTGAATATGAAAGATCAACGAAAATGCATGGCATTTTCGGAAGATAAGGCAAGTTTCAAAAGTGCACTGATGGATTTTGGAGGATTCAGGAAGGTTCAGCCAGAATACCTAGTTAGCAAAACGCATAAAAAATAACATAACAGAGAATTAGCTGTTGCAACTGCTTTTATCAACTTAAAGGACCCGTAGTATAACAAATAGTAGTTATTGGCTTTATGTTTCGTTAGCAGGTTTTTCAAAGGCAAAATGGACGAAACACAGACTGTGTGTATATTTCATGCATTAATTGCCTTTTGAGAAAGAACCCTGCTAGGGTTCGCAAATCAAGGCAAATAACTACTATTTTGCAAAAAAAGGAATATGTTTATATTAGTGAAACAATTTTTAAGGAATGCAAACATGACATTTTACAGACTAATGTTTTCGTACATTTGAATATCAAGTTCACAGGTTACTACGTTCAACCTTTGGAGACACACATTGCTATCAGTTGCATCATATTGCTGGGTAAAACCCAATAAATGTTCAATTTATATTATAAGGATAGATTATAACATCAAAATGTTTAATAAAATCCCAGTGGAGACTATACTTGTCTTGTATTCCTGCCAAATTGTTGACAATTTGCTCAAATATATTATTACACTCTCACCCATCATCCTTGTAGTTTATTTTATTGTTTTATATTATTATTAATTCATATAGTAACAAACTAAGAGCGCAAATTGTATCATCAATAAACATCAACTCTTTCCGACTTCATTTGAAGGTTCACAGCCAGCAGCAATGGTAAAAGTTACCAAAAGAGGGCGCTAGTCACGGCCCATATGGACGGAAAGATCCACATGAATAACATGTTACCACACGTGTGACATGCGTGAGACGATACTTAACTGTCGCGTTTGGGCATGATGCGCGAATGACTCATGTGTTATGGTGGAAGGATCCAAGATTCACGGGTTCACTCGATCATATCGCAATCTCTGAGCGTCCAACGTATCAATCCTTCGATAGCTCAGTTGGTAGAGTTGCGGACTGTAGAATGATATAGAATTGAAACTATAGGTCACCGTCTGAATCCGTCTGAAGGAGGGTGTATTTTTTTCCCACTTTTTTTTCTGATACCCAAGTCCAAATCAAAAACCGAATTAAATCTCAAAGCAAATTTATGGATCGTTTTCCCACAATCACTATGATTTGATGAACTACCTCAACGGGCAATAGGGTGTAATGATTTCATCTGCGTCTTTTCCACAACAATCAATATTTCATTTTTAAATCCATCATCCCTCCATATAAATGTGTACTTCATGATCCGAACGTACACTTCATTTTCAGTGAGACAATTTTCAACGCTTTCTGGTAAAATGTTCGGTAAATGCATAATAATAATAATAATGTGGCGATTTATATAGCGCACGTATCCACCAATCTGGCGGCGCTCAAGGCGCATTATATTATTATCTCACCATAAGGCCTATACTACAAATCATTCCTGAAACCATTCAGCTCCCTGGGGAGTATACAGCTCAATTGCTGCCATTTCTAGCGCATATAGAGCAAAACCATCTCGCCTTCACAGGTACCATTTAACCCCTGGGTGGAGAGAAGCAATTATGGCAAGGTCAGTCAGGACACAGTGTCACGGCCGGGCCTCGAACCACACCTGCTGGGCAACACCAGAACTTGAGTTCAGTGCTAGACCGCACGACAATCCACTTTACGTGCATTATACAAACACACATTATGCATCATATTTACAAGATATTAAAAGGGTTAAAAGATATAAATATCGAGAAAATGATAACACAATTAGATTGTTAGTAGTAGGGCCTACAATCCAGGCTAAAATATAGAATTCAGACAATACGGAACATACCTCCTGTCCCCTTGCTTCAATGTATTGTCCTGGAGACAAAGACAAAGACTGCGGTTTGTCCACGTCTGTCACGGTTTCGTAGATAGTCCAAGAGAAATTTCAGATTAGTACCTGTTCCGTAACGTGGAAATTAATGTATACAGACTAGAAAAACAGACCTTCATTTGGCAGCGACTTGACAAATTTTAACCAAATGAAAGCAGACAATCAGTGGAATTACATCCGAAATGGAACTGTCCAGATGTTACGTCGTGATATAATAAAATTAATGCTCCAAATATTTATGCTATCATCAACTTTGTACAACCAAAATTCACACCAATCTGATATTATATATGTTATTTGGAGAACGCTATAAAGATGTGTCTTTGAAGTGAAATACCTATTGGATATATTGTGTCGAAGATCTTGACGCAATTGAGGTCATAAAAAGAAGCAACAACCGTCAGTTGAATCTCCTCGGGAAAACATGGCGGGCAATATCGTCAGTATCTGGCAATCACAAGCCTCAAAGCGTGACGTCAAATCTTTCAGGCTAGAGACGACCTTAAATCATTCAATCATCAACAATAATGTATGTTTTTATCAATGTATGTTACAAATTGAAAACCTTCTCAATTATTTGTTTCTTCCATCCATCCATCCAATTTTGTTTTATATCTCATGGAAATCATTTATGGTATTTTGTTTCCAATCTATACTACTCAAACAATTTAGGAACACCTCGGATTTTAACATAAATAGGTTTGAAACGCCTGAACCGGGATTTTCATTTCCAACCTCTCTTTCAGTAGTCACGTCATGAAATGTGTAATCACGACATGCATCCTTTTATCATCTGTTTTCATTGTGTACAGCCGTCAATTCTGTGAAACATTGTGTTTATCTGAAATAATGATCTGTTTTAACGGAGATTATTCCGGCGTTCCCTAAATTGTTTATGGGTATTTTGGTTCAACTATTAAATTTTACTGTCTTTACAAACAAAGTCTATTCATTGCAACCAAAAATAATCACTATATATATGTCATGCATTGTGTGAAATAACTCATTTAAAGTATTTATAAATGTCATTTTATTATTAGAGTGCAGTAACGCACTTTATTGTTTAAATTATGCTCAAAAGATAACACAATATATTTCAACATGTATATTGATTATATTAAGATTCATATGTAATTCATATGTAATTCATATGAACTTATTAATAATAATAATAATAATAATGTGGATCATACAAAGACGATCCACCAACTGAGTGGTGCTCACATGCATATATTATTACCCTGCTCATCAGGCTCAAATCATTCCTGAAACCATCTCAGCTCCCTGGGAGGTTACAGTTCAATTGCTGCCATTACAGCCAAGATATAGGGCTAATCAACCAACCTGCCCTCGAGGTACCCATTTAACCCTGGGTGGAGAGAAGCAATTATGGTTGTTGTTCGTTCAAGGACACAAGTGTCACGCCGGAATTAACACCCAAAATATCATCATCAATTATTGAAACAAAAATTATTCTCTTACTCCTTTTCTTTTTTCTCTGGGGGGACCATGAGAGTTGCTTAGTTTAAATAAAATTAATATAAACTTTTTATATAAAGAAAAATAAATTATCCATTTTCTGTCTTCCCATATTCAATACAGCAAGATTTTACATTTCTTAAGTTTATCTGCTCTAGTTTGCAAACACCTGCTTTTAAAAAAAAAATACATAAATTGAGATGCTTCAATGCACGCTGTGCTTTGTTGTAAATCTTTTTTCGTATCAACAATTGTTTCTTCCAAAAGTTCTAGTATTCTACCTGAAACAGGTAAATCCAGTTTATTGCGCTAATTGTTTTAATTATGCAAATGTATGTAAATTAAGGATCATGTTGCAGATACGATTATGATAAACAGTAGATGGGTAGTCAATAATGGGTATGCAGTATTTTGGACAATATAGGAAACATTCCTACCTAAGTGTGCCATAATATAAGCCTATTTTATCATGAAATCAATGAAATCGACACATTGACAGGTTGCCTATGACTCATGACTCAGATCCAAGTCCGACTCGAAATACAAAATTATGGGCAATGACCGATATGCATTTGAAACTGTGTATAATACTTCATGAATAATATCGTTACCATCAGGCAGACTGATAGATGTGGAATTAGATTCCTAGCTTTACGAACCCGTGACTGGAATGTTGTTCATGAGCTGGGCTGACAACAGGCCGTGATAACATCATTACATTACCATTGTTGATGCATTATTATAAGGTTACTGGCTCATTGTTTATGTATCGCCATGGTAATATGAGATCTTTATCATGCCGTGTTAGCTAGACCCAGCTGCAGCTCGTGATATTATTTTCAGTCACTGAGCATTTTACAACTAGAAACCAATTTGGCGCCCCGTCGGCGTCTGCTCGATCACAGTACTATGCTTCATTTAAAGACAGAAATAGCCGCAGTCAGATCCCCATTCAAAGGATGTGGCCAGGCAAAAGGTTAATGATAAGGGCACAACTAACGAACATATAACTTACTTCTTAAACAAATCTGCACAGAATATAACAAGGAAGATTATGTCAGATGTCATTTTCATGATACAGACCACAATGAAAGACCTTCATCCAAGGACGACCAGGATTGCATAATTATTAGCATTATTTTAGAATATCCCTACAGATATGCCATCACAAAGCCCATAGGCTGAGAGTGGGGATGAACTAGTTCCAATGAGAATTCATTTTTTTCGAGAAAACCACATTCAGCGAGAGCAAACCTAATAAAAAACACTGGTTGCCTCTTGATATGAATAGGCCATTGTAGAATTACAGGTGTTTATCTCCGGGAAAGTCTGCTTCATGTACATGTATGTGCTCAATTTTCTTTAATTTTTATTTTTCAATTATTTAAAATGTCCTTTCAGTCATATTTACACACAAGGATCTTCATATTTTAAACATTAAATTACGGGTAAGCTTTTCATTCAAAACAGCATTTGAATTTCAAATGCATGTATAAAACCACTTACACCGTGGGGCATCCATGACCCAATAGCCACTTTTATATCTTATCAACCCCCAACCTAGGCCCATTTGCTTACACATAACCTGAATCCTTCCTAACTCCCTAGGCCCATTTGCTTACACATAACCTGGAATCCTTCCCTAACCCCAGGCCCATTTGCTTACACATAACCCGAATCCTTCCTAACCCTCAGGCCCATTAAGCTACACATAACCTGAATCCTTCCTGACCCCTAGGCCCATTTACATACATAACCAAATCCTTCCTGGACTCCCCTAGGCCCACTTGCTTACACATAACCTGAACTCTTCCTGACTCCTAGGCCCATTTGCTTACACATAACCTGAACCTTCCTAACCCCTAGCCCATTTGCTGCCATAACCTGAATCCTTCCTGACTCCCTAGGCCCATTTGCTTACACATAACCTGAATCCTTCCTGACTCCCTAGGCCCATTTGTTACACATAACCTGAATCCTTCCTGACCCCTAGGCCCATTTGCTTGCTACATAACCTGGGAATCCTTCCTGACTCCCTAGGCCCATTTGCTTACACATAAACCTGAATCCTTCCTAACCTCCCTTTAGGCCCATTTGCTTATTAATATAACCTGAAACTTTCCTGACCCTTTCTAGGCCCATTTGCTTACACATAACCTGAACGCTTGACTCCCCTAGGCCCATTTGTTTACACATAACCTGAATCCTTCCTGACTCCCTTTAGGCCCATTTGCTTATTATTACAATCCCGTGAATCCTTCCTAACTCCCTCTTTAGGCCTAATACACACATACCTGAATCCTTCCTAACTCCCTTTGTGCCCATTTACACACATAACCTGAATCCTTCCTAACTCCCTAGGCCCACTTGCTTACACATAACCTGAATCCTTCCAACTCCCTAGGCCCATTTGCTTACATAACCCGGAATCCTTCCTAACCCCTAGCCCCATTTGCTTACACATAACCTGAATCCTTCCTAACTCCCTTGAAAATGTATTTGCTTACATAACCTGAATCCTTCCTAACTCCCTTAGCTCCATTTGTTACATAACCTGAATCCTCCAAAATCCTTTAGTAAAAGCGTTGTTACGACATGTATGCACGGTTTCTAATCTGTGATACACATGTATGGCCAGGGACCTCCCTGCATGCATGAGCAATAAACAGTCCACTGACCCAAGCACTGGACCTTCAATCATCACAACAAACATGTATGTACATGTATCTATGGAAAGGCCTAATAACCAATCCTCCAAAACTTCACTTCAGCAAAGAGCATGTAGACAGACTCAATCCTTCAAAATCCTTCAATAATACTACATAAATAGCAAACAGGATTTGGGAGGATCGAAGGTTAGGTATAAAAGTACAATATGACTGTGATTGAACTTTAGATATATCACTTTATTTTTCGCTAATTAATAACCAGTCAATTTTTTTTTCACTAGGCATTGTTATTATACTTGAGGAAGAAATGCCATACTTCAAAAATAACGTGATGCATATTTACAGAAATATATCCAGAAAATACTTAAGGCCAAAACAAAAGGTCACTGATTGGTCTCATCAACATCGCCCAGACCCGCATCGCCAGCATTTTTTTATTTTATTTTATTTTTTTTTTCTCTCTTTTTTGCTATGAAACAATGTCCATTGAGCCAAATTTGCTGGATCGATTGAAATTTCGTTATGTTGTGTTTAACCCATATCCGCCGCATCTACGGATAACCAGAGATATACAAAACGCCGACCACATTTCCGCACCGTGTTTTTTGTTCAATTCCACCCCATTACGCTTGACACTGTATTTCGCGATTATAGATGAAACTAGACAAGTCTGACATCATAATAAAGTGCATGTTCTCTTCCATCAGTATATATAATGTGTCTGTGTCAAGGATTAAATATTCTCAAATAAGGAATCTTTTCTGATTGTAAAAAACAATGTATCTCTGTGCGGGGCTTAGGCAACATACAGTCTTGTGTGTTTACATAGGGTGGATATGGGTTAAACATCTTTTTCACATAGGGTATGAACGCTTCCTATGAGGCTTCTTAGCCACCATACTTTGTATATGGAAATTGGTCTGGTTCCAATAACCGCTATACATGTATCACGTGATTTCACTGGTTGGCAAAAGAAAAGATCACCAAAAACCACGCCACTGCACAGATTTTGCTTCGACCTAGTGACCAGAAACTGAGACTTTTTTTGGCCTAATGATGGGACCTCCTATATTTAATTTGACCTAACCTCCTAGCAGATCCTTAATTTGATCCATAAAATTTGTTCTGAGCAACCTTCAGTACATACATGTACAAGCCTGTCCTTTCCAAGTAATTCCTAAAAATCAACTGTGTGCCACCCAAGGCCACTGTAAATGTTTGAACATATTAGTATGGCCTACAATGTATCAATGGGAGACCACCTTACCCTGCAATCTCATCAGTGGTGTGATGACAGTACAGAAGGGTAATTCATAGGAGGCCACTGGCAACAGCTATGGCCTGAATGGGTTGTTTCAAAAATTGCAATTGATTGCAGGAGGGTTATTAAACCAAGCTTTCTGACAATATTTTTGAAGTATTTATTTGAGTATTTGTTTCCCATTCTAAAACGAAATCACAAAGATCTGATTTAAAAGAAAACACAACAAAACAATTGCTGGTAAAATACAACAACAACAACAAAAATCAAGTAATGCATCAGAACTGTGAATAAGAATTATAATTATATAACTTAAAATGCAGAATTTTGCATGCACTCACCCCCCTTAAAAAAGAATTATCACTTCTATTAAGAACAACAAAGATGAAAGTGACTGTTACAAAGTTCAAATAAAACTTACCAGTACAGAAAATGCAGAAATTTCTGGTTTATTTAATTCGATTTAAAATTCTGCCTAGTACAAATTTAAATTAACAAAATATGGAGTATTCTTTTGGACTGCTTACCTTTACGCTAAATGTTGGTTGAGTCGGCAAATTTTTATGACATCAGTACCCTGGTTCCCTGCCACTGGTTTCCAGCCTGGGTGTACCCGTTGGCTGGCATGTTTGCCCGCTGGTTCTTGGCGCATCCGTTGTTGTTTTCCAAGACCGCCCGCTTCTTCGCCGGTTAGAGTGCGCCTGGGGGATATACGCACGAAGTCAAATTAACATTCCCATGGTGTCGTTGAAGAATGCTGGCATGTGATTATTATCCACGACATGATCACGGCCGGTATGCCGCAGAGGTATTGAGCGCTGGGACTTTGGCAAAGAGGGCGGCCCACTGCAGTGCGACTGAGAGAAGTCTCTGACAAACGTATGTCATCTGATTTATACATGAGCAGCTGCAGTGCTGAAACAACGCCCGCCGCACTGCCGTCATTACTTTCGGATCAAGGAGTTGAGAGTCGTTGAGACCCATAGCAGCCGAGTACCAACCACAGCTTTCACAAACAAAGACAAAAAATCATTTCAGTTTTACAAAAGCGAAAAAGGTTTAATTTATTGCTTTCAAAGTTCACATCTTTTGGAAAATCATATTGGAATGTTTTGCTGCTTTGCACAGTTTTGACTTATCTCTTTAAGGGACTTTTAACCAGACTTTACTTTAAACCCAGATTTTTAAAACCAAACTAAGCCCCCACAACACAATGGTCCAACTAAATTCCTTTTCATCCTGTAAGCCCAATGCTTATATTCCAGATGTCTTGATATGAACAAAATCTGTATGAAGTGAAATGGTCAGTGTAAAGTTGAGGCCGAATGACCTTTATAAACCCTTTTTTAGTGACCCCCTCTCCCATAGCTATGATACTGCTTTGTGGGGGAAAAATTATTCCTCACCTAGGGTGCGATGCTACACTCCACTGTCAAAACCCAGAAAAGGGAAATTTTTGGTATACAGTGTATGACTGATCCATTTTTGAAACATGCCAGTTCTAAATACATATTTATTTATATACAATTATTTAAAAAACTTAGGGGTTTTAAAACCACCTGGCTCAATTATTGAGCGTTGATGCCCACAAGTTCCATCCTAAGAACATTGGAGAAACCCAAAAAAGCTCAGGACTTTGAGCTACAGTCGCGGGAAAAACTGGGTGTGGCTATTTTATCTGTGAAAATAAAGGTCAAAGGTCATATCAATGTTTAAGAGCAATGTACATGTAGTCACAATCTCAAATATTCCAAATAAAACCTTGAACTTTCAATCATGTCTGTAAAGGCCACCTCCCATAAAACTTAAAAACGTTTTCCCAATTTTGTCACTATCTTCATTCTGGGGACGCTGTCAGATGGCATTAAACCCAATACATGTGTAGCCAGGATCACCCCCCAAGTTACAATGTTAACCTGGGCAAGTGGCAGTGGGTATCTCTTTCTCTTGGACGTACAAAGACAAAGACAATTGACCATAATGGGACTTATAACCTGCAACCCTCCAGATCACTGAAACTGTGCTCTTCCGACTGAGCTATCTTGTCCTGCAGTTGTGATCTCCCAATTATAATATCCTTTTCTCGTGCACTAGTCAAACAGCCTAAGTGCCGGTTATGGTTCCCCGAAAAACAATTTTTTTAAACACATAGACATACTCCCAATTGTATAAACTAACCAATATAACACAAGTTTCTTGTTTCATTAGAGTCATAACAAATGTAGACTTACTGTTTAATTTCCCTCTATATTAAAAACAACCGTAGCATCCCCATTCCCCACAGACATTTTGCGGGGATCTCAGTAGTCTTTGCCCCAGCGGAAAAAAAAAAAATTTCCCAAAGTTAAAAGCGAACGTTCATACTTGCTCACGGAAAGAAAATATCCCAACGCTAATGCCAATTGAACCTGTTCTTTACATAGCATCAATTTTTTTTCCAGATCCACACCCTTTTCCCGACCCATTATGGTAGCCAAGTTATAAATCAGTCAAAAATCAAAATCTTTATGATCCGCTGGATCACCATGTACCAGCACCGTATGCAACACACACACACGGACCCACACTTGTTTCGATATAGGAGCAATGGGCTGTCTTAGTTCAGGCGTTGTTCATTACATGTATCTCACTATATCGAGCCTCTGTCGGTGAAATGTCCGAGTGTATTATGCTACGCATAAAAGAAAAGGTAACAATATCTTGATAACCAAGACTAACTGGGGCGCACTCTGTAAAGATGATTTTTTTTCCCATTCGGACGAAGGCGGAGAACCGTTTCTTTGGGAAAATATGACCAGAATTTGGTCAGATATCCGGTCCCGGATACCTGTACCCAGATACCCAGCACAGCCTTAGATCACCCTCAAAATTATGATATTAAACCTGGTGAAGCAGCAGTCAAGGTGATACCCAGGCACCGATACCGCCAGCCTTAGATCACCTTCCGTGAAGCGGTTTTACAATAAACAAATGTCAACTACCACACATACTTGTGCGTTTACTATCCTACCCTTGGATATCCAAAAGAGGCAAACATGCTTTGACCACCCGGGGAAAATGCCCGAGGCAGTTCACCTCCCACATCCGTCAAATGCATCCACCGTGTTGATTTGGGCCTCCATAAAGACACACTGCATTGTTTACAAGCCCCCATAATCCTAAAAGAATTTGGAAAAATTGAGAAAAAATACTTGATAAACAAAAAAATGTACATGTAAAACTATAATTAATGCTGGAGTCTTACTGCACTGGGTTAGACAATGTGATAAATGTAGTGTATCAGAGTTGGATGCGACTGAATGAGAACAGGTGATGGCGGGTCCAGTAATGCACCCATTACAATCTGAGGGCAGCTAAAGGACACAAGTCTATGCTAAACAATGATGATGGAGTCTTTGCATGAAATCTATCACAATGTGATACTCAATAACCTTACATATACCCCTGGTCATTGGACCAATATCAATCCTTAAACTTTCTCAGCTCCTGGGGAGTAGACAGCTGTGTGTGCCAGTTCAGCTCTACCCGTGGCTATCAAACACAATATCCATCTGTAGCCCTGGTCATTAGTTGGGCCAATATCAACCTTAAACTTTCTCAGCTCCCCGGGGGTATGTACAGTACAGACTCTCTGGCTTCCCTTTCTCAGTGCTACATGGTTTTAATCAAACATAGCATTCATCAATTTCATCTGTCCCAGGTACCATTTTTACTCCTGGGTGGAAAATCCCGTGAAAATCTCCAGCCAATGAAAATTAAAGCAATGCAAAAAAAGGTTTGATGCCAGTTGCCACAGCTACATAAGACACATGGTTATACATGTATGGCCATGGTTTTTTACTAATTTGTGAATGAGATCTGATGTAGAAACATTATCTGGGAGAATTCCTTCTGATGATGTCATCAGAGAACATCAAATTTTTATTGTAGTAGTGATTCGGGAGTCCTGAGAATGATGACAGAGTCTGGCCTCTGTCCAGAAGACACCTGGTTCTTGAGGGTTTGAGTTTGCTGAGGTCAACCCCAACCCCGCTGATGGCCAGTTTATAAAGCTTTGCAACAATTGTCGGAAAGGTGTGACCCTACGATTAATCCCGCTGTATGATTACAGGCTTGATGGGACTGGTTATTTTCAGTAATGGGGTCCAACAGTGTTACATTGTTGTGTTAAATGATTCTCAATGCGGTGTAACACAGTGTGTCACAGGTTTGCCTAGTGCATCCATGTCTTGCTTTGATTTCCACAGACTGTTCATTTGAATACCAATATGCATAAAAAAAAAAGGGATTAAAACCCGAGCTCTGTCAGTAGCAATTTACGTGCTCAACTTCTTGGCACTGACCAACAAAAGGGGTAGCTAGGATTTAGAAATACATGAAGGTGTCCAAATTTGTTGAAATTCAAAACAGGGTGTCCAAATTGTTACCAGTACTTTTTCATGTCAATGACAGATGAAACAGGGTGTCCCAAATTTTTACAGTACTTTTACATGTCAATGACAGATGAAATAGGTGTTCAGAATTGAAACAGGTTTTCCAAAAAACACCCAGACACCCCCCTGGCAAATACTATGCTGACCCAAAAAATCTCTTGGCCAGTCTTGGCCACGAATCTTTATTTGCACATTGAGTCATTTTATGATTCCACAACCCGGGCCTGAACTTCACTTTGGAACTTGGGTTTTTGACACCAGCCACCCTACATTAGATTACCAGTCAGACAGAAATTTACCAGCCAGACATTTAGGTTCCAAATGTGGTCTAAAGATTTGCCAGTTGCCAGTGCTATATATTGTAAAATGTTAGAGGCCTGCTGGGATGATAATTTGTAGTTTATCTGTTTGAATGCAATTTCAAATTGCTCATTTAAAATAAAACTGTTTTTTAAAATTTAAAAAGAATTGAAAACATTCAGAAAGAAATCCAACATTTTTTCAAAATTTCAAAAAAACAAACAAAATTGTGCAGAAAGGTCTCTCAAAATCCCTGGGAAAAGGTTGCAGTGGACAAAGGGTAGAAACTGTTGAAAGCCCTAACGAGGTTGCAGTGGGGATTTTTAATTTTTTCCCAGAAATATGACCTCTGAATAGGTTTGGGGGTTCCAGGGGGACCTGGTTCTACCCGATTCCAAATTGAGAATCGGAACAGGTTCCCCAATTTTAAAGAACCGGTACCCAAAGAGTCGGTTCCGGGAAACCCAAATCCTTCAATACCGGGTTTCCCCGAGCCACGGCTCTAGTAAAATACCTGTGAAAAACTCGCGTTATTTCAAAACCGGTTAAAATATGGGTACCCTACATTTTACCTTAATTTAACCGCCCTTAGTGCCGGTTAAATCGCCTTTAAAAATTCCTTTGTATTGTCTCGGTTAAAAGTGTGGTTAAACCGGTACCTGTTCTGAGATCTGCTGAGGGCTTGCTCATTAACCTGTGGTGAGTTAATCCATTGTTGACAGAATAATCCCAATACAAAAGCCTCCATTGCCTGAGACATAACGGTCAATGTTTGTTCAACCATCGCGAAAG
>JAQQFT010000023.1:2590367-2659293 GCA_029582265.1 Zoroaster sp. YZ-2022
ATTAGTCATAACTTTGAATGATTAATATTAAGGTGCTGGACTAATCTAAAAGAGTCGCTGGACTAAGCTAAAAAGTCGCTGGACTAAGCTAAAAGAGTCGCTGGACTAAGCTAAAAGTTGCTGGACTAAAGATTAGTCGTATGAGACATCATTTAAATCTAGTCATAGGACTAATTAATTCTAGTCATTTTGACTAAATCCACTAGTCAAGCACTAAGTTTTGACTAATTATAATAAGTCATGTCAGACATCATGCTGGACTATTTTGTTTTAGTCAAAATGACCAATTATTTTACAGTGTAACAAACACTCATCTGGAACATGTGTCTTCTTATCCATGGTCTTGCCTCTTTCCTTCAGAAGATCTAAGCTCACGCTGATAGCTGTCATCAACACTGCTCAAACCAGAACATTCTCCAGGGTCTTTGTCTATGCTGGTGCCTGGTTTGTGAGAAAAGTGAAAATAAAAATATTCATTATACAGTGAATGTGACATTTCATTTTATACACTTCTAAATTGTACTGTATCAATCAAATAATTATTTCACTTCAACTTTAACATTAAACATAGTTTATCAAAGTAAATATTTATTATAATGTTCTCATTTCAACTCTCAGCCCATGACAAAGTCAGATGTAATTAAACCCAGCACAGTCACATCATGTGACATATGGACAAAACATAAAGAAAAAAAACACCTGATAACACAGAAGTGAGAGGTACGATGTAGGACAATTAATGGAAAATTGCTGTCTAGCCAGCAGCAGGTGTACCAGTGGAAAGTCATCAGTCTACAATCTATTACCTATTACTGGTTTATCAATTTAGCCCTGATAATTATAGTAATTTGATCCAAAGTGTCTTGCCAAGCCCTAAACATGAGTGCAAAATTGTTATGGTAGCAGATTAAACAAAATGCTCTTAATCGATAGACTCCACCCTGTCATCTTCTGCACCCCAACTGTCAGAGCATCATGTACATAGGCAGCACTGTATTTATTTGTTTGCTATTATCAAAAATGGATGATTGCTCTTTCAGTTCATTTTTTAATTCTCAAAACCATGAATTATTAAGCCAACAGAGCTAGCTTCTAGATTGGTCTTGAAAAAAAATTACCAAAAATTCTCACTGGGATTTGAACTCACAAATCTTGGATTCAAAGAATGGCATTCTAACTAACGTTCGAAGAATAGTTGTGATTTAATTACATTTAATCAACATGTGCACCATAATTTCCTGTCTACGTCGTTTGGGTGCCAATGCAACCCCAACTCAACAACCCAAATAGACAAATTGTAAAATGAGTCGTAATGGAAAAACAGAAAGGGTCAACTTGTTCCCGATCCCCAAGTCAAAAGTCTGTATACCAAGTCAAGTATGCAACAAGTTAACTATGTGCATACCAAAAGCAAACAAAAAAAAAAAAATTGGTTTTCTTTGTGATTCAGAGGAAACAACTCACGCTTGACCAGTGCTTCAGGGATTTTTTCATGAGTAGATCCCCACCATATGCTTTTCCTTTCCTATAAGTAACATAATTAAAACTTGGTAATTTCACTGAAAACAATTTATGGTGGCTGGGCAGCAAACTAACTTTAAAATGAATCGATATATGTTGGTGCAGGGCCAAGTTGATTTCATTAACCCGTTTCCCTTCGCTCCGCATTTTCATTTTTTGAAAAGGCCTAAATACTCCCCACCTCCCAAAATTATCACAAACCAAAATCTAACCTGTGTTGTTCACTTCTTTCAACTTCTGGGCTGTTTCCTCCGGGTGTGGGTATTTTGCAGAACACGCAGAACTCTGCGGAACGCATATAAAACAACAAATACAGAGATACATACGCAGCCTAATTAATAAATTAAGAAGAAACTTTCCAAACTTGCTTCCATTTACCAATATCTGCAAAATCGGCCCATATTAATAGACTTTTATAGCCTTCAGTCATGTTAATGCTTGCAGAACGCTCTTCGTTTGTTAAATTTGTACTGTTGTGCAGTACACAGCAGAAAACAATCGGTTTGGGGATCTGCCATTTACGAATCGGTGCATGCAGGCACTTCGTTCGTCTCATCACCCTATTCGAACGGCGTTAGTTGCCAAAAATTTGCAGAAAATCGATACAAAATCTGCCCAAGCATTGTGGGGTTAGACGAGGTATAAATCTCATTTCAGTCGTTGTTACGGAAGTAAAAGTTTATAAATGTTTTCTGTCCACGACGGACAGTTTTTTATATCCTCAACTGCCCATATTTAAATTTTTGTTTGAAAATTCGCCTTTGGTTTTAAATTTTTAGTGTTCTGAGTTTACCCAATAGGGGATGTTTACAGTTGCGGAACGTAGACTAAATTCGTTTCCAAATGTTTTTTTTACTATGATCAGCAGGTGTCTTATATCCTCAACTGCCAATGTTTTCATTTCGTTTGAAAATTCGCATATTAAGGTTTTTAATTGTCGTGATCCGCAGTTTCCAGTTAGTTATTTGAGATCGAGTGTTATGCGTGTTCAGATCGAGTAATAATACGTGCATACAGCACGGCAGTGGAAGAATACTCGTGGGAGGGGCATGTTTACAGCTGCAGAACGTAGACTAAATATTACCCAATGTTTTTATTTTACCATGGACAAGTTTGTTATATCCTCAACTGCCATGTTTTCATTTTCGTTGAAAAATTGCCTGTTAAGGTTTTAAAACTGTTAGTGTTCACGCAGTTTACCCATTTAGGTATTTGAGATTGAGTGTAACACGTGCATACTGCATGGCAGTGGGAAAGTACTCGTGGGAGGGGTCGTGTTTACAGCTGCAGAACGAAGACTCAATATTACCAAATATTTGTATTTTACCATGGACAAGTTTATTATTCCTCAAGTGCCCATGTTTTATTTTATTTAAAAAATCGACTGTTAAGTATTATAATTGTTAGTGTTCCCAGTTTACCCAGTTAGGTATTTCAGATCGAGTGTAATACGTGCACTGCATGGCAGTGGGAAAGTACTCGTGGGAGGGGCATGTTTACAGCTGCAGACGCTAGACTAAAATGTTACCAAATGTTTTTATTTTACCATGGACAAGTTTTTATATCCTCAACTGCCATGTTTTCATTTTCGTTAGAAAATCGCTTGTTAAGTTTTGTAATTTTCGGTGTTCCGCAGTTTACCCATTTAGGTATTTCAGATCGAGTGTAATACGTGTGTACTGCATGACAGTGGAAAGTACTCGTGGGAGGTTATGTTTACGGCTGCAGAACGTAGGTTGAAATTTTACTAAAGGGTTTCTGACCAATCCATCAATCAAAATAAATTTATAAAACACACAAATCAATAGTTTGCTCTAGGCGCTGAGGCACAGAATTTAGTTTATTAATAAACGTCCTGCATCAGGTGAGCTTCAGGGGTGACTTTAAAGTATGGAATCATCTGGCGTCTCGTGTGAAACGGAAGCTTGTTTCAGATTTTTGGGCCATAGACGGAGAATGCTCGGTCAGCAAAGATAAGCAATGTGTTCTTGGCTCTACAAGTTAAGTGAACAGGAGGAAGATCGAAGTCGTCTCCGGTGAGGACTAACTTTGATCATGTCCGTGATGTAAGCAGGAGCTTGTTTTCGCTACGCGAACGACATGCACGCTCAGTGAGCAATATACCGTACGTAACATCTTTTGTTAGTATTCACTCCATGCCACGTATAAACCTTGTTCTACTGTCAATTCTTCCTTCTCTGTTCAGCAATTAAACCTTGCTTTCTATTTTCCCTTCATATCCCTCCCGCCCACGAATTAATTAATTCGCAAGGACAAAGGTAGTCGTGTAACAAGAAACCATAATTACGTCTTGCAACAAGACTAGGACAAAGGAATGCGCCCTCAATCGTTATCCTTGGACGTGTGGTGTATTATTTTGTTGTGTGGGTAAAACTAAATTAATATATTTATCCCCGATGTCAATTATTACATCTATTACAATGAGATTAATGACATGATAATTGCACACAGAGAGCTGCCATATTGGAAGGTTCTCAAACAAAGGGTGACCATTGACCTATATGTACATGTAGTGGTGAATAGGCCAATATTAATGGACAGTAACATATAGTGCCATCAGTGTAAATACAGACGTATCCCATTTTCACTACCAAAATGTGGTTTTCTGGTACCTGCGACGCCAGGGCGCTGGACTGATACTGAGTGCCTTGCCATTAATAATAGTTCAATTGTAAATTTGTTGGTTATTGGTATTATAATGGTTAATGGAGTGCAGTTTTGTACAGATGTGTTATGCGTTTGCGTATTGTGAATAAGGCATTCTATGGCTTCCTTGTTTGTTTTATTGACAACATAATAGTTTAATCTAGAAAAACAACTCAATTGGGAAAGTATTTGGAAGAAGGTTCAAAGTAATATTTTAGACAATGGAGATAAAGACCATTAGTACAGGTTAAAACATGAATTTTGCCTACCAAAGACATTTTAATAAAATGAAGATTAATCATAATGATCAGTCACCATTGAGGAAGTAGAAAAGGAAAGTATTGAACATCTTTTATTATTGACACCTAAACATTTAGGAAGCTTGGCTTTTCGAAGAGAATTTATGTTTAAAAAAATATACAGGTAACAGTTTGTTTCTTCAATGATCAAGAGAATCTTAGGGCATGGAAAACAGATGTGTGATGTGCCATTGTTACTAGTCTAGGCTGCACCGTATTATCTGGGCTATAAGATGTGAATTAGTTAATGGGGAGTGCCAAACTGGGCGTTTTCATATCCTAGAGAGATACAAAAGAAGCGTGTCAAGAGGCAAATTCACACGTGAGTTGCTTAGGATCAAAGCGACGGAGAATAAAAGCCTTATGTTACTTAAGGGGATAAATTGTTTTTTAATTCTAAACAGGATCGTTTTTTCTTTCATATACGTATGTGTGTATAACATATTTTTATTGTTCTCCTTTTGGCTTATTTGAAATGTTTATTTTTTATTTTAATCCGAGTTTTGTAAATACGTTCTTTTCATTTGTTTGTGATTAATTGATTGTTAATTGGAATTATTGCATGAAAATAAAAGGAACTTTTTGCTCCATCAGAGAGAAAAAATAATGCACCCGACAACACCACTTACTAAATATGTACAAGTACACCGCGGTTCTTTCACATACATCCCACTGCACACTGTAAAAATAATTGGTCATTTTGACTTTAAAAAAATAGTCCAGCATGATGTCTGACATGACTTATTATAATTAGTCAAAAAATCAGTGCTTGACTAGTGGATTTAGTCAAAAATGCGACTAGAATTAATTAGTCATATGACTAGATTTAAATGATGTTCCATACGACTAATCTTTAGTTCAGCAGCTTTTTATTAGTCCAGCGACCTTTAGCTTAGTCCAGTGACTTTTAAGATTAGTCAGTCCAGCACCTTAATATTAGTCATTCAAAGTTATGACTAATGGCATTAGTCAAAGACAATTTTGGTTTTGACTAGTTAGCATTTGTCAAGGGTGTTTGCAGTTACTGCTGGTCTATCAGCTAATGATAAATGAACACTTTCTGCAAAAAAAGAAAGCCACGTGTGTCTTTATATATGCAAACAATTCAGTTAACACTCAAATTTACTCAACACTGTCTTTTAACAAGGATTTCACCCTAGCTGGAATACCGTAATTCAAACGTTCAAGAGACAATTATTCATTATAACTGGTGCTGATTTATTTATATTTATAATGGAATCGCACACAGTAATAAAAAGGGTCAGTATCGTCTCGATCAGAGTATAGACTTTCAACAGGGTGGCATGGAATCGATGCCCTAGTTTAAGACGAACAGTGGCTGCAAATTACTAGCTCACGGTTACGCTTGTGCAACAGTAATAACAACCTTATCATGTGGAGGGAAATTATTTTCAGGCCCCGATGTAAAAGCACTCTGTTGATCCATGATGATACTGCACCTTGAAACATGCAAAATATCTTTCTGCACATCAAGAGCTTTAATCAATGCACACATACCACTAAAATGTACCACTAGATCTAATTCATATGTTTTAGTTGGGTTTGTAAAGAGACTTACTATGTTTTTCTGTTAACATTAAAATTGTCTTTAATATTTAATCCATTAAAAAAAAGTAATTTTTGTTTTGGAATAAAATCTAATTCAAATGTTTTAATTGGGTTTTCTCTCAGGGGCACCTACTTTTTAAAACTAATTTAACATTTAGGGAGCTTTTGAATACTCTTATTTAATAGTTTTTAAATACAGGTTGTTGCCAATGATGTAACATCTCTTTGGGTTAACTTTGTCTTGAATATTTTGTTGCACTTCAAGAGAGGCTGGAGCTGTCAAATTCAGTTTTTGTGCTGCACTCATTAGATAGATTCCTTATGAAAGTGGACAACATATCACAAAGTTTCTAACCTCACATTAAAATGGTGTAAGATATGTAATTTTATTTTATAGTCTTTTCAGTGCGAAATTTGAAACATGATGTCATTGGATGTCAACATTAAATGGGATCTGTACATTCCATACAGGAATTTTCACTCATCAAAAAGAGTCAAATTGATTGAATATCATGGGAGATTCAGTAATGAACTAAAATTTCCCATACAAAAATGTACAGACTTATATATTAGAAATGTGACGTCATTGGATGTGTTAACAAATTTTGCACACAATGGCATTTTACAGGGTTTGGTAATGTGAGGTAAGACACTTGTAATATTTCCCCCCCTTTTATATTGGAAAATGAGTGCATTATAGAAACTTCATTTGTTTCTTATAGAGCCCCTACTTTAAAGGATGAGCCTACACTTAGTTTGGAGTTACAGATCTACTTCAAATATTTTTGGTTGAGTTTTTGAGGGGCATGAAAATTAATCAGGAAAATGAAATGTTGTTATTTAGATTCTCTAACAGAGATAAAACACTTCGTTTGAGAGGAATATTGTCCTGAATATTCAGTACAATCTTCTGGAGAAAATGACAATGTTTATTAAGGCACAAGAGTAGGATAAAGCTAAATTGAAAACATAAAAACTTCTGGCGAGAGAAATACGGTAACGGCTGGGTCATTAAGTTGTCAGAGCTGGTAACAGCAATCTCATCGATTATGACGTCAAATGAAGTGCATAGATTTATTTCAATACTGTCACCCTGGATTATCGGCCAAGCTTTGAAGTTATCCTGTGCATCAAAAACAAAAACAAAAAACTTTTTTACACTCCAGTCTGTAAAAATGCTAACTTGTGGTTTACTTTGGAAATCACCAATACTCTTAATAAATATGCAATAATGAACTTGGCCTGTATTTAATTGTGGATATGCATTTAACCAATTACTGATTGCATATATATGGCCCTAGCACATACACTAACCTAGCATAGTGCAACCGCATTATGCACTATTAAGCATTCCTCAAGCACCCAGTGTTTTTGCTCTAACTAAAAATTAAAGACTCAATAGAATACAATGCATACAAGTGCAGTGCATAGAATGCAAGGTCTCAATCAGTTTCTTACCTCCTCTTCACCCAAAATCAGCATATTGGCTATTTTTTTCTGCTGCCAAAGATGGTAGCGATACACTGACAGCTCCTCTGTAAAATATGCAAAATAGCATACTCAATTAGTTTAAACAAGTATATTTTAGGCCTATTCGTTTTTTTTTAGAATATGTGAGCATATAGCTTTTCTGTAGCTTAGTTTTATGAAATATTTTTGAAAGAACCTGGCTTTTCTGAAAACCAACCCCCAAAAATAAGTTTATGGTTTTATCAACTGTACAAGGCCATAAATGCCGCTCAAAAAGAAAACAAATTGAAACAGGCTGAGGTAGAAATTCACAGAGGCAGACATTATTCTGTTAACAGTAATATATATCCTTATTCATCAATCCATTTTTTTAAAGTTCAGGTTTAGTTTTAGAGAGAATACAAAAATAAGTCTTTGTAGAAACAAATGTCAATACTTTAAAAAAAATGATAATAAACTTAAAAGTATTGATAAACGAAAAACACTGGCCCTTAAAATATAAATTGTGTCTGAATATAAAGCCTTGTGTAACAAACGGCTTAACAATTTTCATTATTGTACAGCAGAAATATAAGAAAAAGTTATGAAAACTTGATTGGACAGCATTATGACATAGTATGTTTTTTTATTTATTTATATTAATATATTTGTATTACTATTTGTATTTGTATTTATATTACTATTTGTATTTTGTATTTCATTGAACAAAGAAAAGAAATTAAGGTTATTACTATCATGATCACTGTCGAGTAAAATTTTTAAATAATCAAATATTGCGCAAGTCAACTGTAAAACTATTTAATACTAGACCACAAATGCACGGTAGTCTTCCTATAAATACCCATGCTATTCATCAATTTATTGTTGCCCAATTTATATATTTTTTCAGTTATAGGTATTTCAGAATACTGGGCACTTGAGGATATAATAAACTTGTCCATGGTAAAATACAAATATTTGGTAATATTGGAGTCTACGTTCTGCAGCTGTAAACACGACCCCTCCCACGAGTACTTTCCCACTGCCATGCAGTATGCACGTATTACACTCGATCTGAAATACCTAAATGGGTAAACTGGTGAACACTAACAGTTTTAAAACCTTAACAGGCAATTTTTCTAACGAAAATGAAAACATGGGCAGTTGAGGATATACCAAACTTGTCCATGGTAAAATAAAACATTGGGTAATATTTTAGTCTACGTTCTGCAGCTGTAAACATGCCCCCTCCCACGAGTACTTTCCCACTGCCATGCAGTATGCACGTATTACACTCGATCTGAACACGCATAACACTCGATCTCAAATAACTAACTGGGTAAACTGCGGATCACCGACAATTAAAAAACCTTAACATGCGAATTTTCAAACGAAAATGAAAAAAATTGGCAGTTGAGGATATAAGACACCTGCTGATCATAGTAAAATAAAAACATTTGGAAACGTTTTTAGTCTACGTTCCGCAACTGTAAACATCCCCTATCTGGAGTAAACTGCAGAACACTAAAAATTTAAAACCAAAGGCGAATTTTCAAACAAAAATTAAAATATGGGCAGTTGAGGATATAAAAAAAAAAACTGTCCGTCGTGGACAGGAAAACATTTATAAACTTTTTACTCTCCGTAACAACGACTGAATGACAGATTTATACCTCGTCTCTAACCCCACAATGCTTGGGCAGATTTTTGTATCGATTTTCTTCGCAATTTTTTTGGCAACTAACGCCGTTCGAATAGGGTGATGGAGACGAACGAAGTGCCTGCATGCACCGATTCGTAAATGTGTTCTGCTGTGTTCTGCACAACAGTACAAATTTAACAAACGAAGAGCGTTCTGCAAGCATTAACATGACTGAAGGCTATAAAAGTCTATTAATATGGGCCGATTTTGCAGATATTGGTAAATGGAAGCAAGTTTGGAAGGTTTCTTCTTTATTAGGCTGCGTATGTATCTCTGTATTTGTTGTTTTATATGCGTTCCGCAGGGTTCTGCAGAGTTCCGCGTGTTCTGCAAAATACCCATCGCCGTTTCCTCCTTTCTCCAGACCTGTCACAGAAACGTTTGTAGCACTCATAGTTACCCAACATGGTCCAAGTAGGGTTGGGCATTCAAACATTCTTGCTCATCTTGAAAATCAATACCGAGATTGATAGCAGAACTCCGTGCAATTTCTCCTTCTCTGCAGTCAAATTTTGTCCATTTGGTTCCAAAACTTACAAATTTACTCCAACAATCCTTCTAAATTCAATGAACCTACTTTTTGTTGATGGTACTTTTTTATTTTATTTTTTTTATTTAAAACCATCTTTAACGAGGGTAACCCATCCAGCACAGCTGATCATTTGGGGCCCTCATATAATATAAAATATATCAATATTATACAAAATTGTTACAGGAGGTACAGATGAATTAATAATAATCAAAAGTCTTAATGGACAATTACATACAAAATAAAACGTAAAGGACTAAATTGCACAAATAGACCCCCGTCCCAGTCTACCATACTGATTAAAGATAGGACTAAAAGGAAGATTAAAAATGGAGCAAAAAGTAAATTAATTATCAATTGTATACCTACATCTCGGCAAGACACAAGGTAATCCATGACATAATAATATAAAATATTACTAAACCTTGCCTTCCTTCAGCAAACGCCTGAATGAAGAATAAGAGTTTGAACGAGTGGTGAAAGGGACACCATTTAAAAAAGAAGGAGCTCTGTAACTAAAACTGTTTTTAAAGATTTCACATTTAGGTTTGGGAATAATAAAGTTACCATGTGTAATTGCCCGAGTTGTTGGTCGATCGCCAGAGCTGGATCGGGTTAAGTCTTTGGCAGAGACAGTCCGGAGCAACACCAATGGAGGCCTTAAAAGCCTGGCAGGCAAGTTGGAAGTGAATGCGCTGGGCAACTGTCATTGTATTGGAGATTACTAAAAAGTAAGTTGGTGGGTGAAATGGGTGGAAGCTTAAGAATGCGAAGTGCTCTATTTTGGAGTTTTTGAATTTTGGAGACAAGAGTGGGTTTGGCACCACACCATACAGCAGTAGTCTATGTGAGGTAGAACCATGGCATTATATAATAAAAAAGCTGTTGGCTGGTCAACAAATTTTCTTGTTCTGGCGAGCAAAGAAATTGAAGAACTTAATTTATTGCAGACTTTTTTCACATGTTCAGAGAAATTTAGTTTGTTGTCCATTAGTATCCCTAGGTGTTTATGAGAATCAACTTGTTGTATTTTTTGGCCAGAAATAAAAATTTCGAGGGGCTTGCTCTTTTTAAGTTTTTGAGCAGTACCAACTAGCATAACTTCTGTTTTTTGAGAATTTAAAATAAGTTTGTTAGCCTGCAGCCATTTTGTTAAATTAAGAAGATCCGAGTTCAATTTATTTTCAATGAGACTAGTGTTTTTATCACCATAATAAATAAGTGTATCATCTGCATACATATCAATATTGCAGTGATCAAGACATTTTGCAGGTCATTAATGTACAATGAAAAAGTAAGGGCCCCAGGATTGATCCCTGAATTATTCCAGATGTTACAGGATTAACTACAGAAAGTTTGGATTTATAACAGACTTGCTGCGTCCTTCCAGATAAATAAGATGCTAGCCAATCAACAGCTGAGGTAGATAATCCATAAAAGAAAGTTTGCGTAAAAGAATATCGTGGTTAACTGTATCAAAGGCTTTCTGTAAATCAATGAATAAAGAACCAATTAAATTACCATTGTTAAGTGTGATAGCCAGTTATCATGAGCATGAGCTACTGCTGCAAGTGTGGAGTACCCAGGTCTAAAACCAAACTGATTAGAAGACAGAAGGTCGTTTGAAGTAAGGTATGAGAGGAATTGTGAGTGGACAGCTTTTCAATTATTTTAGAAACCAACGGCAAAATCGAAATGGGCCTGTAATTATTGAGCACTTTGCGATTACCTGCTTTAAAAATGGGGATAACTTTGGCCTTTTTCCACGCTTGAGGAATGGTACAGGTGGAAAGGGTTAAATTGAATATATGTGTCAAGGGGAGGGCGATAACAGGCGCCGCCAGCTAAATAGCCTACCATCGATGTTGTCCAGACCAGCAGACTTCCCAGGATCCAGCCTAGCAATCTCCTTAAAACAAAATCTGGAGGAATTCTGTAAAAGGAAAAACTAGTTGAGCAATGTGTTAGATAAGAGCACGGATCTTGATTAGCGTCATTTGAAATGTTGGCCAACAGAACATTGCTGATATTAACATAAAAATTATTAAAACTATCGGCTATGGTTTTTGGATCTGAGACATCCTTATTATCAATATTAAAAGTGCCAGGAAGATTATTGTTTTTCTGATTTGGGAGAATCTCTCTCATGCCGGCCCATAACTTTTTGCTGTTATTTTGATTAATACGAACATGATTTTGATAATAACTAATTTTAGCAGTTCTACAAAGTCTAGTGACATCATTTCTAGTACTATGTGCATCACACAAAAGTCTGAAAACGTTGACTTTTACTCCCCACATCGTCACCAGGCTGAAGTCAGCACCGAATTCAGTGGTGCTAGCACGAAATTTGGTGCTGGCACCAAATTTCAAATACCGCAAAAGACCATCAATATACGTCATTGAGTGTAAACGTACAGTAACATATAGTAAAATACACAATGATGATTCGCACAATTTTGACGAGAAGTGTTCCATCGTAAAAAGCAAAATTGTAATTTTGTCTTCATAGCTGTGTTCATCACATCTCTAGCTATAATCTATTAGCGCCCCCAATTAATCGATCCATTAATTAGCCCACCCCAACTTATTAAAAATTACATACAATTATTCAATCGATCTCCATATGTACAATATACAAACGGATGCCTATCTTTGACGAGAAGTGTTTCATCGTAAAATAGCAAAATTGAAATTTTTTTCTTCATAGATGTGTTCATCACATCTCTAGCTATAATCTATTAGCGCCCCAATTAATCGATCCACTAATTAGCCCAGCCTAATTAATTAAAATTGCATACAATTATTCAATCGGAATATTATGTGCAATGTACAAACGGGATGCCTGTCTTTGATGGAAAGTGTTCCATCGTAAATACGACGTTTAGAAGGGCGACGGGCGACGTTTAGAATGGCAGATATGAATTCCATACGCCAAACCTACGTGATCAACACGTTGGGGCGCTATAAACAGCGCTGATGACCTGAGACTGCGCGCTGTAGGCCTATGGGATGGGGTGGGGATGGGAGTGGCGAATCAGGAGGGTGGAGAGGCTTGGGGCCGAAACCCCAGACCATACCTGTTTTCCTTCCTCCGTGGTCTTAGGTTCGAATTAATTTCACGTTAATACGGTTACGTGGATCGCAGGGGCAAAGGGGTAAGTGGTCCTCGATCCTGTGTTTGTTAATTTGTGCCTTCCTTTAACCATGTGCCTCTACCTCCCTTTGAGACTATGAATCTATGCCTTGATGTCCAGCAAGGAGTGCTGTATTATAGAAAATGGTATTTGGAAGGAGATCGATAAACAAAATTAAGAATGCTCCAAACACGGAGCTGTTCAAAGTTCATTCATCGCACTATCGGGACTTGGGGCACTATCGGGATTTTTCGTGTGGGGCGAGGCACCTGGGGACCGGAAATTTTTGGGGAACCGGAAATTTTGAGCATCGTCTCCCGTAGCTACGCCGCTGCCACTGGAGGGCTACGATATGCAGAGAATCTCTATATAGAGATTATATTAGCGCAGTGTTATTTTTTCCAGGAAGGGTACGAACGTGAGCAATTTTGAAAACAATTATTTTAAAAAGTTAAAAGACAACAAGTTTTAAAGATGGAAATTTCATCGAATTGCCCACGTTCGTCCTGGAAAAAAAATGACGCTTGCGCGAACAGCAGAGACCTGATCTAAGTTTGGTGACCCTCGAAGCGGGACATCTCTTTGGGCTACTCTTGCGCATGGGCGGTCTATAGGCCGCGCCAGTGGTTCACGCACCTGATGACAGTATGATTTCTGGATATGACTGTTATATTCTAATTTTCAACGGTACTTTTTAGGCAAACTCGATCACTACTAACGGCCAAGAAGCTCTTCATTTCATTTTGGGAACATAAGTTCTTTTAGAAATATTATCCCCATCGACAACAAATATATATTGCATATAAATTAAAGGATGGTAAAGGAGAAAACAGTGCCTTGTGCCACTTGCCTTTTTATATATATATATGTTCCAGATATTCAATTGATTAGCGTTAGCGTTTGTCAAAAGCTATAAGTATAATTAATACAATATTTCATCCGAGGGATTAAAACAGGCAAGTCTCATTTTAGATTTTAGATTGATTGATTGATTGATTTTTAAAGTTGTGGGTTTAACCGTGACCACGGTTTGACCATAATGCTTAATTTGTGTTTTTAAAACGATGAAATTATCTGCATTACCCCTTTTTAAAAAAAAAAAAATGCATAAGAGACTAAATATGGTCGTCGCACCTGGGGATCAGAAATTAGCTGAGAATTCCTCCATTTGCGTAGTTTTCGGGGATCAATTCAGGTTCTTAATTTACAAAACAAAGTTCTGTTTATAATTTAACAGATTTCTTAAAGATTTTCCATAATTTTGCTGTAAAACATTTAAAAAATCCATTTTCTGGCCGACCACCTTTCTCCTCCATTGACTTGGTGCAAACATAGGGGGCGTTTTCGAAAGCACTGGCTTCGGTTTCGTCTCCAGGTTGTCATCATTGAAAAACCACACGAACGGAGCCAAGACAGAGACGAAGCAGATGTTTCTGAGTGTTTGTTGACAACGTTTTTCCAAAATCCAACTCCCATAATTCATTGCGCGCTCAATTCCGAGAGATCAGCTGGGTCACAATGCAACACATTGTACTCAGACTTAGGGGCTACATATCCCACGTGCACAAAGTTTTGTTTTCGTAAACTCGTTAGTTGGCGCGCCAAAACACCTGAGCAGTGACAAGAGAGTTTTTTTTTGTTCCACTGTCCGATCTTTGCATTGCAGTTGTTTACGTATCGATCTGCATGCACTTTCTGAGTTCGCAAGTGTCTATTTCAATGCACGCCAGTCAACATAGTCGAAAGTGTCATGATGATCATGGAGGAAGGAAATTAAAGTATGATCATGGCCGCTGAATCAGCTATATAGCTGCATGAGGATGACACGACTTCACTTGATGGTATGTCGTTGTTTTTAATCTAACTTCCATTTATTTCACGGCTCATACTCTTTAGCGCCAAGGTATGTGGCACAGACCTGCTGCTGGCTGCTACTTTATTATGACACAATGTTGCAATTTTACTTTCAGCAATGAATGGTTCGGTTGGTATTACTCATTTATAGACCGTCCACATTCATTGTTTACTGACAAAGGGATCTTAGACCAACACGGTCATTATACATGCCCAGTGGCAACTATAATAGATCCTTTTTTTTCTGAAGGGGAGGATTTTTTTTAGAAGGAATCAAGTCCGAAACCATCATAAAAGTGTATTTTAAAGTTAGTTTTCGCTTTCTGTACCCCCAAATATCGATGTAATCCTTTTTTAACTGGTTAGTGGTTGTAAAAAAAAATTCCAAAAACCTTAAAAAGTGGTGGTCGGATACGACATTCTTTCCTGGTCGAAACCAGAAGTTTAAGTGAAAAAATATTCTGAAGCACTGTTCCGTACGTTTGTACAGGCCATTTCGCAAGTTAACACAGCCATTTCCCACACAGGCCTCATCATTTGTGCACACATACAGCACGAGGCAGTAGTCCTAAGTGGAGTCGCACGCTGAACTGAACTCCATGTGTACATGTAGCCATAAGTAGTCTATTGTCAAGTTGCACACAGCACCACGGGATGCGAGTTTTGTCGTGAAACCATATTTGCAGTGTTTAGACTAACTTATACTTCACAAATACTTTTACATTGACATGAAGGTAAATATTATTTAATGTCATAAAGTTGTGATTTAATGAAATGATGTCATAATATATCAAATTACATCAAATAGAGGTTAAAAAATCATCTCATGAACCACACCAGATAAATTAATAATCTTGGCATCATCGTAGTGACCTCGAATTATGTCGTACACAGACATGACTCAATTTTGACTTTTTTTCCAGTTGAAACCAGAAATTCAACAGAAAAGCATTCTTCAGCACTATAGTCTGCAGCCAATGTGATAGGGAAGATGAATATTGATTTCTAGTGTCTAGTGACCAGTCATATCTCATCATTAACAATTGTTTGATGACGTCATGACAGATCAGAGCGCTCCTTAGCAGCAGTATTTAAAATGGAATATTTTCATATCTCAGAAATTATCAAACAGAATTTCATCACATTTAGGATGATGATAAAAGATATCCAATGTATTACTTGTGTGAAGTATAAATTCAGTTATGTGACTGAACCGGAAGTTAATGTATTCAGTATAGCACATTATATGTCATTTTAATTATATATTATGAAAACTCATATCTCCTGAAGTAAGTCTTGTCTTTTAACAAATTTAGAACACTGTGAGTTTGTTTTCTACAAACTCAGTACCTCTAGTTAGCTGTTTCCGACCTGGTGGTCGGAAGAGCTATTGTTTCGTCAAGATTTTTATTTTTAGCTGTTCCGACCCTGGTAGGTCGGAAGAGCTATTGTTTCTGTCAAGATTATTATTTTTTAGCTGTTCCGACCTGGTAGGTCGGAAGAGCTATTGTTTCTGTCAAGATTTTTATTTTTAGCTGTTCCGGACCTGGTAGGCATGGGCGTCAACAGGTGGGGGACGGGGGGACATGTCTGCTTCACTTTTGAAAGTGGGGGATATCATATCGTTTGTCCCCCACTTTTCAGAACAATAATTTAAAAAATGGCAGGCATATGTTCGATTTTTGTATCAATTGCTGACTCAAATAGAATCAAACTCGATATTAGTGAAAACAGCAATTTTTCGACTCATTATCAAAATCATCAAAAATTAGAGGCAGACGAACCGTTGCCGCCGTGCATGCCTACCTAGGTAGACCCATAACGTTACTCACGGAGACAGAGGAGGTGGACGCTTAATATTCCTGTACCGTACAGTAGGAACATATTAGAAGCCAGCCGCGCAGGCATGTTTTCCAACGCTGCTCACTATGCACAAACGGCGTGCGGTGCAGAATGCCAGCGACACTTTTTTGAGACATGCGCACTGAAAGCCAAAGATCGTATTGCGTGTGTATGTATTTTCGCCCCCAGTTCATAGCGTTATACGGGGCGAGCAGGCGATTCGACGTCGCTTGTTTCTAACGTTACTCACGCATCGTGTACGCGCAAAGTGCACTGGTGCAGTGCGGATTGCCAGCGACACATTTCTCATTTCTGACGCGTGTACGGGGTCGGAGGCTCCCCTAGCGCTGGGGTCGCTTTTTGTAGCATGATTAGTTTGAACAAATAGTATAAATTTCAATATTTTTTCTTCAAGAAATATACAATTATTTAACAAAATATAGCACCATTTAGCACCTAAGCACCCTTAATTATGCAAACAATCTCTAAGGGCAAGGGGACACCCCCTCCCCTTAGATAACTCCCCAGGACACAGATCACTAATTGGGGCTCATGTCCCCCCCACTTTTCATAAGCTGTTGACGCCCATGCTGGTAGGTCGGAAGAGCTATTGTTTCTGTCAAGATTTTTTTATTTTTTTTTTATTATTAGCTGTTCCGACCTGGTAGTCGGAAGAGCTATTGTTTCTGTCAAGATTTTTATTTTTAGCTGTTCCGACCTGGTGGTCGGAAGAGCTATTGTTTCGTCAAGATTTATATTTTTAGCTGTTCCGACCCTGGTAGGTCGGAAGAGCTATTGTTTCTGTCAAGATTTTTATTTTATTTTTTTTATTATTAGCTGTTCCGACCTGGTAGTCGGAAGAGCTATTGTTTCTGTCAAGATTTTTTTAAATTAGCTGTTACGACCTGTTAGTCGGAACAGCTATTGTTTCTGTCAAGATTTTTATTTAAAACAATTATTATTAGCTGTTAGTCGGAACAGCTATTGTTTCTGTCAAGATTTTTATATTTTTTTATTAGCTGTTACGACCTGATAGTCGGAACAGCTATTGTTTCTGTCAAGATTGTTTTTCTTTTTTAGCTGTTACGACCTGTTAGTCGGAACAGCTATTGTTTCTGTCAAGATTTTTTTCTTTTTTTCTTATTCTTTATTTCCGACAAAACCCTATTGCCTTAACGTGTGAGAGGTCTTGGTGGCAAAAGTCCTTCTTAGAATATCAGAAAGAGTCAAATCATATACCATATGGAAGCTTATGCCTTGACGTAGTTTCTAAATGTCATTAGACTAAAATTATTAATTAATTAGCTTAGTTATAGTCACGTGAATATTTAATTAGGCAATCTTGTTATCACCATAGCTCAAGAAGTATGCACCCGATCATCAAACTTTTTTCAGTTATACATTTGTGGGGTATTGTAGATGTGCCTTTGGCCTGCAATGTCTTGGTGACGTCATCATGACATCATTTATAGCGCATTTTGTATCTGTGTACAAAACACATGCACTGAAAAAGTTGATGTGACCAAGTCGCTTCCTTTATTCGGCAGTAATTCTCCATAATATCTTTGTACATAATACACAAACAGATATGACGTGGGACTTGTTTATGAGTCCAATTAATTACGATCTTTTGTACGCAATAATACATAGATTCCATATACTGTAGTACATGCAGTACACACACGTTGTGTAGTCATTGCATTCCTAAATGAAATGAAAGCAGAGTGCGTCCGATTCCTTTCAGTTTCATTTTGATAATTATAATGAGTCCATTACATTGGCGACGAGGATGAAAAGCGGTGAGTATCCTCTTTCATATGATAGCATACATTTCTAGCAAAAGGAAAATTGTAAAGAGGGCCTGGACATTTTCGTAACGTTAAGTCCCATTGTTTTACATGTAATGTACGTACATGTAAGTGCAGCAATATACACATCGTTAGGTTAACCAGTAGCAATATGGCGGAACAACCACTAGCACCGTCGTAACTGAAACAAGGACTTTGAAAACTGAACCATTCACTCACTCCGACGATCAGATATCAACCGGAAGGCTTGGGAAGATTGGTTATAGGAATTGAGCATGAATTCCGCTATTTTCGAATTACTCAACTGTATTTTTGTAATTTTTGTTTTCTCAAAAATCTTCCCTTCAGTTTGTGCACAAATTAACGTTAAGTAGTAAAGTACCTATTTATTTTGTATGCACGCATTGGGATAGTACTGACCATCAATCCTATAAACAGAATTGGTGTAAAGATGTTAAAGGGACAGTATCGTCACGATCACAGCAGACTTTCTACAAACAGGGCATGGAATCGCGCCCTGAACACAGTGACTAAAAATTACTGGCTCATTTATGCAGCAGCAACACGAATATGACCTTATTAAGAAACACAATAGTGCATCTTTTCACAAGGAACACATCCTATACCTTGTTAAGATCGCTTACAAACTTATACGAAGTCACAACACAATGTAATTTGAAGGATAACTGTACAATGAGTTCACTACCCACGCAAACCATTTCTTATAGCTCTGACATACACTTTGTCTTTCCTTTTAACACCAACCTTAACTTACAAAATTATGTATTTGTGTCTTTCCACACTAATGTACACAAGTGTGACATTTATGAACATGGACATTGATAATAAAATGAAGTACTTTTTACTCTTAACTTTTTCTGTGTAACATTCCAAGTGCCTTGAGGATTGTGCTTTCAAAAATTAAGACAACTTTCTAAGTAACTACAATTACAATATGTTTGTAACATGGACAGACATTTATTTAGAAATTGACTAAAAGTACTAATAGAAAAGATTTATTCACCCACATGTTGTCCCTTTATAATGCTATTTCTAAGGATTGTTACCTGAATCAAGACAAACCCTCCTGGTATTAAACAAATAACAGGGTATCATCTTCAAATATTATAGTTGTAACGTGGACAGACATTTGTCACAAATTGTCTGTCCATCGCTTACATACGGGGTATATTTCACATGCTAATTTCTTAAATACCCAGAAGATGTCTTAGTTTTGGCTCATAACAACCAAAAAGTACGGAAGCCCGCAAGGGACAGTGGTAAGAAAAAATTAATGGAGTAATCCGTAAGACGGATTAGTAATCCGCTCGCACGGATTAGTAATCCGCTCAAGACGATTAATAACCGCTCGCATCGATTAGGAATTCGCGGCGCACGGTTTAGTAATCCGTCAAGCACGGTTTAGTAATCCGCTCAAGACGGTTTAGTAACTGTCGCACGGTTTAGTAATCCGCTCGCGACGTTTAGCAATCCGCTCGCACGGTTTAGTAACCGTCAAGACGGTTTAGTAATCCGCTCGCATCGGATTAGTAATCCAACAAGGTCATCATCAGAACAACTACCCATTGACCTCCGCCATCTTGAATCAAATAACGACGGTGTAACGCATGCGGTGGCGGATTGCTAAACCGCGCGCATGGATTGTTAAACCGCGAACGGATTACTAATCCGCGTAACAGATTCCTAATCTGTGCGAACGGATTACTAAACCGCGCGTAACGGATTCCCTAATCCGCGCGAACGATTCCTAATCCGCACGAACGGATTACCAAACCGCGGTGAACGGATTGTTAAACCGCGAACGGATTGTTAAACCGCGGCGAACAGATTCCTAATCCGCGGCGAACGGATTCCTAATCCGCGCGAACGGATTACTAAACCTTGCGAACGGATTGTTAAAGCGCATAACGGATTCCTAACTCGGCGAACGGATTACTAATCCGCGGCGAACGGATTATTAATTCAGCGAACGGATTCCTCCAACCGCGGCGAACGATTACTAACCGCGCGCACGGATTACTCCATTGAATTTATTTCTACCACTGTCCCTTCCCGGCTTCGTAAAAGGGGTTAGGGATGTAAATGAAAAAGCATTTGAGCAATTATTTCATTCTATTGTCACTTTCCTGTCAATTTTCAAACAACATGTCTGTCTATGTTACAAACATCATGTCTTAAAGATGATCCTGTAATTTCTTAAGTACCAATATTATTTTTCTTATTATTTGTTATGCACAATCATTAAATGCTAAGGAATGTTCAGGAATAGATTAGGACAAAATAGTTGCCTTTATTTGACCCTCCCATGTCACACTCCAATAGTTATCATATGTATACCCATTAGTGTGGAAAGACCCACTTATTATTTATTTTGTAAGTTCTTTAAAACAGTTTTCTATATATTTAATGAAGAGTTGTACTTTTTACAGATTTTGTTTGTGTCTCACTCCAGCCCTGTAGTGGCTGTCTTCTATAGCCTGTGCATTACCAGTCAACAATTCTTAATTTGGTAGTTGACAAATCTATTAAGACCTGTCCACCATAAAACCTCATATAGCGCCCTCAAGTCACCGGTTTTAAAAAGTGACATAACCATTGTTCTTAGCGTTGCAATTGTATTGGGTCAAACTATACACCAAATTGTAAACTTAGTATGAAAAACTAAATTTCGCCATCGTGATGTCATCCGTTTCCATTTACAGTCTCATGAATATTTAATTAGCAAATCCATTTTGAACCATAACTCAAGAAGTATACACTGATACTTAAACTTTTGCAGTTATAGACTTGATGGGTACTGTGAATGCGCTATGGTATCGCGGACCTCATAATGGTAGTTGACAAATCTATTAAGATCTGTCCACCATAAAACTCATATATAGCCTCAAGTCACCGGTTTTAAAAGTGACATAACCATTGTTCTTAGCGTTGCAAATTACAGTGTACAATGCAAAGGGCCGAAAATTAAACTTTATTGTATTGGGTCACACTATACACCAAATTGTAGATAATCAAAAAACTTAACTATGAAAAACTGAATTTCGTCATCGTGACGTCATCCGGTTGCCATTTACAGTCTCATGAATATTTAATTAGCAAATCTATTTTGAACCATAACTCAAGAAGTATACACTCGATACTTAAACTTTTTGCAGTTATAGACTTGATGGGTACTGTGAATGTGCGCTGTGGTATCATGACCACATAATGACCTCTACTTCCAGTTCAACAGGAAGTTTGAATAAAAATCAATATTTTAGGGTACAAAAACAATGTGATGAAGATTTTTTTAAGTTCGTGTGTAATATATCAACAGTGAGGTTCATAAGTTCAAAGGTTAAAACATAGGAACAGCTTTGTGTTCGTCCCTAGGACAAACACCTAAATGTCTAGTTAGCTGTTCCGACCTGGTAGGTCGGAAGAGCTATTGTTTCTGTCAAGATTTTTATTTTTTAAAATTATTATTATACTTTCTTTCCCGCAAAACCCCATTGACTTAACACGTGCACTTTCTTGGCGGCAAATGGCCTTCTTAGCATTGTCAGAAAGAGTCAACTCATATACCATATGGAAGCTTATGCCTTGACTTAGTTTCTAAATGTCATTAGACTAACATTCTTAATTAATTAGCTTAGTTATAGTCACGTGAATATTTAATTAGGCAATTTTGGAGTAACCATAGCTCAAGAAGTATACACCCGATCATCAAACTTTTTTCGGTTATACATTTGTGGGGTACTGCAGGTGTGCCTTTTGGCCTAGAATGTCTTGTAACGTCATCATGACATCATTTATAGCCGCTGCTTTGTATCTGTGTACAAAACACATGCACTATGTGACCAAGTCACTTCATTAATCGCAAGTGAATCTCAATATGTCTTTGTACATAGTACACACACAAATATCACGGTGGGCTGAAGCGAGTCGAATTAAAAACGATGTCTGAACGGAGTTTTCGTTATTGGATTTTTCCTCTCGGTAACCTACGCATCAGCGGTTTGCCCCGGTGACCGCGTGTGTGATGCACAACTTGTCCATACATGTGAAACTTGTGTCGTTGTAACGTTATCGCTAGGGATTATTCGGTGAAGTGAAAGACCATCACCGCTTAACCCTTTGTTTACCGCCGGGACTTTTGAGTCCCAGCGCATTTCAAACCCCACTTGCATGTTGGGACGTTTGAGTCCTTCACTATACCATACGTGTAAGCAGTGGTTTGTAACACTAAGGAAGTCTACTGTGAGTCTGATGCATCAGCTTTTTCCTAAAACTGCAGGAGTAGTGACGACCATGAAAAGGTAGGTACTAAAAGAACGGTGTTTTTTATAAGTTGACCTCATAAATCCCCAATTGTTTTTTTGTAAGGTCTTTATGACCTAAACCTATTAGTGAGAAACCAATCTTGGTGTAGGAATTTTGTTGTTGTCAAAATAGGCATGAATTTGTGTGGGACCAACTCTGCACCTTCGCCAACTCGTATCTGCACTATAGTCAACTCGCACCTTCACCGCACCGGCGCACCTTACGGACGTGTCACCATGTACACGGATACAAATGAAGGAACATAGTCACAGATTTGAGTGATGTAACATAATGTTGATGGTGTATACAACGTTTTGTATAGCTGTAGTTGGCAGGGGAAACAAGAAACTCGACATGGAATGAAATTTAGATGAGTGCCATCCATTAACATTGTCATCAATCATATCCTAAATTTTAGGCCATTCTCAGACGGTCCTACTAAAAACCAAAAACTGACGACAACTGACGACAACTCACGACAACTCACGACAACTCACGACAACTTGTTGTGAGTTGTCGTCAGTTGTTGCCGTCAGTCGCGTCAGTTGTCGCCAGTTGTCGGTTTTAGACCTCCTATTAAAAACCAAAAACTCACGATAACCACATTTTCACAAACTGAAAGCCTGTATGTATGCCACTGTCCCTTATAAACATATTTTTAACTTTATTTTTGAGTTTCCAGTGCATTTAGAACGTGCTGTTGTGAGTTGTCGGTTTTAGTAGGACCCTTCTCAGATAACAATCAAATTAAATAAAATCTTTCTGGACAATTATTTGACATGAAAAGTCCAAAATATTAATGAAACATAAAGTAAACTTAATGTTAACACTAGTATTTGGTGAAAAATGTGAGGTTAAGCATTATACATGATTCAGAAATTTTAATCACAATATTTACTCAAGAGTAATTCCATTTGGATAGAAACATTCTGTGATCAACATACTCAAATTTAAAGTTTTTAATTTAAAGTTTCAAACAAACTCCTTTCAGCGTTATAGTGTTATAGCATTAAATGGAGAGCAGCGAACATATCTACAAAAATAGCATTGTAATTTTCTTTTAGGATACTCTATTAGAATTAAAAAATTTTAACAAGGAAGTGTGCTTTCTTTTTCATTTACAGACTAGACCCTGAACTCAAAAAGACCCCCAGTCTCCCCTATGGACACAGAGTCATCCGACGAGGCTCCATCCCTAACAGCCGGCACTGAAGTCGGCCCTACCCCTTGAAGGACAACATCTGGTACCCTCCAGGACGGCACTTTGGCAGAGCGTATTTGGTTGGTTCGTGACAATTTGGGACTTCAGAAATCAAATCGCACGTGGTTAGTGAGGACAACGCCCAGCATATTACAGTAACCCGAAAGGTAATTTTAGAAATCTTTTGTTACATGTGTTTTGGTTCCTTGTCAGAAGAGACAGTGAAAGAGAATGTTGTGTCATTTTCAAAGTTCTTCTCGCTAAGTAACCCTTCATAAATTGTCATTGACTTGCGTGTCCACAAAGTAAAATCATCCCCATGGTAAAACAAGCAAGAATTGGTCTGTGTTCTTCAAAGTAAAGATTTGCAGATAAACATCTATTTGTGAAAAATGTTTGTGGTACAATTTGTTCATTAAAAACATAATACTAAATCTATTATTTTCCAATAATTTCTACTGCAGGTTCAACCTCCAGTCGTTGAAAGGCAGCATCGTCCCCAGCTGAAGCGACCTGATGAACCAGGGACTTCATAAGAAGACATATAGAAGGTGGAAGCTGCTGTTTTAAGGGAAGCAAAGGGCTGGAACAAACCTGGTATTGACAAAAAACAACTTTCCTAAATGAAAATAATTTCTTAGGATAATTGGCACATTTCAATAAAGAAGGAACTATTTTTGTCATCTCCTTACAGGACATTGTGGTGTACAAGATAACTGTACAGTTTAATCTGATCACATCAGTGAAATTTTTTATTTACATCCGTTTGCAGTTTGAAAATAAATCTTGAAATTTTACTCTTCTTTATTAAAAGTGCCCATCCCAGAAAGAGTTTTTATCAAACTTAAATGTCTTACAGCAGAAAACAAGAAGAGACAGCAACAATGTTGTACTTTGTAATTTTATTTATTTTGCGATAACATGTCAACTAACACTGGAACCAACATCATCGGCATTATATAGTTTGGTGAAAATCATCGGCACTATTATGCATATGCATAAAAATAACACAATTTCTTACGAACGAGTAAGTATAGTTATTAAAGGGAAGTATCGTCATGATCAGAGCAGACTTTCAGCAGGGTATGGAATCATTATCCATCATTTAAAGATGACTGCAAATTACTGGCTTCTTTATATAGCAGAAACGGTAATATGACCTTATCATGTGGGAAATTATTTCCAGTCACTGAGTTAATCCAAAACAAAACTACGATTCCATGACCTGTGACGAGATTTTTATATCGATTTCTGGGAAAACACATAAAATGCTGGTTTTCAAATTTTAAAGTTATGGAAAATACCATTGGAGATGAGTCTTTATCAAGAATATATTTGAAGTTGATGTCATGATTGATTTGAGTTTCATGAATAAAGAGTTTAACTCATGATTGTACATGAAATAATAGTTTCTCTTGTATTTATTTGTAAATGGTCCAAGTCACATTTCATTTTAGACCGCCACATCGACCTAAAATCGGCACTGCATCTTTAAGGTCTCAACCCAATGGTCAATTTCAAGATCAGGGTTAGCCTATAACTTATGTTGGGGTCGCATCATAACATTCATAGTCCAACAAGAACGGAATAGCTTTGTGTTCGTCTGTAGGACAAACACCGTAAAAAATTGATCAAGAGCTTTAGTGATGGTAAACAAAGGGTTAAGTAGTATGCCCCTCTGTTGTGACAATCATTAACTGTCAAGATTTTGAGGTTTGTAGCAAATAGCGTGCAGCACCGTTACAAGAGGCTCGTTTTAAACCAATTAATTGTAATCCTACGGATGTTAATGATCTCAAACGGTTTTTATAATGTACCAAATCCCCCAAAAGATGTCAATGCGGTAAATATAGATATTTTTTATTTAAGCATTCGTTTGTACACGGAAGCTGCAGAGTGAACATGTGATTAACTTATTGGCCTCAAATAGTGAACAAATAATTATGAATCAGGACACCAAATAATATTTTATGTTTTAATGTTTTAATCACATATGGCATATTGCACAAACAAGTACCATACTGTGACAACACCAGAACTTGAGTCCGGTACACTAGACTGCTCAGCCATGACACTCCAATACCTCCACCATCCCTGACTACAAACAATGCTTTATAATTAGTCTTTCAGTGGCGTAACTAGACTCCAATTTTCAAGGGGGAAATTGGGGGTGCACCACTTTTCTAGGGGGGGCATGTCAATACTTGAACATTTTGTATCCTGTGATGTGACATGGGGACCTATTTTTTCAACATTCTGAATGGGGGCACCCGCCGGGCACAGACTTCAGCTTGGGGCACATGCCCACTTAAATAGGAGACAGTCTTAATACAATGACGTTCTGCATTTTAAGTTAGGTTAGGTCTGAAATTTCAACATACAACAAAATAACTGAATAGCTCTGTGTTCGTCCAAAGGACAAACACCTAAAGTCTAGTTCTAATTGATTCTTAAAATCAAATATGGATCCTGGCTAACACCTTGAACAGAATTGTTATATTTGTTGCATCATGTTGTGTTCAGTATGGTTAGGATTTGAAGATCCAGTAATATGGTTGAGGGTGGTGGGTGATTCCTTCTCCACATTGTACATGTATATCTTATACTTCGACCCTAGCAGAGTTTTCTTAAAGTCAAATGCACAATAATAAACATGGTATCCCAATATTTGACATGTGAATACTTGTGGCGCTTGATTTGCATGATATGGGATGCAGTGTATGAGGACCATTTAAACCCCAGACGCTATGAATAACTTGACCCTGAAAATGCCCTGAAAATCTTTTACCGTGAATAAATAGTTCATGACAATTTCATGATGACACAACATAACACCGTGAAATTGCCATGAAATACTCGTGGCAGTTTTGGGGCAGCTCATTAATTCTCGAGAGCACCATGAATTTGCAGTGAAATCACCGTGGACATTATTGCTAATATCTGAGAGGAAGAGGAACTGTGAAATTGCAGTGAAATTACGGTGAACTGTTATTTCAAGGCAAAACGGATTTTCAGGGTATTTTCAAGGTGAAGTTGTTCATAGTGAGATATGGTTAGAAACTAAATCTAATAGTGATCATTTCAATTGGCACCTCAGACAGAAAAAAAATTAAACAATTTACCAATAGCATTTAGAGGTTTTCACTGTTAATATTAATTTGTCATGTCAAGTTGTATGCGCTCTGCAATGCTGTGTACAAATTTCCTTAAAAACATGGATTTAGGTACATGTTTTTAGTCATAACTCCCAACCCTTTATCTTACAAACTAGTTCCAAATGGAAAAACATTACTTAATATATCACTTTTCAAATGGTATAAATTTAAACATGTTGGGGTTTATTTGTGCAACTTAACCCATCTTCGTTATAATAATAAACTTTGTTTTTCTACCCCCAGTCTAATGATCTACACAGTGTTAGCCAGAGACCCAAGGTAATCACTGAACTACATCAAGCAGAGAGAGAGAGAGAAGATCTAGACAGTGTCAGCCAGAGACCCAACTTCAAGCAGAGAGAGGGAGAATGATCTAGACAGTGTTAGCCAATAAGACCCAAGGTATTCAGTATTCGCCTCGTGCATATTGTAGCCCTCTAGCGGTGAAATGTACTTCAGCTGCGAGCTCTGGGGCTTTACGCGGTTCCATTTACAGTGTCTTTACTGTACAAATATATCACAACAGTATGGTCACGGCGGCAACACTTGAATGATTAGTAAAGTAATTTTATATGGAAACCATAACTTCTCACGGCTGAATTTCACCCTCTCAACCATATACTTTCCAAATCTCACACCTTTTCCTATGTTTTTTAACCTCTGGCTGCACTTATCATTAAGTATGAAGAGTTTTTCTACCTGAAAAAACGAGATCTCAGCGGCCATTTTGTTAGAAGTGAAAACTTTTCCCTGGTAACCGTTAATACTAAAATGGAGCCAGTAGCGCATGCAAACGGTTAACCAGTGATATGCTAACTTTCCACGTCACAACCATAGTTATGGTTGGCAAACTATGAGTAAGTTACATGTATAGTGAAGATTGGCTATGCGTGTAGCAACTGTGCCATTTGTAACCACATGTGTACCAGTGTTGTAGGTCTCGAGACCAGTCTTGGCCTCAGTCTCAGATGAACGGTGAAAATATGCTGCTGTAAAAAATCAAGGGAAATCCTTGTTTTAAAACATGTTTTTGCACTTGATTTTTTTTTCATAATAAATTATTCTTGATCATGTTATCATTATACAATACAGCTCATAACTAAAACCTTTATGAACTCTCATTTATATAATTCCACTAGGCATATATTTTAAACATACAAGGAAGTTTATTTTTGATGTAAAGTAAGGATTGATTATTAAGTGTTACGTGCAAACACTTCCTTGAAACTGTTTGTTTTTTTTATTTATTTTTTTTTCTCCTCGGTGAACCTAATTTTCCTGAAAATTCTCATTCTTGTCAAGTTCAGAATGACATCACATTTTGCAGTTACACTGTACACTCCTAGATAACTCTAATGATGATGATCACGTAAGAGTTTCAACACTACTTGATTTTCTATTTAATAATAGTAATTAATTTTAATACATACATGTACATTGCGCCCTCAATGCCTAAGACACAACGGTCATATGCATGTGTGCCACAATTAAGTGTACTGTTTATGTGTATTGTATGCACACATCACATTCACTGTACTGTTCATGTACATTATACAGTGTACATGTCCGGTACATTGTCTACAAAGCTGAATACACATTCTGTGAAAACAAACAAGCTTGCATAATTATCACATTTGCAAAATACCTTAAAAATAAATACCTAGTAAACTTAAGATGTTTCATTGGCAATTTTTCAGGTCTGGAAAAGTTATGATTCTTCAAGAAGAGGCAAATCTTAAAAACAAATTGTAACCATGATGAAGCACACAGAGAAGTTTATGAGCAAAGTTTATGAACCTCCCAAAACTATCCTCATTCCCAGGGCTTATGACCAGCCTCGTACCCACTACTAATGAATGCTTATAAACAACACACAGATGACATGATTTAATTTAAGGATTAGAGATTTAACCCTATGATACAAGTGAACCTCAAATGAGACTGGATACTTTACAGCATCAATGCCCTTACCATGTAGATGATGTTTTAAATACACTGCATCACCAGGTTTCAAATAACATGAAAAAAATCATATCTCTTGAAACCAAAAGAAATAAATCCTTTTTTAATAACGTGAATAACGTGAACTGTGTGTTTCTTCACATACATGTATCTAAAATGACCTTGACATCTACTCCAAATGGGAAGTTCAAATTTGTTTAAGACAAAAATCAGAAAATCGTTTAAAATAATTGCATGAGTTCTACTAGTAGTTCTATCATCAGACAAATTATATAATATTGTTGGCATCAAATAGAGGTTTAATATTTCCAAAAATCATATCTCATTAACCACAAAAGATATTCACAATCTTAGCATTATCTTACAGACCTTTGAATTATGTGAAATTATTTTACCATGACAGTCACCAGCCTTGGTCATGCTTTTTTCCCAATGTTAGCAAGATTTTTGCCAGTGGCCTTGACCTTCATGGTGGCGTAGTAAATGTCTTGACCAGTTGGATACTGTTTGGCCCAAAAACTGGTGCTGACACGCAGAAGCAATAGGAGGAGAGGGAGTAGTTACCATGGCCTGGTTGTAGCTTCTTGTGAACCTCTTCTTTGTGCTCGTCATAGTCTTGGACTTGGGCTTTCTTGCTGCTCTCCTTCTGTACGCAGGATTAATCATCGCAGTCGCTCCCAAGCTCATTAATTTCATACTGGTTGCCCAGCCCAAAGGACTGGTCTCGACTAGCCACAAGCTTTTTAGCCTTATATATTTTGGCATGAATGACTTATTTCATGTTTTACAGGGTGAAATGTTTGCTTTTTTAAAACCCAGAAGGATTTTATGACCTCAGTGGAAGGTCATTTAACATGGCGTATTTAAATTGTACCATAAAAAAGTTTTTAAGTTTACAAAAAATATTTACTTTTTTACTTTTTTACACATTTTAACAACAATTTATTTCTGGTTAGCCCAACTTGCCAAGCCAAATCTCTTGCCAGTTCACAAGTCTTTCTGAGCTGAATATCTTGCCACTCAAACCTTCTTGCCAGGAAGTCCAAGTGTCTTGCAAGCCAAATCTTCTTGCCAAACAAACCTTGCCAAACACTATGAGATACTTTTATACATTTTAACATCAATTTATTTCTGGGTTGAGCCAAATCCCTTACCAAGCCAAATCTCTTGCCAGTTCACAAGTCTTTCTGAGCCGAATATCTATCCAAACCCTCTTGCCAAATCTCTTGCCAGTATCCAAGTGTCTTGCCACCCAAACATTGCCAGACCAAGTGTCTTGAAGCCAAATTTTCTTGCCAAACAATTTGAGATCCTTTATACATTTTAACAACAATTTATTTCTGTGTTGAACCAAATCTCTTGCCAAGACAAATCTCTTGCCAAGCCAAATCTCTTGCCAGTTCATAAGTCTTTCTGAGCCAAATATCTTGCCAAACCCTCTTGCCAAATCTCTTGCCAGTATCCAAGTGTCTTGCCACCCAAACGTCTTTCAAGCCAAATTTTCTTGCCAAATAAATCTTGTCAACAATATGAGATCCTGGGGGTGGGTGGTTGGGGTGACTGGGTGTACTTTATGCTAACATTGGCTGCTCTTGATTGTCATTTGAGCATGTAGGGAAGAGAGGATGATGGCAGAGGCTCGACCTAATTGTTGGCTAGTAAACGACTTGCAAGTTTGTGCCTCTGGACACAAGTTCCTGTGGATGGTGGTAGAGTCATTGGAACATATCCGCAAAAATCTGATGGCCTGGCTGTATGCTATGCTGGTTTGAGGTGTCGGAGATGACAACTGCTGAATAAGGCGTTTGATGTTTGGCTGTCGGTTTAACATTAAAGATCTTTGGTGATCTGTTGTCTTACGAACAGCAACATCCGGAGAACTGGTCTCTGGATGAGTACTCTGAGGTGACTTGTTGGTTCTGTGAAAGGAATTCATGGGAAGGAGGTACTGAAGCTCTTCATTACTGGTCTAAATGGAGAAGACATCATTGATGTATCAAACCACCAGACCCTTGGCGGACATGGAGCTAGAGGCAACATGCACCACTAGTTGCTCTAAAGAGACGAGCAATCGATGCTGCCCTGCACTGACCCATTATGACCGGATGTTCAGGCCATGGGTTGAATGGAGCGAGGCCATTTGATCAATACATCTTCTTTCTACTGACATGGACAGGCTCTCTGTTGTTCCTGGTGGCTCAATACCCTGTAGAATCATGTCAGGAATCGAGTGGTTAGGCAGACCGAAGTGGTGGCCTACAGGCGTGTCTGATTTACGGATGTTGACCGTGGACCTTTGGTCATGAAACTGTCTTTTGAGGGTGGTCTTTGTCTCACCAATGCACGGTACAGCACAGACCTTGCAAGACATGAGACAGATGAGATTGGTGGTGGTACAGGTGATATGACCTTTGGTCATGTATATGGCTCTGATGGCATAGCTTTTGAAGGAATCCCACTCCTGGACATGTTCTCAACAAGCAGTGCACTAGGAAATATACCTAAAAGTACTCTGTTGGATGTGAGGACTAACAGTGTCAGGAATAGGGGGATCTCAGCTTGAACGATGAGATCCCTTCACTGGATGGATGTCTAAATGTCAACATTGGCTTTTCTGGAATGGCATGTGAAAGACGATCTTTAGTGAGCAGAATATGGTGGTAAGTACTATAGTTATTTTATGTACAGGACGGAGAAAGAGGGGTGATAAATGACAATGAGGGGATCTTTCTTGTTGGCACTGTCATGATGTTCGGACTTCTCAGCAAAAACTGAGACCTTGGACAGACAATTGACCTTCTTGATAGCCAGACAAACTACTTGCGAGTTGTGACCTCTCTGGATGTAAGGTATTTCTTTAATTCTTGTGAATGGTGTTCAAAGTCGGAGTCATTGGAAGATATCTGGTGAAATCTGTGGGCCTGACTGTATGTTATGCTGGTTTTGCAGTGTCGGGGATGACAACTGGAGGAGGGAAGCTATTGGGGTTTGACTGTGAGTTTAACATAGAGATCAGTGGTTCGGCTGTTGTCTTCCTTATGCGCAGTAACATTTGGAAAATGGGTCTCTGTGGATGGGTACTCAGTTGATGATTATGTGGAAGGAATTTAATGTGGTCTTTGTAGGCAATGAAGCTCTTTTCATCATTGGTACAGATGAAGGAGACATCATCAATATAGCCCTGCTAGACCCAAGGCTCCATAGAACTGAGGCATATGGCATCAACATGTGTTCTTTTAGTGCATAACCTCTAAGTGAAAACCTATTGAAGATGCCATCAATGGTGTTTTCTCTTTGGAGTTAGCTAGAATTAAGAATGCATGTTTGCCTCAGTTCCATGTCGAACCTCGAGTCGAGTGGCGCTATATCGTTGATGCCTTCCTCATCTAAATCAGTGATGAACAGAGGCTCGATTGCCTTCATTGTAAATCCACATGAATTCCTTCCACAGAATCGTCAATCGAGCACCCATTCACAGAGACCTGTTTTATGGATGTTACTGTGTGAAAGGAATACAATGGCTTAACCACTGGTAGCTATGTTGAACCCACAGACAAACACCAATAGTTTCACTCCAACAGTTGCCTACCCCGGCATTGCAAAATTGGTATAATGTATAGCCAGACCCTCAGATTTCACTGGGTATGTTCTATTGACCCCTACTTTGTTCATCATTCACAGGAACTAAAGAAACACCTTATGTCCAGAGGGCAGAGCTCGTAAGCTGTTTGTCTCGTCATCAAGAAGGTCAAGTCTCTGCCCAGGGCCTTTGTTTTTGCTGAGAAGCCCAGACGTCAAGATTGTACTAATTGGAAAGTTCCCCTTATTGCCACTTATCACCCCTCTCTCCTGCCCATACATGAAATAACTAGTACTGTAAAACCATCATATCCTGCTCACTTTAGATTGCCTTCATCATGCCATTTCAGGGGAGCCTATATGTTGCCATTTAGACATCCACACAGCATAGGGGAATTCATTGTTTGGACTGATGTCCCTCTATTCATGATACTGTTCATCCTCATATTCAAAGGGCTACTTTCAGGTGTACTTCCCGTTGCATTGCTTGTTGAGGACATAATTATGTCAAGGAGTCGGATTCCTTCAAAAGTCTTGTCACCATAGCTATATATAAGACCAAAGGCCACATTATCTTTATCATCATCAATTCCATCTATCTCATATCCTGCAGGGTCTGTGTGGTACTGAACATTGGTGAGATAAAACCCCCTCAAAAGAGGGTTTTGTGGCCACAGATCCACAGTCAGTACCCGTAAGCTAGACACACCTGTTGACCACCACTTCTGTGTGTCCCTCTACTCTATTTCTGGCATGATTATGCAGGGCTATGGGTCACCAGAGAACTGTAGACAGCTTGACCATCTCAGCAGAGAGAAGATGTGGATCAAGTGTCTTCACTTCACTCAATCTATATGGTCTTAACATCCAGGTCAGTTGGGCAGTGAGGACACCATCTTTTGCCGTTCTCTTTAGGAGTAAACTAGTAGGATGCATGTTGACCTCCGCTCCATGGGCCTTGGGCTGGTGGTGGTACATCGATGATATCTTCTTCATATGGACTGGTGATGAAGACAGCTTCAGTGCCGCCTTTCCCATGAATTCCTTCCACAGAATCATCCGAGTCACCTCCAAAGACTCATTCAGAGAGACCCATCTCTGGATGTTGATAGTAAGGCAACGGTTGAACCACTGATCCCTGTGTTGAAGCTGCAGACAAACACCAAGAGCTTCACTCTATCAGTTGCCTTCCCCGGCACTGAAAATCTGGCACAACATGCAGACAGACTTTCAGACTTTGCTATGTGATAATGGCTCCTACTTACCATTTACAGGAACTACAGAAACACCACATGTCCACAGGTCACACCTTGTAAGTTGTTCTTCTAGCCATCAAGAAGGTCAAGTCTCTGCCCAGGGCCTATCACCCCTCTCTCTCCTGCTTATACAACATCTTGTACATGTCCTGGTCGTGTCATTCAAGAGGAGCCTATGTTGGCATTTAGTACACTCAGTCATAGGGATCTCACTTAAATCTTGCCACGCCAAATCTTGTCACGCCAAATCTTGCCATGCCAAATCTCCCTTGCAACGCCAAATCTCCCTTGCCACGCCAAATCTCCCTTGCTGCCACAAACCTCTCTTGCCATGCTAAATCTCTTGCCATGCCAAATCTCTCTTGCCACGCCAAATCTCTCTTGCTATGCCAAATTTGGTTCAAATCTTGGCAATAAATAGTTATCTGTACTGGATCTAAGTGAAATAAGTAATATTTGTTATATTCAAAGGGAATTGGCATACCAGTTATAGATGATGTTTAAATACTATTCCAATTCAAATCCTCTAGAAACTATGTTGTGTTTGTACCAAAATAATACATGTGTACATGTTTACCTATGCATTTTAACCCTCCTACTGTTGCTGCAGTGGGAAACTGATACAGAGGTCAAAACCAGTCAACTGCCTGTTTTGACTGTTGACCCAAATGTGCACACAGGGGCAGTTTTGACTGGTTTTTACTGTTATTTTGACCACCTTGAACAATGCCAGACAATTGCTTTTACCAGTCAAAAACTGTCGACTCATTTTGACCTGTAAATGTACTTACGCAGGGTTTGGCAGTGTTCGACTTTATGCACTAGATATACCTTGCCAAGTACATGTATATCAACATTTTGACTGATTTTGACCCTTGTAGTAGTAGGAGGGTTAATGGAAAAGAATGCTGTTTATGCTTTTATAAATGTGTTTATTCAAGTTTACAAACTCCACAGCAGCAACATTTATGCGAAATTAAGAACTTCATTGAATGTGTATGTTAAAATCATTTTATCACGAAAGTGATCAAATGCGTTATGCGCAACTTACAATACGGATCGGGTTTTCTCAATGGGCATTCATATTGTTGTGCACTCGTTAGCCAGCGGCAGGCTTATGGGCTATTTTCCATGTCAAGCCTTTATATGCCCAGGGTGGATCATGGTACAGCCAATCAGGCGAGGCGGAAGTCAAGTAGGCTCTCCACCAATAGTTTGTCTGGTGGCAAACTTTGGTGGAGGTTTTTAGCCAATCAGGTTGCGCGCTGTAAAGGTTGGCGCTTGGTGTCAAGCAACCAGTGCGGTTTGGGGCATTCTTGTCACAGCTCCTTGTTTATTAACAAGTCCATGGAGTTTTTGGGTTAGCAGTTTATGTTTTTTCAACAAATTTTACTTTTCTTCGGTGGATACAGTTCTGTGTACGATTCAACTAGTCTGGCGACAGGAACTTTTACAACGGACCAGTTTCGGTTGGTTGTAACAAATATTTATTTTCAAGAACTAACGCTATTGTAAAATTTCTTCGTGGGCAGATCGACTGGTGCGCACGACTCGTGAGACGGCTCGTCTGGCTACACAAATTTTTGGATTCTCTTCATCATTACTAGAAGAGTTTTTGTGACAGTAGTTCATCTTCAGTGTAACAGTTACTAGTTAGATCTTCTGTTGTCTTATGGATTGTTTAATCACTGCAGTACATCGGCCTTCACACCTCTTCGTTTTGTTTGCGGTTGCACAACCTTTAACTGGGCTGAATTTGTTGTCACAAGGGAATAGGGGCATATACGTTAACGTTAACTTTACAATTTACGAGGCGACCTTCGAGTCCGGTCTCCCGACTACAAGCCCTTGATTGCAATTGCACTTGCAGCTAGTTCATTGTCTATTGTATTGCGTCAGTCATTTCAATGATGCCACGACTGAGGCGGCCGGGTTCGCCTCCAGCCCGGGTTGCGGTGAGGCACGAGAGCTCCCCTACTGAAGGATAAGCGTAGTCGCACGCCCCTTCCCAGACGCCAGGTTCATCATGACACGGTGGAGGTTTCGCCCCAAGCTCGGTGACAGTGTCTGACTGTACCTTGTTTTCTGGACATGTTGGATCTGATGCTGGCATGACCACCCACCATACCATCCGTCCAGTCAGGTCAGTCTAGTGTACCCTTGCATACCTTTAATGATTGTGGTAATCCCACTTGGACTGGTTTTGTTGCTAGTTGTAGTAGCCTAATAATATATATACCATTTAGCTCTTTTGTCAAGGCATTCTTTGTTATGCTACTCAATATCTAATTTTGACCAATGGAGGTATTATTGTTGTTTACTATTGTTTCCATGGCAATGTTTGTTACATCGTTAACAACTAAAATTAAAATTTTTATAAACTGTTTTGGCAACATTCAGGTACACCTTCATAAAGTTTCAGGGCCGTGAAGATAGTATTTACAATATGGCAGTTTCCTTTTGTTTACCAACTTGTTTAAAATGGTAAACAATACCAAAAGCTCCATAATAACCTGAAAAACGTAAACAGTAAAAAAAAGGGAATAACTTGATAAACCGAAGTCCGGTTTGTATGAGTAAAAAAAGATTCAATTAGAACTATATTCTCTATCATAATCAAAAGATTTAGCATAAAATGGCATTTTAAAAGGGGGTTTATGTCCCTACTATAATTTTAGTGCCCCCAGTCATTTAACGGTCCAGTGTTTGGGGCCTTAATCCTGCACTTTCTGGTTTTAACCAAGCCGCTTGCCAAAGTCAGCCAAGCGGCGTTAGTACTAGTAGTGGTGGCATTGTGCCATCAGTGCTCGCGAACTTCTGTTCTGCTAGCATTAGTCACCAGCTCCCCACAGTTACAGGGGGATGGTCACTGGCCTCAAGTTTTTTCCCAGCATGCTTCTTTCAACGCAGGCGCCATGTGCTGGTTTGGCTTTTAACTTAGCCGGCTCCTATTACATCGCCGACTCACCAATTTACTGCTGGGGACACATTTCGCAGTCATTGAAAGGAAAGATTTGGAGTAGTGCTTACATTGGCATGTCAATTTTTTTTTGAAAGTCCTTCAGTGCTTGCCAAAAGCTCATAGGTCTTCAGGTTCCTGAGGTTGCTCTTGTGGTAGCGGTGTAAGATGTTTCTCATGTTCTGGCCATGTGTACGCATGCTGCTCTATGGATAGTGCTGGGCAGCGCTCGCATAGCATTTACCAAAAAGCGTTGGTAATCCAAAGGCCATGCAGGGTGCAGGTCGCTGTTGGTCCATTTCAAATTGCCTACTTCAGTTTAGTGCCTATTATAAAAAAATATAAAAATTAAAAAAAACCTGGGACTTTTGTCTCATTCATCATCTGTCTTTCCCACAAGGAAAGGGGGTCAGTGCTTTCATTGGTAAGGTTAATCTCTAAAGTGGATTATGCGTCATTTGATGTAGGGTTTTGCAGGCAGGCTGTAATGCATGGCTTGCTGAGGCAGGCATTAAATCAGCTTTTCGGTTTTGCCAGTTTCCCCTCGTGGTTACGAGTTTTTGGGTTTCAAGTTTAGCCAATTTTATTTGACAAGTGCCTGCCGATGGATGTTCCATTTCCTCGCGCGCTTCTTTGGGAAGTTGAGCACTTTTCTGGGTTCCAGCTAAGTGAAAGCAATTGCACATTCAGGCTTTGTCACACACATTATCTGGTTGATTTCTCTTTGTTGGTACAAACTATCTCATAATCGGGCTCAAATCGACACTGTTCGAGGGCAGGTCCGGGTCCCACAGGTCAAAGTTCAACCACCACAAGGCAGATTCAACTCTTTTGATTGGCAGGCCAAAAGCCAGTTTAGTTCAAATTAACCTTAGTGGGTTCGTTGAATTTTGTGTGTAAAGCAGCGCCTGGGGCGTATGCGTTTTACGGCGTATTATTGCACCGACAGTGGGCCTCAAGCAGCTGCATCACAGGGTGCGCCTTTCAAGGTGCGGCTCGATCTGGTCATGTGGCTGTCATTCTTGCAGCGCTATAACGGTCTTACTACATTCCTGCGGACAAATTGGGATTCAGTTGTTGCTCTTGGATCATTCACTGATGCTGCTGCATCCATCGGCTATATATGGCTTCTTTCCAAGGGAGGTGGGTTCATGGGCGTTGTCCGTCGGTGCGTGGCTGGCTAGTTCTCGTCCATTGCTTTAGTGGCGCCCTTCTGTTGGACCCCTTGTTGGTGAACTGCAGGGTGTTGTTCGCACGGTAATATCGCTGTTGTGGGGATCATAAACAAACAAACGTCGCTTTGTATGCGCATTGCAATTAGTGCGGGCAATGGTCATGCAATGCCTCAAATTCAATATAATTTTAAGGCAGTGCATATACCACGTGTTCATAATAACAGCTGGTGCACTTTCTCGTTTTCAGATGGGGCACTTTTGGCCCTAGCCCAAGGCCCCAGCCGGCATGACCCTTTTACCTCAGCTGCCCCACGGTTTTAGCAGTGAAATGGATGGTTGTTAAGTTTGGTGTTCGCTAAGAATACACACACGGTTTACATGTCGGGTGGCACGCCTTTTGTCGCTTTTAAAGCACATCAAGCTTCGGCTGTGTCAACTGTTTCTCCGGCAAGACATTGCAGGTTTCATCTCATGGCTGTCTTTACTTTACTATTCTCCATCCACAATTAATACATATGTGGCAGGGGTGTTTTGTAAATTTAGAGGATGGGCCGGTCCAACTAATAATTTTATTGTGGCAAAATTGCTGGTAGGTTTACAGGCGGACGGGGCTAGGCAAGATGAGCGATTGCCGATTTCATTGTCGCTTTTGTGCCGACTTTTAGAGGCGTTGCCCAAGGTATGTAAGCTTCCCAATTTGAAAGCACCATGTTTCGGCAGCTTTTTTCGGCTTTTTAACGTTTGGGAGTTTATCACTGCTAATTCCACTTACCATATGCAAGAGTCTATGTTACAGTATTCCGTGTGTGTTTCGTGGCAATCAATCTAGCACATGTCTGTGGTCCTGGCTATACGTCATTCTAAAACTAATCAGGCTGGCCCTCCACAGTGGGGTTCATATCGCAAGGCTGCAGTGGTGATGGCAATCTGTCCAGTTACTGCTTTGCAAGGGTATTTTGCAAGCGCTGAACAATTGTCCGCCCTTGTTCTGCCATAAACGTGGTGATCCCCTCACACGGTATCAGTTCACAGTGGTGTGCTTAGGGCTGCTTTTGTTGTTTGTGGGGTGGCGGGTGATCGCTATCGGTCACATCCTTTTCTGGATGGGAGCTGCCCACAGCTTTTGCACAGGTGCCCAAGCAGACATAAAGGGGTTCTGGTCGCTGCGCCGACCCAATCTGTGTGTTGAATGGCCGAGGAGGTGCTCACTAGGGACCTTCATGGTTTGCTATCAGGGTTTCATACCCCCTATCCCTGCTTTGATCATTTTGCATTTAGGGGACGAATGATTTGGTGTCTCATGACTTGTTCACTTTGAGACAGCTCATCACTTCGGCCTTTGGGCATTTGCAGGTTTCCACAATTGTAGTTTGGTCAGACATTCTCCAGGAATGTTCTATTTTGGTGCCACTTCAAAAATCCATCGAGAACCACGTAAAGCAGCCAATTGTTGGGTGAATCTAGTGTAAAGCTTGGGGCTAGGTACTGCAGCCCCGCAGTTTATCTGGTCGGATGCTAGCCTTTATCGCTTCGGTGGGTCCATCTGTCTCCAAAAGGGTTTATCAAGGCTAATCTGTTAATTGTATTCTCGTCTGTGCTGTAACTGGTGTACTTTTGTGGTGTTTTTGTTCCCTTTTGGGCGCGCCGCGTTTGGGGGAATAGCACATTAACTTCCCACTTTTGGTGCAGCAGTTCTGGCAATTAACAGTTACTGCAGTCCCAGAAAATTAAACTTAATAATATGGAGATTTTATCTCGTTATTTACATGTTATCAAGTGTTCATATAGTGCCGGGATCTCCCTCGGCTAGTTCCCGCAGCTTCCGTGTGGGACGCCAACACTTGGTTGATTCATATTGTGCTGATTCATATGATATGCTGTATTAGCATATACATTACGTGTATTATACTGTTTGTTATTGTCAACATTTAAATGTATGTTTAATAACTATCCCCATTGAAGTTGGGGGTGTGCCAGGTCTGGGTACAGAGTCTTGGGGTACATAGGTGGTCCCAGCTGGTTTTTTCTGAGGTCTTGGGTATCTCAAGGTGTGTGTTTGTTTGTCTTTATCAAATGCTGTTTAATGACAAACTGGTTTGCCCATAGTCTGGTATTCCGGTGGTTGATGGTGTAACCCTTTGAATAAAAAGCTTGAAAGCTGGCCAAGTGGCATTCAAATGAATTTGTAGTTGGTGCTATTTATTGTGAGTTTGAGTATAATAACTTTTATCCTTTGCACAAATTGTTGTGTCATTGCACAAAGGAACAAACAAAACAAATTGTTTTATAAATAGTTCTTTCTTGAGTACTTGATAGTGGTGGTGTCTGGGATTGACAATTTTCCCAGATGGAGCTTTTCTACAGATGAGGGGTGTCTGGAGTGTCAGAAATGGTTAAAAGACGCCGAGGAGTGTTGAAGTGTCTTGAGCTGCTGTCATGATGCTAGATGGTAAGAAGATGCAGTGGAGTGCTGAAGTGTCAATTGGAGTGTGATGTCATGATGCTAGATGGTAAGAAATGCAGTGGAGTGCTGAACTGTCAATTGAGAGGTGATGTCATGATGTTAGATGGTAAGAAGATGCAGGGAGTGCTATGTCGTAATTGGAACGTGATGATGCTGGATGGTAAGAAGATGCCAAGTGTTCTGAAGTAGTCTTTCTCATTTACAAACTTATGTATTATATCATTAATATGTTATCATTCCTGATTTGTACTCATCCAGTTATTATAAAGTGTGCATATCTCTAAAGTCAAGATCAACTGTGAAGTCAATATAAGAGAACAAGTAACACAAAATGAATATAAATACAGGTATTAATAGTTCTGTCTTAGTAGCTTTCTTGAAAGTGTTTGGCAACTTTAAGGCAAGCTAGTGTGGTATTCGTTTCCTTTAGTTTAAGATTGATTGACATTTCATGTACTTATTTTATTTTAAATACAAGTTCTCTGGATAATATAAGTTAAATAGACATGATTGTGCCTTCACTGGATGTTGCTCAAAGCACTGTATAGTCTGTATGTTTTCGAGTGTCCACTGTAAACTCTTGTGGTCTAGAGGCAAGACATTTCAGCACTACTATGCAGAAGGTTGTGGGTCTGAACTCCACCTGGAGTCACCTGTAGATACTCAGGAAGCACACAAGTATGTAGTGCTGGAACCTATGTTAGTGAAGGGCATATTATATCAATTCGAAATCATCTATTAGAGAACAATTATAATGTTAGAATTCCTCCATTCAGTTTAAAGTGGTCATTTCTAATTTAACAACCACACTTGTCCAATTTGTTGTCTGAATCGGTGTCTTGATTAGTATAGTGGTCAAACGGTGGTCACTTGCATCACACCTGCCAATAGCAAAGTTAATTTCTTATTTATAACTTTTATGTTGATGAGAAACTGAAATTCAACTTAAAAATTATGTATAGAGAAACAAACAAATGTGCATATCTTTGGATTTACGGCCCAAGTCTCAGCTTATATCGTCCTACATCACAATTGAAAATAGAAATTATCATAGAACAACACATACATGCGCTGCAAATTTATTTAGTTGTTTAAAGATGCATGTGTGGACACGATCGGATTCCAGGTATTACATGCAAACGCTTCTCGTTACTATAGCTGCTTATGCTTTTTGCACTTTGCAAATTTATTATCTCAACTTGATGTAGTCATCGCGTGTCAGACCAATCGGGTCTTGACAAACATCTCACAGCATGCATTTAACCAGAGGTTACCCTTTTTTCCCCATAACTTGGTATTCACAAATATTTTACTCTATAAAAATGTTATGTAGATTCCTTTGGATAGGTCAATACACATATCCCTTGCAATGCATGACAATGTTAGTGGGACATACAGCAACAGATGTAGGACAACTAATCAAGACTGGACTGAGTTAAACTTACTGAAATTAGGACTCATTATACTACCGTTTGAATTAAAATCACATGCACACACATTGTACTATTTAGCTGGCATGGCAGACTGTACATCCAATTTCTCACACTTATCCAAATGTCTTCTGTATTTGTCATCTTGTAGTGTGCTATAGGTATTACCTGTGGCTGTTTGTTTGATAGGTTAGTAGGGGGGTATTTACTCGCATTCTGAATAAGGCTTTTATTTGGTTTCAGGAACCACTAGTTGAATTATTTTTAATCTCGACCTCACACCATGTGCTTTTTATAGAAAACTATAATGTACACCTGTAACTATTAAAGTTGGAGCATTGCAAGTCAATATTAAACCTTTGTTCGTGAAGTTTCGCTCTATGGTGTATACTTTTTGAAAAATACAGTTTTTTGCGGAAAAAAATACAACTTTTTGGAGTTTCAGAATACAGTTTTGGTGATGATCCAAAGGTTGGCAGGTGGTCGTTGCACTATTCTACAACTCATTAGAGAAGTTATATGGTGCTGCCACAAATTTTTCTCTCAGGGTTATGCGGCATGTATGGCGATCAGCTTTCAGTTATATTTTTAAAAATAATGATTAAGTACATCAGTATTTTATACCGGTATATAATTAAATTTGTTGTGCTGGCTGTTAAAGACCCGAACAGAAATTATAACAGAGACATTTATCGCGCATGTAGTGGCCATCTTGGTTTTCTGGACACATCAACATAAACTGGTACGCTGCTAGAGGGATGGCACACCAGAGAAAAAATGCTAAGAATGATTCCTCACTACTGGTTCTTTCGCCATACTGATGTGGGCAGAGAACCAGATTTCTTAAACATGCCTTTAAAGTCAGGATTCCGAAACTGCCCTACTGTAGGTTGGGGACAAAATCAAAATGTTAAAAACAGTTGAATCACAACTTGCAATAAATGAATGAAAAGCTCATGCAGTGTTGGACATGCATGTTAAGTTCCCAAGACCTACTCATTTTGCATGGGTCACCAATTGCCTTTTTTAGTTCTTCTAGCTTACCGACCTCAAGTTCTAGTGTGTTAGCAGCAGAATGTGTGTGTTCTAATCCCGGCCGTGAGCTATTACATGTGTCTCTTGAGCAAGATAATTTAACCATAATTGCTTATAGGCAGAGGCAGTTTAACAACTGCCTTGTTCTGGACCTAGTTACCTCCCAGTCCTATTCGACAACCGTGGAGCGAGGCTGGTTAGTTAATTTGTCTTGTCAAAAGTGAAGGGGCTGGTTTTTCATGTGTGGGAGGCTCGCGTAACAACTCAATGATTCTAGTAGCTCCCACCCTTTTGAGTGGCCTATTGGCCTTGTGGGGCGAATTTATGCTAAAAAAAAATTAAAACAAAAAAAAATTCTAATTTACTGGGAAATGCGGCATGGTGCGTTGTTAATCTTCAATGAAGAAAATTGTATTTATAAATAATATTTGTGACATGCCAATCGAAAATGAGTGGAAATTTTTACAACAAGTTTATAGCCATTTCATTTATAGCCACTAGAGGCAGGATGTTCATTGGACCAGTGTTCAATTTTGCCTGTCTCAGGTTTCTTTACACCTAGTCGTCCGGAACATAAGACTTTAAAACATTTATCAACAGTAAGATATTTTCATTCTGCTATATAAAAATGGAATGAAAAGTTCAAATGGGGACATGCACAGCAACGTCTCCACCTATTTTGCATTACAACACATTAAATTTTCTCAGATAAATATCCCTTGACACAATAAGTTACTATTGAAGTGCTCAAAAAATTTATCACATGTGCAAAATTTGTTTTGACGCTAAGCAATTACCCTACTAAAGCGCAGAATTAAAAGGCTCCATTGATTATATAGAATAATTGATGTGTACAACTATTGGCCAAAGAAACCCTCCCTCAGTAGCAATCAGAGCAGATTCTGAGTGAACATATTCTATAGGCATCTAAGGAACTTAGCATATTCTTTCATAGTATAACACTTCAGTGATACCTTAAGAGTATTCATCCCTGATCCAGACTGATTGACCCTTCTCTGCACAAGCCAACAGTCAAGATACAAGTAAATGTGTCAAACAAAGCTGTGTACTCAGTGCTCACACGTATCTTCTCCATCTTCTTCAGTATAGTGTTTCAGTGATTTCTTGTGTAATACATAATATTATAATATTATAATAATAATCAGTGATGGTCATGGCCGAGCGGTCTTGCTTAACGGACTCAAGTTCTGGTGTTAGCAGCAGAATGTGGGTTCAACCCCGGCGAGTGACATCTTCTGTGTCCTTGATCAAGACACTTATCCGTAATTGCTTATAGGGGCAGAGGCAGCTTTGTCTGGACTAGTTACCTCCTCCCAGTCCTATCTCGCACCGTGAAGAGGCTGGCTTATTAACTTGTCTTGTTTTCGCGTGAGGGGTTGGTTTCTTCCAGTGTGGTGTTGCAACAACTCATCAATCAATTAGCAGCCTCCACCTTTTTTTTGGCCATTGGCTCCAGCGACGGCTTAAAAAATAAAAATAATAAAATAAAAAGGCACTTTCATCCCACCTGTTCCAGACTGATGGTGTCTCGTTTTGACCTTTCTCTCCAAGCCAAAGTCAAAGATACAAGTAAAGGTGTCAAAACAAGGTTGTGTACTAGTGTTACTTAGCACGCATCTTTCTCCATCTTTCTTTCTGGCAGTATAGCGCCTTCATGGATGCTCAGTAACAAACAAAGGATGCTCAGTAATAAACAAAGGTATCTTCATCCTGTTCTAGACTGAGTGGAAGCTCCTGTTTGGACCTTCTCCAGTTAAATCAAAGAAATAATGAAATGTGTCAAACAAGGCTGTAGTACTAAGGCCACCAATTTAAACTTCCTCCATCTCTCTTTCAAAAATGATTCTTCAGGATGACCAGTAATACAAAGGCACCTCCATCTTTGTTCATAATTTTCTTCTCCATCCTGCCGTTTGGTGGGATATGCGCTCAGTTAAACAAAGGCATCAGCTTGTTTTTGTTCTTCAAATGAATCTCTGAAAGAATCCAGAAAATTTTGCACTGAACAAACCATATTATGTATCCTGAGAAGTTGTTCCATTGCTGTGTTTCATAGGACACTAATAGTAGAATTGCTTTAGCATCAACAATAATTAGAAAAAAGCACTATTTTGTGAAAATTCTAATAGTTTTATTATATACATGTAATTTTAGGCAATTATCAAAATTATACACCAATTTCCCAAGAGGGTCATAATCAAGGGTTGAGTGGATACTATAATTTTTTATACACAAACGCATTTATTATAATGATCGTGTAAAATATGCAGGATCTGTTGTCTACAGTGTACCAGCAAAAAATGTTGAAAGTTGAGATGGTGGAAGGCAAATTTACCAGAGACAAGCCAGGAGACAAACATTTCTGCATTCCTGTAAATAATCTTGTGCATGCTGTTAATCAACTTCGAATCAGAGATGCTGGGGTTTCTGGTCATGTGATGCAGAAAGAGACTTGAATGAGGCAATGGTGCTTGTGAATCAAATATTTACTCTTTGTGGGAAACAGCACTGTTCTCTGCTAAACCCCTCTATTTCACCTGCTCATTGCCTGTTACGTCATTATCGTCCCTTAAGCATCTTACAGACGGCATTATCATTCTTGCTCTTGGTGATGAGATGTTGTCTCAAGTTTGTTCACCCTCATTCTGCATCAAGAATGTGATTATTTGATGGCCTATGTGATTACAAGATCGTAGTGACATTACCTTCTACAGATTGAAAAAGGTTGCACATATTGGGCTGTATACTCCCAGAGATCTGAGAGAAAGATTATATAGAATGATGTAAATAGATTTATAGATATATATGTGACTCTGTCACCACAAAATGAGCTTCAACCTCCGGGAATTTAAACAATTGAGTTCTTGGTATTTCTGGGATTCAGTAGAAGGTCAGATTTTCCAACGATATATGGCAACACTTGGAAGGTTACAGTGATCCCCCAGACCACCAGATTTGGGATTTATGCGGTTTGTTTCCGCCTCTCTTTTTGTTTGAAGTTGTTTGTCGTGAACACCTATAAAAGCTACCAACTAAATTGGCCTGAAATTGAGGTTTTTAATTGTCTGATGGAACTAAAAATTTGGAATTCAATATATAGGAGATTTCTAACAAATTGCAAATATAATAACAAAAACAAATTAGACCGTCCGTCCCGATTTACTCTTTCCCACTGTAGGGGCACTACAGGAATGGTATAATGCCGATTTTCACGCTATTTCAGTTGTAACAGGTCATATATATATACATGCATATATATGCACCATATAGGCAATGATTTATTATTATTAACCTTTCCTTTAAAACTCACATTGGCTTGCTCATTTACACAATGTAAAAATCTGTCAATAAGCAGTATAGGCCTCATTTTACCATCAGCATGTACCACGATGTATGTAATTGAATGGCTGTATGTATGTTTTAAGTAGAAAATAAGCTTTTGTGACACATGCACTGTATTGAATTGAATTGAAAGCGTTCACTGACTTAACAAGTCATCTATCTTGGCTTGAATTCATAAAAACCCCTAAAAAAGATTTTTTTTAAATGAAAAGAACGACAACAAAATATATAATGAAAAAGAAAATTAATATAAAAAAGAGAGAACCTCGAAGAAGAAAGAAAAAAAGGTATTAACTCAACAAAAAAGCGAAAAAGAAACCTAAAAAGATTATTCACACCCCTGGCAATTTTTTAAAATTTAAATTTTTCCCCCAAAAAAAAAAATCCCAACAAAGAAGAAGTATTTCATGATATTTCATATTTAGGTCAAGAGGTTATCTGACCTAGAAATTTATTTAAAGGGACAGTATCATCACGATCAGAGCAGATCTTGGAAATAGTCCTAATTTAAGATGAACATAGTGATCTGAAAATTTATGATATTATCCCCTTTTGGCATACCCAAAATGGCACAATTGTTTTAAGTCTACAAACATAGTTATAGTAGTAGATATAAATGAATAGTGGGGGGCCACTTTCAGACCAAATGTTAAGCGTTAGTAGCCCAATGGTTGTTAATATTTATTTTAAGTACCTGAAACCAACCAAAAAGTGTTTCCAACGATGTGAATGGACATGCAGGTTTATACTAGAACCAATTTGAGTTGATTTATTTCCATAAAAATTGCTGGACGAAAAGTTACATCCACTCTTTTCTCCGTCATTCATTTGTTGATGGAAATTTTAGGCTAATTAAAAAAAAATAATAGTAATAATCAACTCAAATTATCTTTAGGATAAGTACGCATAATTATTCAAATGTTGAAATTCCTTTGTGGTTTCAGATATTTAAATATAAAATTACAACCATAAGAAAAACTGCTAACGACGGTAGTGAAAAGTGGGCCCCCTTTATTATGTTTTATGTCATAGGCATTATATATATTAGGGGGTTATCAATAGCATTCGTCAACTGTAAACAGCACAAAATTCACCTGTAGCTACACATTTGTAATAGACTACAACTGTTGCGACATATTATCTCTGTCAAGCTTTCTAGGTTTTTTTGTCCACATTTCGTGAACAACATCCAACATGACCTCTCTATGATGGAATCCTTACTCCATGGTTAAATGCATGGGGTTGTCAGTACTTGTTTGTTGGATAATTCAAGTACATGCCTGCATCCACATTGAGTGTGTAAAGTTATATTTTCTCCACTTGTTGCCTGCTCGAATTATGTAATGTGTGGCCTCAAGCCAAGCCGGTCATTTAGTGCTTTTGGCGCTGTGCTATTTTTTTTTTTTGTCTCCACAGCTTTTACATTTTCAAAGGAACCATCCATGGGCTCATGACCACTTACAGCACTGCATTAAGTCTCATTAGAGAATGGATTGGAACAAAATAAATTCTAGGGGTACAGTATGCTCATTCATTACGAGTTTGTTTTTCCTGCTTTACAGACATCGCAGACAAAACAGATTAGACAAAGAAAAGACCCTAACAGACAGCGAGCAGAACAATACAAACTAATAACAAACTATACCACCATTTACTAAAACAAAAGTCAAATAATTTAATTAATTAGCAAAAATACACAAATTATAATGTTAAAATGATTGTGCCTTTATAAATAAGTTGGGTCCTTTCCCCTACATCACGATGCCGGGTCACTATCACGGTATAATGCCAACATACAAAATCCATCAGTTTTAGGATGTACTATATTTTACACAACGCCTTGTTGGTGACAACACCCTACTGTACTACCTGTTTATCAGTGTTTCTGTGTATGAACACTTTATTTTTTTCCCCAAAGTCAATTGTTGTTATTTTATTAAAGTTCTTGGCACAGCTTCCTAGAAACAATGCTGCATCGGTTAGCAAAATTCAGTGTCAGCATACATACCTAAATCTGGAGCATTCTGCTCACATGTTCTATATACAACGTCTACACCATAGTTCTTACACCATATGTTGTTCCTTGTACAAATATTGGCTATAAACATTTAGTCTATTGACTGGAGCAAAGATGTTTATGTGAATTAACTAGATAAATAGTAACACAACATCCTGTTGTTCTTTGCCAACCAACTTTCAAGAAAAATGCTAAAACACAGTAATTAGAGTTTATATATTTAGTATTGTTTTGTTTAACACTACACCATTTAAGATATATTCAGGTCCATAACTTTCAAACCAATCATAATTTACAAACATTATCTGTTGACTGGAGAAAAGATGCAACATATCTAGGCCAGATAAATATTTGGATGATTTGTATGAAATAATTTTATGATTAATTTTATCAATGGCATTGAGTTCTGCCATAAAAAGTTACAGCTCTGCAACTGGCTGTGTGTAGTAAATATTATTGTTGGTATTTTACTCATATTCATTGTTTGTACCTTAATTTTGAAAAAATTAAACACAGATTTTTCTATGTCTTTTGAATGTTAATAAATTTATAGAAATATTTGGTTAACTTAGCAATCAGCCGAGCTGAACCTAAGTGTTTTTTTTCATTTTCCTGTGTTAAGGTAAACATTAATTAGATATGATGGTTGGTGACTACATAAAGCAGCATGAATCTGCTCCGGCAGTGTGAACCTGACATTGGGTTGTGGAAGAGCATTAGAAAGTCTGATTCAAAGGGGACATAAATCTAATGCAAATTTTTTCAGATGAAAACAAAAGAAAATTTCAACTTGTATGAAAAAATGCGCTTAAATCCCACAGAAAAAATCCTAAAGAAAATTTAAGATCAATCTTACAAAAATTTTATTTTTCACCAGGAAAAACAACAGAAAAATGGGTCTGCTGTGTTAATCCTACCAAAAAATTAATTGAATCCATTTTTTCGAGGATGAAAACAGAAAAATTCGTACATTCTAAATCCTTCAAATAAAAACTGTGATTTGTACAAAAAAAAATTTGCATAATTTATTTTAGCAGGAAAACAAAAGACAATTAACGTTTCAATCCCACAGGATTAAAAGAAAAAGAAATTTGCACATTAATTTTTCTTCTTCTCCCTTCTTCAGTGAAACATAATCCAGAGACAAAAACAGGTTAGTTGCGGAGTTCACAGAACCTTTAAAATCACACATAGCGAATTTAATATGATAGTTGTATCTTAAGTTGTGACGTCATCATATCTAATTACACTCAATCAAGTTTAATATTTCAAAAATTATATCTCATGAACCAAAAATATTTTAATATCTACAACCCATGTTATAGGATCTTGAATTATGTGATTTTTCGTTTTTGCGTAACAGATGTGACCCCATCTGACCTTCACTTCCCTGTCCAAAACCTGAAGTCATATTTAATAATAATTAAAAAAAATCACACCAACAACCAATAAGAGTAAATTGACATTTTGCAATCTATCATGCATAAATAAATGTTAATTGTCGAAAGTAAATATTTATTAACAAAGGTGACTTAATTTGACCTTACTTCCTGTCCAAACCGGAAGTCAAAGTTTAATATATTTAAAAAATCATTATCTCAACAACCACAAGAGGTAATTCACACGTTTTGTAATTGTTGTACAGATTGTTAATTGTCAAAAATATTTACAAAAAACGTGACCCTAATTTGACCTCTTCACTTCCTGTCCAAAACCGGAAAGTCAAAGCTTAATACTAAAAAATATTTTAAAATCGTAAAATATTAGCGCGAGGACGATTGTTTATCACAAATCATTCAAAATTCGTATCTGGAACTACACGAAAACGGGTTGTAAAACTCGCCAAAGAAATAAATACCTTCTCTCAAAGAATTTTGGTATCAATTGACCCTTATGTAGCAGAAACAGTTATTTTTCACATTTGAACTTGTTTTTTCAAGAATAAGTAATGTGGATGATTAAGTTCAAATCATTAAAATGGACTTCAAACAAATTCAATCGCTGGTGGTAACTACATCATATTTTAAGCAGGGTACTTCTTTTAATATGAAAAAAATAATAATGCAAAGTTTTTTTAAAAACATTCTGACGTCACCTATCATCACTGTTCTGACAAACCTCGGAACACCTAAGTGTGTTTGTACAGTGTAATATCATATCACAACACTTTCCATCTGTTCTTCTTCTTCTCAGTGAAACTTATCCAGAGACAAAACATAGTTGGTGGAGTTCAGCAGGACCTTAAAACTTCATTAATACAGTAGAAGACCTTAACATGAAGTTATACCTTTAAGTTGTGACGTCATAGTGAAATATCAATAGATATCGAATTACACTCAATCAAAGTTAATATTTAAAAAAATTATATCTTCATGAACCACAAAGCAGGTATTTCTACAATCTTTGCACCACATGTTATAGATCTTTAAATTATGTGATTTTTTTGCACACATACGACCCAATCTCGACTTATTTCCTCTCCAAACCGTAAAAGTCAAAGCTAATATTTAAAAAATTATATCAACAACCGCAAGGGGTAAATTGAATATTTTTTTTTAACCATTGTATAGGACAGTTAATTGTCGAAAAAATTGGCTACACAAAGGCGACCCCGAAATTTGACCTTACTTCCTGTCCCAACCTGAAGTCACATTTAATATTGAAAAAATCATATCTCAACAACCACAAGAGGCACCACAAATTTTTTTTTGCAATTCAATGTACAGATTGTTAATTGTCAAAAATATTTACATAAACATGACCCCACTTGACCTTCCTTTACTTCCTGTCCAAACCGGAAGTCAAAGCTTTATATATTAAAAAAATCAGTATCTCGGCCCAACAACACAAAGGGGGTAATTGGCCACACCCTTTTCCAACTATTGTATGGATTTGTTAATTGTCGAAAAATATTTACAATAAAGGTGACCCCATTTGACTTATTCTGTCCAAACCGCCGGAAGTCAAAGTTTAATATTGAAAATCATAGTCTCAACAACCACAAGAGGTAATTCACAGTTTTGCACCAAAAGGGTAATTCACAATAACGTTCCACCATTTAATAGATTGATTACATAATTGTCGAAAATATTTGGCACAAAGTGTGACCCCATTCTGACCTTACTTCCTGTCCCAAACTGGAAGTCACATTTTATCATTGAAAAACATCATATCTCAACAACCACAAGAGGTAAATTCACCAGTTTTTAAACTAATGTTCAAATGGGTTAATTTTTCAAAATATTTTACAAAAATGCCATGACCCTTTACTTGACCTTACTTACCTGTCCAAACCGGAAGTCAAAGTTTAAAGGTTAAAAATTCATATCAACAATCATTAAGGGTAAATTAAATTTTCCACCATTGTATAGATTGTTAATTGTGAAAAATATTTACACAAAGGTGATCCCCTTTTTGACTCATTTTTTACTTCCTGTCCAAACCGGAAGTCAAAGTTTAATATTTAAAAAAATCATATCTCAACAACCGCCAAGAGGTAAATTGTCAAGTAAAGCTTTTAAACTTGTTGTACAGATTGTTAATTGTCAAAATATTTACAAAAACGTGATCCCCATTTGACCTTCTACTTCCTGTCCGAAACCGAAGTCAAAGTTTAATATAAAAAAATACTTTCAAACAACCCAATATTATTAGCGCGAGGACGACGGTTTCGTCAAAATCACAATTGTATCTCAAACCGGCACGAAACGGGTTGTAAAAACTCGCCAAAGAAATAAATGCTTTCTCTCAAAAGAATTTAGGTACCAAAATTGACCTTATGTAGCAGAACATTGCTGTTTTTCACATTTTGAACCTGTTTTTTCAAGAATAAATACGGATTAAGTTCAAATCATTGAAATGGACTTCAAACACAAATCATCGTTGGTAAACCACGTCATATTTTACAGGGTACCTTTTAATATGAAAAAAATAATAATGCAAAAGTTTTTTAAAAAACATTCTGACGTCATCATCACTGCTCCTGACAAAAACCTCGAACAATTCCATGTGTTTGTAATATCACAACACTTCCTCGTTCAGTTCGTTTTTTTTTGCTTTTTCTTACTCCTGCTCAGTGAAACATATCCAGAGACAAAACACAGTTGCGGGAGTTCACAGAACCTTAAAACTTCACACATAGTTAGACCTTAACATGTATAGTTGCACCTTAAGTTGTGACGTCACAGTGAGGTCATCAGATATCGAATTATAATATTTCAAAAAATGGAGCCCTGATATGGATGATTTTGAAGTTGCGTTATTTTGTACACGTTGTATAGGGCGAGTTGAACCCACAATACTATCCATTTTGCGGATTCACACCTGGCGCAATACTTTGTGTACAGTAACGAGTTGGTTAAAACCATTCATATCGGAGATTCACCCAGCGTAATACTTTGCTGCAATAACAACACGAGCTGGTTAAAAAGCATCATATCGGAGATTCACCCATGCGTAATACTTTGCTGTACAATAACACATGAGCTTGTTAAAAAGCATTTATATCGGAGATTCACCAGCGCGCCTGTTTCATATCACGAGCTGGTTAAAAAAACATTCATATCGAGATTCGCCCAGCGCAATACTTGCTGTACAATAATGAGTTGGTTAAAAGGTGCTATCTATATCGGAGATTCACCCAGCGCAATACTTCTGTTGCTCTACAAAAATACTACAATCCTCGAACGAGCAGGCATCGATGTGTTCCACCCAACCCCAGCAAAACCCAAGGGACTACCATACGCCCAATAAAGGACAAACCGACCCAAAACAACAGAGCGGGAGTTCATCTGACCCCTGTGAGTGCGGTAAGGTGTAGCATCGGCGAAACAGGACGCAACCTCTCCATCAGATTTTGAAGGAACACCGAGCACGGCCGCAGAGAGATTTTGAAGTCCGCCATCGTCGCTAATCTCCTCGCACATCAAGGACCACCAAATCGACCGGCAGGCAGCCCAACTCATCACAATTCCCATTTATCACATAGCACCCCTGTGACTCATATCTAGAGAGGCCTATAGAGACTATCAAACACGACACCGTGCCACAGGACATCGGCTTCTACATCAGCGACATTTATGCACCACTACTACGGACTGAAGGATCTTCTATAATCCAAAGTCCAAAACTCCACCACCAGACTGAGGATTCTCCTATATCCTAAGTCAACCACCTCTCCATCCCCCTGTGCTTCAGTTCAGAAAGCACACTTCCTTCCCCAACCCCTGTGATCCTAGTCTTCAACAGTTCCTGCTCTGCGCGCCTCAACGATCTAATCCTCCAGCATCCATTCAAGGGATGATCCTCCAGCAGTCTACTTAAGCAGCAGCATTTTCCAGAGAGTCCGGCATTCTCCCGAGGACGATCAGAGCATACTGATCGAAACGTTGTCGAGTTGTACCTCCAGTTCTTTTCAGAACTAATTACCACCAATTGGAGATTCAACATGCTTGTCACTCGCAATTAGTCTTACGCACAATATCTGATATTTTAATTACATATTATGAAAAACTCATATCTCCTGAAGTAACGTCATTATCACGTACATATGATGCAAGGACTGAACAATTCCTGAGTTTGTTTTTTAACAAAACTCAATACCTCTAGTTATTAATACAATGGTTATTTACAAACCAATTATCTTTGGTCGAAGAATGTTGGTAATTTTAACCAATATCTTGGTTGTTTTATAAATATGCAAACAAGGTAGGCGGGGCTAGAAGTTGTGCAATTTCTTTTGAAACATAGTGATACATTTTTAAAATTTAACATTTAATGTAAATTGCTTGTGTTTTTTCTGTGTAAATTATCGAAGAATTTGTGAAAAATATAAACAACTTTCTTTATTTTTGAACATCAAAAATGAAACAAAATGGAAAAAATTCTACAGTAAAATTCAGTAACTATGACTGAAAAGATGATTGAACTTGAAATATATATATAGTACATAATGTAGTTCTCATACTGTGTGTCATAAAGCATACAGGAGTCAAGTTACGGGTAACAGTACTTCAATTGACACGGTAGTATGTATATTGTATATGTATTTAATCGTTAATAACATTAATGACACGCATTTAAGCATTATTACAGTTGTGCAAAAGGTACAACAGTTGTATAAATGCAGAAGGATTCACCAAAGGAAATTGGTTATATTTCAAACGATAAATATTGGTTGTGATCTTGGTCACAAATCCGTAATATTGGTTAAAAATGACCAACTTCTGTATTGGTTATAATTTTAACCAAATATTATTGGTTGCAAACAAATTTAGATTGTTACATTTGACCAAAATCTTGGTTGGACACATATCTACTAACAACAATGGTTAAATTAGAACATTTTATTGGTTATTTTAACCAATCTGTTTTTCAGAGTGATAAAGGTACACATTGTAAGGGCTGTGTTATTTTGAAAAGAAAGAAAGATAATTTTCAGTTGGACTTTTCAAATTTGTGACCAAAATTGAATTTGTTAAAAAGATTTATTGGGCCTCACTATAACTGTAATGTCAGAAATTGTTGTCGCAGAAATTAAGTCTGCATAAAAGGTGATGTGTACTATATGTATATAGAATTCAAAAGCATTTTTTCCAAATAAGGGAATTTATTTATATTTATTTATTATATTATTATTAATGAATTTATTATTCATTTACAGTGTAATGTGCCTATATCTCTGTAGGTTTCATCAATTCTTTTCTATATTTTTTAATTTGAAGTGCCTTGTGCATTTTAATTCATCACTTCAGCTTCTTTATCAGTATTCCTTTTCTTTTCCTTTTTCACTTTTTAAAACTGGTTTATTATAACAAATATAAACATGGTTTGAGGGGTGGACAATTTCAACATATTTCATGCTTTTTAATGTTATATTTAAATTTAAAACCTTTGAAGGGCTACATGTATTTATTTATATCTTTTTTTATTATTTGTTTATTTTTATTTACATAAATTATTCTAAATCAATATATATTTTATCTACTCCTTGTATTACAACCAGATGTGGGCAGCAGGTCCACAGTAATTGTTTTGCTTTTGTTGCTCCAAGCCCATCTGGAAGTATTGTTTTGGTATTGTTGTATAGTTTTGTTTAAGTTGTGATGGCTGAATAACAATAATAATAATAATAATAATAATAATAATAATAATAATAATACCAAATAAGAGGAAAATCAATTCTAAAAATACAACAACAGATAACAACATTGAAAGTATCCTTTGTGCACTACTTATATAATATACCAAGAAACTGTTGCCATTAATTAATGGGACAGTCTTTACGATGGAACACTTTCGGTCAAAGATAGGTATGCTGTTGGTAACATTGTACATATGGAGATCCCGATCGGATAATTGTATACATTTTTAATTAAGTTGGGCTGAACTCATTAGTGGATCGATTAATTGGGGAGCGCTAATAGATTATAGGTAGAGATGTGATGAACATTCATGAAGAAACAAATACAATCCTTGTTCGCTGGACATTGTACAAGGTTATTAATATATATGATTGAATAATTAGATGCATTTTTAGGTGTTCGAGCGACAAGAACATCTCTTGTTATTAGGTGGTTTCGAGGCAGCTAGCGAACATTTGATGTTAGGTGTTCGAGAGCTAGCGCGAACACCTATTGTTTTTGTACCGCTTTTTTTTACTTCTCCTTCTTCTCAGTGGTGATTCGTCCGGTAACAAAGGCATCCTTATAAGCATATACAGCCTTCAAACTTAAACACATAAACAGAATATATCAAGCAGACGAAACCAAGTAGACGTCATGATTACGTCATCAGGTGTTTCCAATTGGCTGCCTAAATCAAAGTTAATATTACTAAAAATCATATCTCATGAACCGACAAAAGATATTTTCACAATCCACATCATCTTTAGAAAGATCTTTGAATTATGTAATTTTCGTTTTAGACGTGACCCCTTAATCTGACCTTTCCTTCCGGTCAAAAACGGAAGTTGAAAATTTCAAAATTTCAAAATCATATCTTCGCGAACCATATAAGATATTTTCACAATCTTTATCATCTTAAAGATCTTGAACTATGTCAACATTTCGTTTTCAGACGTGACTCCAATCTCCGATCCTTCCTCTCGGTCGAAACCGCAGAAGGTTAAGGAAACAATATACTGAATTACTATTCCTGCATGTACGAATAGACATATCGCGTGTGCACAGAATACGTACACACAGTAATATACGGAGTTTAATATTGGCTCACAACGTAAAGGCCTTTGTCATTGACAGGGCAACTTTCAGGCAATAAAAGTTGCTGGCAATGAGATTGCTCGAGATTGCCCTGTGGGCATTTCATGCAATCCAGTGGCAATGAGTAGACTAGTTGGCTTTCTACTTTGAGGCAATCCGTCGAGGCAATCTCCAATCACATTGCGTATCAGTGATCACGTGACATTTTATCACAAGCAAAACATTTTCAGCGGCGGCCATTTAATTCCTTGTTTACATGAAAAAATACTGGTGAATTTTGCCGTTCTTATTAACCTGTAAAGCAAAAAATACAAGAAAATAAAAATGGGTTAATGAGAAAGAGGAAAACATAATTGCATTATTAAGAGGTAAGTAGACATTATTTATGCTTATTGGCCTAGAACAAAGCTTGTTGAAAAAGTAGCCTATCGTAAACATAATTATTGCATGCACAATCCAATGGAGGTTCGTGACGGACGAAACCGTTGTAATTGCATCTATTTCATGATTTCGTAAAACCATACGAGTCTACTCTTTTCGCTGTTTTTGCAGTGTACCCATACGATTTTAAGTTTGGTATTTTAACTATGATAATGACTGAGCATGGACAGATTATTGTCCAGAAAAAAGTTTAAAACTGCCATGCAGTCAAAGTCAAAAGAGCATCGTAACTCGCCCACATATAATGTACAGTACATACATGTATGCAAATCCAATGTAACATATACATGTTCGTGTGTTGTTGTCTCATCTGCAATTTCTGCATGTTCTTTGTGTCAAAGGAACATATCCCGAACTCAACCCTAAAGAGATGCTTTACTTTGATTAGTCTGCCACAGCCACAAAATTGTCATAGGGGCAACTGTTTTTCTGAGCTAGGTCACATTTGTTGTTTTGTTATTATTAAGCATAAAGTCTGTTCCTCTATCTTTAAAGAAAAGGTCAGGTCTTATAACATAAAACAAAGATGAAGAGCCTGCATAAAAAAAAAACTAATACCGGTAAATGAAGAAAAAGCTGCAGAGGGATGAGTTAATATGAGTTTTAGTTGGAAAAAAAACATGCAGGTGTGTTGGTGGACAACATGTGTACACCAATTATAAAAGCATTCTCTTACTGGAGTAATACATGTTGGCCTTTCCCATTCAAAATTTAAATTTTTTCACAGAATCATTTGAACATTTATTTATATTTTGTATTTTAGCTCCCCAGTATCCCAGTAATTGGAATTAGATGCAATGGCTGGCATCAGTGAAATCAGTTCAAAAACCTAAAAAGCATCTAAAACTTAAAGGGAAACCCAATAATCTGTGGTAAATTATTGAAATGTGTGTGTGTGTGTGTGGATGATTCATTCCTCTGACTCCTATGATCCTCCATGACCCCACCAACCTACATTGAAGATTGTGTTTTTTTATTTTCAAAAAGCAATTCTTTTAAACTTTATCCACAATGTTGTATTCTTTCCCAGTGAAAACAGGTCACTTCGTAGTCAACTCGTAATATTACCAACTCACTCTTTTTGGTCACTCGACCCGTAAAATATTTATTACTGAATATTTACTGGCATGTGTAGGGTTGACATCCGGTTAATTAGCTACACTATAGTGTCTATAGTTCCTCATAATACTAGTAGTGCTTATGTCTTGTTTTGGTGATGGATGCATTGCAGTTTACTTGATACTAGCATTTAAATTTTTTCTCACAGTGTCCAGAAAAATATACACATTTATTGAGATAATGAAACAGTCACATCATGGAGGAAGGAAGACGTCACATGTAATTTTTATTCCATTGTAAAACAAAACAAAGGCATATTGTTCTGAAGGATCTTTTCAAAAGTTGCATAAGTTTTCTGATAATAACATATGAGGCATTCTAAGTTATGTGTGTTTTTGTTATGACCCATTATTTTTGTCCCTCTTTGAAAACATTTAATATTGTTTTACATGATTGGTTTATTTCAGATCATCGGTATCCATTTGTTCTACTGCTACAGGTGTGTCAGAGTCTGTGTAACTTTGTGATCCAATGGCCAGCATTTGAGTTATCCATTCATCAAAGGTTATGTATGATTCAAATTATTTTATATGGACTTATCCTATCTGTGGCAGTCTTTACCCTCAAGAGATTGTTTTTTAGGACCTCAAGACATATCTAGGTCTTTCTGGGAATTTCTTTAACATGTTAGAACAAAATTAGTACTGAGGAATTCTTATTATATTTTGACTGGACCAAACATCCTCACAAAATGTAGTTATTAAACAATATCTGTTGGTGATCTAGTAAAATGTATATTGCCGACAGTGAATCCCTGCAGTTGGGCCATATAAACATGTAAACAACCCCCAATCTTCATTGCATGGGTGTGTCAGCCTTGGAATCCCTTTTTGCCGAATCACCCAATTAAAGCACTAGTATAAGGGGCCCCCTTATATTTTGTATTGTTTCCCCCTCCTTCCTAGTTCTTGGATTCATAGTGTGCAATGATAGACCAAAAGAATTTTTGAAAACAAATGTGTTGGTTCATCACCAGTGGCGACATGCCATCACTAAGAACTTGGGGGAGGAAACATTATTCAAAATTACCGATTCAATGACAACCCTGAATGTCACCATTCGAACTCACTAAATCGTACATACAAGTGTACATTTATTTTAAATCAGATTGTTTCTGTTTCTTGTCAACAAAGGATCATGGTTGGTTCATTTACACTGAAGTCTTTTCACGTGTTGCGTAAAAGACCATGTACACTCATTTCTGATTGGTTACAAGTAGGTTAAACAGGCCCAACAAAGTGGTTTCAATTGATTGTGGGAGGAAATTGGAACCACAAAAGTCAAATCATAAAACAACAGTTAAAATAAATATTTTCATTGTTTTTAAAATTTACAAGCACCATACAACTCTTTGATTATTTCAGTGTCTAACAATTTTGTACCAAAATGGCATCGTCTTTATTTTAATTTCCTATGTATGGACAGACATTTTCCAATCATGTTAACTTGAAAATGAAAAAATCAATGTAAATTTGTTTTCAAATTTTATAATTATTTTTATATTATTTGAATTAGGTGAAAACAAAGACAATTTATAAGCATGTCACAATAAGGAGATGCTTGATTACAGTTCACTATCTTTTGTCAATTTATCATTACACTTTTTTTAAACTTGACCTGAAAGTAAGTATATTATAAATAGATCCTCTCAGTAAAAAAACATGCAGTCCATCAATTAAATAAATTTTTTATACAAGACTTAATACCAATGTTGGCTTCATTTAAATCTAGAATTGAAAGGTTTTTCCATAAAAAAATCAAAGGGCAACAATTATCAAATTTGATCTAGTGGTAATACATTTAATTTGTTTGAATTGGGGTTTACTTTTGTGGGGGCAGGGGAAGATGGAAAGCCGGATGCAGCTTTCTTCCAACTTGATCATGTAGTAGTTAAAAACTTGTTTTCTAATGAAAGGCTAATTAGCTGATACCCATACAAGCAACCCCACCAATTTTAATCCGGGTTACTATACATGTAGCCCCCTTCTACGCTAAATAAACTTTGTGACTTTATCCCATAATAATCTGAATAGGTTGATCTGGCTGCCTACAACCCTGGCAAACTATTTTCATATAGTGATTTTAATGTTGATTTGTCATCGAGCAGGGTTTTTTAAAAGTATTGTTGGGCTAGTGTCAATATTTAAAATAAAAACAGTGTTCAAGTCACACTTGTTAATTTCTAATTTATTGCTTAAATCTCACAACTTTTCAAGTTCAACAGCCAATATCTCAAGAACTAAATGACTATTAAAACAAAAAACACAAATTGAATTCCTTACATTAATAAGCTTAATTCTTGTGAAGTGACTTATCATAAATCTTTGCCAATGGTAATTAGTGGACCGTAACGATTTTAAATTTAAAGTTCATATCTCATAGCTTTAATTTGTGTATAAGTTGACAATTTTTTTTTTTTTCTAATCATGAGTCATATATGACCTTCAAACCACTAATCTGACCTTTACCCTGCCCAAAACATAAGTTCAAATTCAACACATTCAAACCCAAAATTGATATGTCTTTTGAATAATTGATAGTTATTATAAAGATGACAAACCCTTCAATATGATATTTACATCATCGTTGAAAATTTGATTGAACCGAGGGGACCGAACACCGTGTGTTTGTTCTAACATAAGCTCTAGTTTTGTACTGTTTTTGTTGTTACTTCTCCTTCTTCTCGGTGGCGATCTGTCCGGTAAAAAAGGCATCCTTGCTAAGCATTAAGCCAAATTTAAACACATAAACAGAACATATCAGCAGACGAAACCGTTTTCTGTGACGTCATGATTACGTCATCAGGTGTCGAATTACGCTAAATCAAAGTTTAATATTTTGAAAAATCATATCTCTGAACCACAAAGATATTTTCACAATCTTTGCATCATCTGAAAGATCTTGAATTATGTAATTTTCGTTTTAGACGTAACCCCAATCAACCTTTTCCCTTCCCGGTCAAAACCGGAAGTTGAAAATTAAAAATTTCAAAAATCATATCTGAGACCATATAAGATTTTTACAATCTTTTATCTCTTAAAGATCTTGAACTCTGTCACATTTCGTTTTGGACGTGACCCAATCGTTTTTTGGTCAAAACCCGGAAAGGTTAAGTAAAAACAATATGCTGGATTACTATTCCTGTATGTACGATCTAGCCCATGTCGGCGTGCACAGAATACGTAAACACAGGAATATACTGAGTTTAATATAGGCCTACAACGTAACGGAATGAAACGAGGTGTGGAAAATTTCTCCTTTTACATGATATTGGGTCACAAATTTTTCCTTCCTCAAGTCATCCCTCTCAATATAACAACCTGAAAAATTTTTTTGGGAAAATGCATGGAAATTTACCCATTCTCATTCAATGCGGCATTTGTCGGTACATGTCCCGCAGTGTAACATAGTATGTGTGTTGTGTATGAAACGTCAGTGGGAATTTGTGCTGTTCAGACTGCTTCGCAGAATCGTGCTAAAATAGAACGGGTAAAAGCAGTTACAAGGCTCGAACTGTCACAGCAGATGTTGTCCTACAATATAAGACTTTCAGTACATCTACAAAGGTAACTTTTCTTATAATTATGGTGATTTAGGTTTTTAAATTTTTATTTTAATATTGCGTTAGTTTCATTTAATTTGGGACGATTGAGGCGCATTTCCCTGATGTACGGTCCTCGGATGCTGATTATAATTTATGACGAAACAATGGTCAAACAAATTTCTGAACGGGTATGATATTCTTTAAGTACTTGATTGAAGGATGTTTATTACATCACACTAATTATTGTAACATTATTTAAAGCCAAAGCCAGTGTGATTTTATATTTGAATTAGATTTAACCTATAATTTATGCCGCGCATGGTTTGTTTACTTGTTTTGGGTGAAGGCCGGGGTTTTCCACGTCAGACTGCACATTTTCTGGTGAAAAGCGTTAATGTAAACTTTTGGGAGTTTGTCATCAAACCTTGAAATTAAATTGTCATCGACTGGTGAGTAGATCTATATAGTAATAGTGTAAAATGGTAGGATTTATTGACGCATAAAACATGAGGTTTCAGGCCATGGGAATATTTAAAATTAAATGTTTTCCTGTACATATAACACAGTTACTGTTATGATGTATTGAATTATCTATGCTAATAATGGTTAGGTTGATTGTAAAACATTTTCTAATATAATTTTTTGTATTGTGTTTACTAGGTTTTCTTGGATGTCAGAACAATATAAATGCCATATAAAAGCGCAGGTTAAACCTCATATTTTCTGTCTCATCAAGCTGTTTATTTTTCCATCTCTGGATCATCTTACTATAATTTTAAAATTAAAATTAGTTGATACCTTCTTTTACAGTGTCACATAAAGTAGGTGATGTATGGTCATTATTTGTTTCTTCCATTTCTTGTATTCCCCCTTTTGTGAGTAAGTTAATCACCTTAAATCAAACATTTCACAAATTGATTGTAAGTATGCCAAAATTCCAGAATAAGTTACTGATGGCTCATAATTCTACTTTTTTGGGATCATAATCTGTGTTTTTATTGAAAGAGTAGATGTAAACAAGCATTTGAAGTGAAATCATTTTATTTTTTATCTTCCAGTGAAACAAAACCACTCAAGGTAACATTGCCACAAGATATGTGGTGAATAGGAACCCAACACACTAGAAGTTACTACTGCAGTGAAATACCTGATGTCCATTATTCAGAAAAAACAGTCGTACTTTTTAAAAAAATGGTCAGAGCACAGACCAGATTAAGTTTTTTAAAATTGTCAACCTCAACATTACCTTTGGGAAAATTTTTCTGAGACACCAAGCATATTTTTGGTAAATTTAATTGTTTACAATGTGGCAATTTGAAATCGGGGGAAAAAAAAGGTTTTCAGGCACAGCAGTTTAAATACAAAATGTTACGATTTTGAGGCAAGTCAGATTTACAATGGAATAATGTGTATAAATTTGTAATCAAAACATCAATGAACTTCCTAGTTTAATAACCAAAAAAAAGTCTAGAAAAAAGTCTAGAACAACAAAATGGTAAAATATTGTTTTCCCAAATTGTTGGTGTTTACTTTTAATATTGGTTTTGGGTTGCGGGTTGAAATTTCTAAATGGTCAGTGAATTTTGTTTCATTTTTAAATTAAATTAAAAACAATTATATGTTTCATTATCATTAATAAATTAATTAATTAAAAAATTAAAAGGGCCCCAAAGTTTTTAAACATTATTCTGATACAGAACCTTAAAACTTAACACATAGACCTTAACATGTAGTTGTATCCTCGGTTTTTGACATCATGGTTAAAAGGGATCAGATATCAATTTCACTAAATCAAAGTTTAATATTTCCAAAAATATCTCGTGCACAAAGATATTTTCATTTCTCTTCGGTGGACTTTGAACAAAAACAGTTTCAAAATTCACAGCCTTCAAATTTAACACATACTTATACCATAACATGTGTTGTCAATAAATTTATGACATAGTTTCAGGTAAAGTTGTGATGTCATGTTGACATCAGATACGAAATACACTAAAATTTTAATATTTCCAAAAATCATATCTCAAAGAACCACAAAAAATATTTTAAAAATCTTTGCATCATCTTAAGATCTTGAATTATGTGACATTTCTAAAAGACATGATCCCAAACAGACTTCTCTTTCCCGGGCAAACCCGGATATGGTATATCCTTCAGTGGACAGTACTATTGACATGTGACCTTTTAAAATATGACTGATGACGTCATCACATATCATTGCCCTTTGTGGGAACATAATCTCAAAGTCATAGGAAATTTGAATATGACTTCTGCGAATAAAGTGATAGTGACATCTTATATTCTCAAAAAATTTTTTGATAACATCCAAAGGGTTTAGGCGCCCCCCAGTGCATTTTTTAAAGGATTATTTTCCAATCTCAGAAATTGAACCAAAGCAAGTACTAACGTTATTTTTCATATCATGAGGAAGTTTCATTGTGTCATATAATTATTGATTCCAAATCACCTGTTCTGACCTTTCTTCCGGTCCAAACAATTAGACCAAAGTCAACACTTCTAATCAAAATTGATATATTTTTTTAATATGAAATTGATAGAAATAATAAAATATGATAAACCTTTGCAAAATATGATATTGACATCATCGTTGATAATTTGATTGAACCCGGGAAATTGACTCGAACGCGTGTTTGTTCAAACAAACATAAGCTCTAGTTGTTCGTGTTTTTGCTTTTCTTCTCCTTCTCAGTGAGACATATCCAGGAAAAAGTGGGTTTCAGGTTCACAGACGTCATAGTGAAGTCATCAGATATCGATTACACTAAATCAAAGTTTAATATTTTAACAATTATCTCATGAACCACAAAAGATATTTTCACAATCTTTGATCATCTGAAAGATCTTGAAATGAAAGTAGGCTGGGACTAACGTTAGGATGTCATGTTCCTTCATAAGCAAATTGCATTTTGTTTAGATGACGTCTGAATGTTGTCCCATCTAATTACATAATACTTTAACCTATCCCTTTTTTATTTAACCGATGTAATTGAGCTGAACTGGTTTGTAAAGCCGTGACAAAAAGTATGTTATTACTTTTGGGGTTCAGAATGTTCATTGCCTGTTCCCTTGATCTCATGGGCATTCACCAAGCGCCCACTGTCTCTTAATGACAAATTGAAAATCAGGTAGTATAGGGCTGCGGTCACCACAGCAACAAATATCATGGTTTGAGGTGGACAGTCAATATTAGCTCCCGGTATTGAGTTGACAAACTAGTTCCCGAGGCGATGTTCCTGATTGCTTCTAAGTGCATGCGTAGTAGACCGACGCTGTGCATCTATTACCCTGCGTATTCCCTTGCGAATACTCCAGGCATGGTCAGCCAAAATAGCATCTGGCACGTGATGGTGAATGGACCGTGAAATTCGGCTCTCGATCTGAATATGTATGAGGTATAGTAATACTGAATATAATATTAACAATTCATTCCTCCCCGCACTCTATCAATGTTTGCAGTTGCAGATTATCTTCTCCTATATGCTTGATAACTCCTTTGGTTTGGTGGCATCTCTACTGACTACGAGAACAGTGGAAACTAGTAGATATATCCTTTACACTTTTTCATCTGATAGACATTCTTGTTCATTTTTAAGACTAGGTACAAAAACGGTCATCAACCTATGACCTAAATTGCATTCAAGATACATGTATTTTATTATTTTTTTTATTTTTTCTTGTGTGCTGTAATTAAATTGGGGACGTGGTGTACATCCTTCGAAAGCTCAAAACCTGCTCATTCATCTTTGCGGTGGGAAAAAATGTCAAACCAACCGCCACTTGTGCCCAAATTATAAAACATGTATTTTGAACAACAAAATGAACATATTTTGTGTACATTCAATCATTGCTCAAAATCTATTTTAAAAACACCCAAAAATTATTTCCAATCCTCCTTGACTACACTTGGAGTAAATTAACATCTCTATCGTCTTTAAAAAAGGAAAATCTGTGATATTGTCATTTTGGATGAAAAGTGTTTTTTAACCCTCTGGGTTTCCCAAAGTCCCAAACTTTGGCATTTCTTTTTACTTTTTTCAGGAACACTGGAAAAAGTTGGTTTCTAATCCCAAAATTCATCTTCACCCTCGTTGGATTATGTCTTGTTGTTTGCAAGATCCTAGGAATCCTCTGGGTTTCTCACCCAGTCCCAAACCTTGGGGATTCTTATTTTCCCTGGGGAAAACTGGACAAATTTTTAGTTTCTAATTCTCAATTTCTTCTTCACCCTCGTTGGATTATATCTTGTTTTGATATCAGAGAAGTCACACTACACTTTTTTAACCTCTCTGGGTTTTCTCACCCGCTCAATCCTTGGGCATTTTTTGTTTTCCTACTTTCCATATCCTTCCAGTATCCTTTTTCTTCTCACCCGCTCCAAAACTTGTTTCCCCCATACATTTCCAGGAACACTGGACAAATTTTAATTTCTAATCCACAAAAACCTCTACCAATCCTTGGCCATTTGTTATTTTTCCTACATGCATCAAGAACACTGGACAAATTCAAATTTCTAATCCCCCAATATCCATCTTCACCCTCGTTGGATTATTTCTTGTTTGCAAGATCCTAGAAAGTCACCAGGCTAGACTTTTGAACCGCTCTGGGTCAATTGTCCAATCCGGCATTTCTTGTCCTTTTCCTCAGGAATACTGGCAAATTTAACTTTCTAATCCGACCCCAATCATTGATTTGTTTTGAAGCTCTTGCTGTTTGATCATAAATCTTGAGAATACCTTGTTTGCAAACCTGTTACTATGAGTGTGTTCACTTTTGTGAATCAAAAGTACAAATATTTAACCATTAACTTGTGAAAATGACGTTCATTACATCACCGAGGTCATGAGAAAATAAGGAAAAAGCATTCTTGTTTTTATGTAAAAAGATAAAAGATTTGTATTGGTGATTTGTACTGGCATTCAATATTGAATTATTTGTGGAATTATTTGTATTACACAAGTAAGTTTTAGGATAAACTTGGATCAGTAATATAGTAGTTTTGTTAATGACTATCAATGTTCTATAAGAGTCTTTAACCCTAACTCCCTAAGCCCATTGTTACATAACCTGAATCCTTCCTAACTCCTAGGCCCATTTGCTTACACATAACCTGAATGCTTCTTAACTCCCTAGCCCATTTGCTTACACATATGTAACCTGAATCCTTCCAAACTCCCTAGGCCATTTGCTTACACTAACCTGAATCCTTCTTAACTCACAAGGCCCATTTGCTTAACACATAACCTGAATCATCCAAAATCCTTCAGTAGTAAACAACATGACATGTATGCACAATGTGTTTCTAATCTGTGATACATGTACAGGGCCGGGGGACCCTCCCTGCATGCATGGAGCAATAAACAGTGTCACTGCCCCAAGCACTGACCTTGCAATCACTACCACAAAGATGGTGTACTGTACCATGGAGGCAAGTATGCCTAATAACCTCAATCCTCAATCCTTCACTTTAAAAGAGCATGTAGCATGTAACCTCAATCCTTCAACCCTCATTTTGGGAAAGTTTTGGAGGATTTAGGATTAGGGATAAGGAAGTTTTATGGAAGTTTTCTACATGTACAATGAAAGATTTTTTAAAGAAATATTTAAATTCAAGTTTGAAAGTTACAAATACAGCTGCTTGTAATTTCTATTAGGTTTGGGCGGTTTTCAATTTTTAGCTAACTGGTTTACTGGGAAAAAATGTGGTTTTCAAATTATTTTTTTGAAAAAACAGAAAAGCAATTTAAAGTCCTTACATGTACATAACATGTTACTGATGTTTTTACCGTTAATCGGAGGAAATTTCCCAAACAACTATTATTTATTCCATTGTTATTTTTTGTATAAAATACGATTTTATTTATTTATTTTAAAAAATTACAATTTGGCTAATTGGGCAAAATATTTAAAGGGGTTTTAAAGTTGGTCTTTAGTTTTGGGAAGCATACATACATTATGTCACTACCATTTGAACCCTTATAACTAAGCAGTTTCATCATGCAAAAAAATTAAAAAATACAAAAAATTGCCTACTAAATAAACCTGATAGCAATCAGAAAATCAAAAGATATTCTATTTTGGTTAGAATAACCAATTAAGAATACAAAAATACTCAATTGTAGGCTATTTTGGTTTAAAACCAATTAAGAATGCATAATAGTACTCATTGGTGACTATTTTGGCTAAAATGGCCAATTGAGAATGCCCCCAAAAAAAGACTTGAAATGGATGCTATTTTGGTTGCATAATTTAAATTATACTTCAAAATGATATCACGAACTGGAAAGGTATAAACATAAACCACTGTGGAAGACACACCTTGGGTACAGAAAGTCAAGTAACAGGCTCGGGGATAGCGTTACCAATACAAACATGCTGAGGCCTATTTAAAGGTGGGACTTACCAATCCAGGGCTTTTCATGTTTCAGATGATATTGAAGGCGGGAAGAATGATTTTATGATCGACAGTGTCAAAACAGCGCTTAATCTAAAAACTAATGCAGTGATTTTCCCTCATCCTGGCAGATAAATGTCATTGTTGACGCGAAAGAGCAGTTTCCGTTCCATGAAATGGTTTGTGGGTGACTGAAATGTGTCCAACAGGTTATTACACGAACTGGTCGGAGATCCGTGATGAAACAACTCGCTCGATTGTTTTCCAAGGTACTTTTAAAATTTTGCTACTGGTCGGTAATTTTGAAAACTTCCTTGTCAAAATTTGGGGTTTTTTTAGGGTGGTTTAACATGAGCAACCTTCTTATTAGGAAACAACCGGAAAAAGAGATCTGTTTACAATAATTTGTGATATGCTTAAAAAAATCAATATTTTGTTTTTATTAGCAAGTTGGCACTGGATCAAGTTCACATGATTTTGATGGCGATTTCATGATGGTTTTATGATCTCCGTAACACTATGGCTCAAATGGACAGTCTACATTGTGGATCCTTGCGTGATGTGTTTGGATAGAATGTAAGGTACTGAGGAAAGACAACGGATATTCTCAATTTTGTGACAAAAAGTTTGAAAAATATTTGAGTCCTGATCAGGTGTGTAGATGGAAGCACTGGAGCTTTGGGTTTATGACAGCTTTTCAACAATGTTAAAGGGTTTTCTGATCAGAGCTATCTTCACAAGAGATGAGTAGTGAGTTATTTTTTCCTGGTTAATCTGTTCTTCACAATATCACGTTGGGTTCAGTATTCTTCCGATGTCTCCCAAATTTCCCCTTGTCCCCTCTTTCCCCAATTGACGGCGGATTTTCCTTCCCCGGATATCATCCCCTTGAACC
>JAQQFT010000023.1:2659793-2705454 GCA_029582265.1 Zoroaster sp. YZ-2022
TTGGATATAAATTTGTCGGCCTCCCTTAAAAAACCTTTTTAAATTATAACCGTCCTGAAATAATTTCATTCGTATTTGTGTTTTTTAAAACAAATGTCGGGTGTTTACCCGGTTATGGGGTTTTTTGGGCCCCTATTTTACGGAGGGGGAAGTGATGGAGGCCGTTAAAGGGATGAAAATTGTCTAAATGTAAAAAATCATTTATTTCCCAAAGAGGGGAACCTAAATTTGGATATAAATTTGTCGCCCCCCTTAAAAACTTTTAAAATTATAACCTCGCTAGAAAAAAAATTTTATTCGTTTTTGTTTTTTAAAACCCAAAAATTGGGTGTTTACCTGATTATGGCCCGTTTTTTACGTTTTTGGAGGTGTGTGCATGAGGCCTTTAGGTATGAAGAAATTTCTAAATGTAAAAGTCATTGATTTCCTAAAAAAGGGGAACCTAAAATTTTTAAATTTTATATAAATTTTTCGGGCCTCTAAAAAATTTAAAGTTATAACCGTCGCTGAAATAATTTCATTCATTTGTGTTTTTAAACCCCCAACAAATGGCTGTCTACCCCGATTTATGGCCCCTATTTTTACGTATTTGGGGGGGTTAGGTTAAAAAGGCCTTTTTATGAAGAAATTATCTAAATGTAAAGTCATGTGTTTTCCCAAAGGGAGAACCTAACCAATTTGGATATAAATTTTTCGCCTCCCCAAAAAACCCAAATTAAACCGCGCTAGAAATAATTTATTCTATTTTTTTAAACAAAAATATGGTGTTACCCCGAGTTATGGCCCCTATTTTACAGTATTTTGGGGGGGTATTATGGAGGTTTAATATGAAGAAATTTCTAAAAATAAAGTCTTGATTTCCAAAAAAAGGGGGAACCCAAAACTTTAATTTGGTTTTAAATTTTTGGTCCTTAAAAACTTTAAAAATTTAAAAAATCCTAAAAAAATTTATTATTTTTGTTTTTAAACACAAAATTAGGTTTTTACCCCGAGTTATTTAAAATTTTTACGTATTTTTAGGAGGGATTTCAGGAGGCCTTTTTTGAAAAAATTTCTAAAATTTAAAATCTGGATTTCCCAAAGAGGGGAACCCAAGCTTTTAAATTTTGGAAAAAATTTGTCGGCCTCCCCAAAAACTTTTAAGTTATAACCGTCCTGAAATAATTTCATTCGTTTTGTTTTAATCACAACAATATGGGTTTTTCCCTGAGTTTCCCCTATTTTTACGTATTTTCGGAGTGTGTGCAAGGGGGCCTTTAAAGGGATGAAGAAATTTCTAAATGTAAAAAATCATTATTTCTAAAGGGGAACCTAATTTCTTTAAAAAAATTTCATTCGTATTTGTGTTTAATCATAACAATGTCAGTGTTTACCCTGAGTTTATGGCCCGTATTTTGACGTATTTTTACGGAGGGCTAAGGAGTATTGCATGGAGGCCGTTTAAGGTATGAAGAAATTGTCTAAATGTAAAAGTCATGTGATTTCCTAAAGGAAGAACCTAAGCACTTTAGTGGATATATGTTGTCGGCCTCCACCAAAACATTTAAGTTATAACCGTCGCTAGAAATAATTTCATTCGTATTTGTGTTTTGTCACAACAATATGGGCTGTCTACCTGAGTTATGGCCGTATTTTGACCTGCTCGTTACGGAGGGGATAAGTGTGTTGCATGGAGGCCGATTGGAGTATGAAGAAATTGTCTAAATGTAAAGTCATGTGATTTCCTAAAGAGGAGAGCTAAGCTTTAATTTGGATATAAATTTGTCTGACCTCCCTTAAAAACTTTTAAACCCATAACCGTCGCTAGAAATAATTTCATTCATGTTTGTGTTTTTAATCACAACAATGTCAGGTGTTTACTGGGATTGTATTACCCGAATATTTAGACGTATTTTACGGAGGGAGCTAATTGCTGAGCTAGTTTAAAGGGTATGAAGGGTGTCCTAAATGTAAAAAGTCATGTGATTTCCCAAAAGAGGAGAACCTAAACTTTTAATTTGGATATAAATTGTCGGCCTCCCTTAAAAACATTTGAGGTTAAGCAAATCTTTAAAAATAATTTCCATTCTATGTTGTGTTTTTAATCACAACAATATGGGCTTCTACCCCGGCTTGGCACAGTATTGTGACAGTATTCTGCGGAGGCTAAAGTGTGCATGGAGTGAGGTCCTTTGGGTGTGAAGAAATTAACTAAATGTGAAGTCATGTAGTTTCCAAAAGGAGAACCTAAGCTTTAATTTCGATATAAATTTGTCGGCCTGCCTTAAAAAACTTTTAAAGTTATAACCGTCGCTAGAAATAATTTCATTCGTATTTGTGTTTTAATCACAACATCATCGGGTGTTTACCCTGAGTTATGGCAATATTTTGACCGTATTTTGGAGGATAAGTGCATGGAGGGCCGATTAAAGGTATATGAAGAAATTGTCTAAATATGAAAATCATGTGATTTCCTAAAAGAGGAGAACCTAGCTTTAATTTGGATATGATTTGTCAGCCTCCCATAAAAACTTTTAAAGTTATAGCCGTCGCTAGAAATAATTTCATTCGTATTTGTGTTTTTAATCACAACAATGTCGGGTGTTTACCTGAGTTATGGCCCGTATTTAACGGCCTTTACGGAGGGCTAAGTGTGCACGGAGCCGTTTAAGGTAAGGAAGAAATTGTCTAAATGTAAAAGTCATGCGGTTCTAAAAGGAACGTAAGCTTTAATTTGGATAGAAATTTGTCAGCCTCATAAAAACATTTAAAGTTATAACCGTCGCTAGAAATAATTTCATTCGTATTTGTGTTTTAATCACAACAATATGAGCTGTCTACCCTGAGTTATGGCCCGTATTTTGACAGTATTCTGCGGAGGAGCTAAGTGTGCATAGTGATCCCTTTTAAGTATATGAAAAGAAATTAACTAAATGTAAAAAAGTCATGTGATTTCCTAAAGAGGAGAACCTAAGCTTGAATTTGGATATAAATTTGTCGGCCTCCCTTAAAACCTTTTAAAGTTATAACCGTCGCTAGAAATAATTTAATTCGTATTTGTGTTTTTAATCGCAACAATATGGGCTGTCTACCCTGAGTTATGGCCCGTATTTTGACAGTATTTTGCGAGAAGCAGTGTGCATGGAGGCCATTTAAGGTATGAATAAATTATCTAAATGTAAAAGTCGTAGATTTCCTAAAAGGAGAACCTAAGCTTTAATTTGGATATAAATTTGTCGGCCTCATAAAATAGCAAAGTTATAACCGTCGCTAGAAATAATTTAATTCGTATTTGTGTTTTAATCACAACAATATAGGCTGTCTACCCTGAGTTATGGCCCGTATTTTGACGATATTTTTGACGAGGGACTCCAGTGTGCATGGAGGCCATTTGGAGTAGTAAAGGCTTGTTATCTAAATGTAAAAGTCATGTGATTTCCTAAAGGGAGAACCCTAAGCTTTAATTTGGATATAAATTTGTCCGGCCTCCCTTAAAACTTTAAAGGATTATAACCGTCGCTAGAAATAACAATTTAATTCGTATTTGTGTTTTTTAATCACAACAATATGGAAGCTGTCTACCCTGAGTTATGGCCACGGCAGTATTTTGAGGAGGACTCGGTGTGCATGGAGTGACTGGTATGAAGACATTATCTAAATGTAAAAAGTGTGATTTCCTAAAGAGGAGAACCTAAACTTTAATTTGGATATAGATTTGTCCAGCCTCCTTAAAAAACATTTAAAAGTTATAACCGTCTCGCTAAAACAATTTCATTCATGTTGTGTTTTAATCACAACAATGTCAGGTGTTTACCAGAGTTATGGCCCATATTTTGACCGTATTTTACGGAGGGCTAAGTGGTGCATGGAGGCCGTTTGGGTATTATGGAAAAGTATCTAAATCTGTAAAAGTCATCATGATTTCCTAAAGAGGAGAACCTATAAGCTTTAATTTGAATATATATTTGTCGTACTCATAAAAACATTTAAAGTTATAACCGTCGCTAGAAATAATTTCATTCGTATTTGTGTTTAATCACAACAATATGGAGCTGTCTACCCTGGGTTTATGGCGCGTATTTTGACAGTATTCTGGGGGAGCTAAGTGTGCATGGTGGTCCTTTAAGGTATGAAGAAATTATCCGTCTGTAAAGTCATGTGATTTCCTAAAAAGGGGAGAACCTAAGCTTTAATTTGGATATAAATTTGTCAGCCTCCTTAAAAATCTTTAAAGAAGAAGTTATAACCGTCGCTAGAAATAAATTTCATTCGTATTTATTGTTTTAATGCAACAACAACGTCGGGTGTTTACCACAGAGTTATGGGCCCGTATTACGACCGTAGTATTTTACGGAGGGCTCAGTGTGCATGGAGGCCCGATTAGGTATGAAAAAATTGTCTAAATGTAAAAGTCATGTGATTTCATAAAGGAGAACCTAAGCTTTAATTTGGATATAAATTTGTCGGCCTCCCTTAAAAAACTTTTAAAAGTTATAACCGTCATCAAAGAAATAATTTCATTCGTATTTGTGTTTTTAATCACAATGTGGGTGTTTACCCTGAGTTATAGCCCATATTTTGACGTATTTTACGGAGGCTGAGGTAGTATGCATGGAGGCCGTTTAAAGGTATGAAGAAATTGTCTAAATGTAAAAAGTCATGTTGATTTCCTAAAGGAGAACCTAAGCTTTAATTTGGATATACATTTGTCAGCCTCCTTAAAAACATTTAAAGTTATAACCGTCTTCAGAAATAATTTCATTCTGTGTTGTGTTTTTAATCACAACAATATAGGGCTGTCTACCCTGAGTTATGGCGCGTATTTTGGCTTATTATTCTGCAGGAGGGGCTAAGTGTGCATGGTGGTCCTTTAAATTATGAAGAAATTATCTAAATATAAAAGTCATGTGATTTCCTAAAGAGGAGAACCTAAACTTTTAATTTGTGTATATAAATTTGTCGGCCTGCCAAAAACGTTTAAAGTTATAACCGTCATAGAAATAATTTCATTCGTATTTGTGTTTTTAATACAACAATGTCGAATTGTTTACCCTGAGTTATGGCCCGTATTTTTGACCGTATTTTACGGGAGGATAAGTGTGCATGGAGGCCGATTAAGGTATGAAGAAATTGTCTAAATGTAAAAGTCATGTGATTTCCCTAAAGAGAGAACCTAAGGTTTAATTTGGATACTCCGTTGTCAGCCTCCCTTAAAACTTTTAAAGAAAGTTATAACCGTCGCTAGAAATAATTTCATTCGTATTTGTGTTTTAATCACAACAATGTCAATTGTTTACCCTGAGTTATAGCCCGTATTATGACGTATTTTACGGAGGGGCTAGTGTGCACGGAGGCCGTTTAAAGGTATGAAGGGTGTCTCGTCATAAAAGTCATGTGATTTCCTAAAAGGAGGAACCTAAGCTTTAATTTGGATATATAATTTGTCCGGCCTCCCATAAAAACATATAAAGTTATAACCGTCGCTTTAGAAATAATTTCATTCGTATTTGTGTTTTAATCACAACAATATAGGCTGTCTTACCCTGGAGTTATGGCCCGTATTTTGAAGCAGTATTCTGCCGGAGGGCTAAGTGTGCATGGTGGTCCTTTAAAGGTATGAAGAAATTATCTAAATAAAAAGTGGCATTGATTTCCTAAAAAGAGAATCTAAGCTTTAATTTGGATATAAATTTGTCTGACTCCCTTAAAAAACCTTTAAGTTATAACCAAATAAAACTAGAAAATAATTAGGTGTTTGGGTTTGGTGCCCAAACACCTCTTGATAATATTCGTTTTTTTTCTTCTTCTTCTTCTTCTTCTTCTTCTTAATAAGTTTATCCAGAACAAAAACTTATAGTTGCAGAGTTCCACAGAACCTTGAAACTTCACACATAGTTAGACCTTAACATGGTTTTTATGTCAAATTGTGAGGTCATAGTGAGATCATCAAGATATCGGGTACACTAAATCAAAGGTTTAATATTTTTCAAAAATCATATCTGTGAACCACAAACGATATTTTCTGATCTCATTGCCATGTTACAGATTCTGTAATTTTGTAATTTTCGTACACAGACTTGACTCCAATCAGAGCCTCTCCTTTCCCGGTCGAAACCCGGGGAAGTTGAAAATTCTAAAACATTTCAAAAATCTATCTCATGAACCACAGAAATTATTTTCACAATCTTTGCATCATCTTAAAGACCTTGAACTATGTCACATTTTGCCCACAGACATGATCCCAATTTTGACCTCTCCTTTCCCCGTTCGAAAACAGAATTTAAACGAACAACTATTCAAACTTCCAGCCATACTGACGTTCTCTTACACACAGACATATCGACCTGTAATTATTATTGGCATCATGCATTATCTAATTAAGATAGAATAGTTCGAGTTTACGAAGACCGCGCAGGTCATTGACCTGCCATGCATGCGCTATGCACGCGCACAGTACCATGCAACAGCAAAAACAATGGCTTCGAGTGTCGGGCCCCGTCTGCAGAAAATGCGTCGCAAGAAAATATGTACTATTAATAATAATTTGTCTAGCATGGAATCAGAATTGTTATCATTTTGGGAAATAAGGTTGGGAACAAAGTTTCTTTCATGTGCAAGTGGATGGAAAGCAATAGACGGTATGGTTGAGTGTGATATTGCCAATGTCTATGTCTAACCATGAAAAGGACACCGAGCAAGGAATATGGTCTAACCCGTTAGGGCTGTTGGAAGCTAGCGTACATAACAACGTCGCTGGGTAATGAACAATCACGGGAATCTCTGTTACAGCTAACGTTACAGGTAATGTAGGAAATTTAAATTTTTTAAAATTTGAAAATATCTGGACCTAATCAGACAACATTTATTTTGTAAAATAGTTGGAACCCAGGCCCTGTATCAACATATGAAAAATATCCTTGACAATTTTTAACTTATGTCATCAGACTTTAATATCTCATTGTGGTCTGTCCTCAGTGATATTGTGTCTGTTGTTAACATTATTATACTTTTTTGTGACAATTTCAAAAAAAATAGCCATTCCTGGTGATTATTTTCAATAGTTCCATGTTAATACCTTGACCAAACAAAAATAACCTTGACCAACAAAATAAACTATAACCTAACCACCCCAAATCCATCAAAATCCTGAAAGGGGCACTTTTTGAGGAAAAAATCAGCACTGTTGAAAATGGTATCTTTAATGGGGTTTTATCAGATGCTTAAAAAAGTTAAAAAGTAATACTAATTTGCACAAACATAACTTTGTACATGAGCCAAGAATATTCAACCTTTGGCGGTGTAAATAAACATAAAATGAACTTCAAAAAGCTGAACTAAGAAGTTTTGCAGGTTGTTTTTCATAGTGTATACAATGAAGGTGGCTGCTGAAACCAATTATTTATTTATTTTACATGTATGGATGAATAGCTGAAACATTCCTAAAAAGTGTAGTACCATTTTGATTTAACAGATTTATGGGTACCACACTCCTCGGGTGAGTACAAATGCTATCCATGCCATTTGCGAGGCTGAGAGGAGAGACATGGAGAAGAAACAGGAAACATCCAAGGAATGAGCAAATATTGAAAAATTTCGGGCTGGGTGAGATGTTCGTGTCAATGCGCCACTTTTTTCCCTCATTCATTCGTATAACCAATAAAGTAATCTTACCTACCTTCGTATGGTAAAGGTGGAGAACATATGGATGATGATGGACATATACTTCAAATTATTCCAGGATATTTATTTCATGAACAAAAATCTGCCATTTGGTATACGATGGTTTTCCTCAGTCATGTCAGTCTGATGTCATGTAAACCGTTTGTAGTGTGTGACCAACACAGTCGTGTACATGCGCGAAAGTGGCAACTATAATATGATCCTTCCTATTTTCTAAAGAGGGAGGATTTTTAGAAGGAAATAAAGTCCGAAAACCATCATAAAAAGTGGATTTTAAAAGATAGTTTTCGCTTTCTGCACCACCAAAATCGATAGAATAATTTTTTTAATTCTGGTTGAGTAGTTTGCAAAAAAATTTCCCAAAAACCCTTAAAAAGTGGCGGTCGGATATGACATTCTTTCTAAAAATTCAATCAAGTTTCAAGAAATTATGCACAGTAAGCTTGGGCGATAACGATTTTTTTTTATCACGATATATCGGCAAACATATATTGCAGTTTTTCAATAATATCGCTTGAATTCTTTTTTGCATTCATGCATGATTGCTTTAGAAGGGTAATAACCACACGGATTGTGTACCCTCTAAAAGTGTCACAATAAATTTCTAATTTATTTGCAGGCGTGTATGTACTTCTGACGTAGTTTGCTTTTGTTTCTCATTTCTAAAGCTCAAAGAAAGACTGATTTTATTTCCATGGGGTTTCTGACTTGACTCACAATGTCAATTTATATATTTTATTGTGATAATATATTTGTATTCATGTTCATATTATGCCAAATAACTTCAAATGGGTTCTCGATATTGTAATCGAAATAAAAGTTATCGAAAAAAGTTATCGCAATATTCGATATCATGTTTAAATTGCCCAAGCTTAGTATACGGTAAATTGTTTCTAGTTACTTGTATGCTTTTCGTTTCTTTTTCTATCTGTTTACAGCAATTGTCTTGTGTGTTTTACTTTGTTGAATTTCACTCTCTCTTTTTGTCTACAATGCCCATTCCTTACTCACTTATTCCTCTATTTCTATTAAATATTTATCATTCTTTCCTTGTTCATAATCCAATTCAGCGGGTCAATATGAGGTTGAGTGGTAAGGGGTACAGCACTGAACCCCAAGAGAGAAAAACCGTGGTCTTCATCAGAGTTACTCCCCTGACAAACCGAGAAAAATTGAGGAAAAATAAATATTCACAGTGCCAAACCTTGATTTGCATGCCAACTGTTTGAAACAGCCCAATGGAAAGATGAGGAAAGGGTTACTTTTGCAAATCGAAGATAAAGATCTTGTGGGTTTAGAAGTTTTGCTATCATTGTCTTTGCTATAATGAGTATGTACCCAATTCTTGACAAGGCCAGATCCATCAGATGAAATACCTATTTGGTACAATGATGCATAAATAAAAATTCTCATGAAGAAGTCATCAGAAGAAAATAATAAAAACAATGAAATACTTTCTCAAAAGTCATTATATCAAATAAGTTCATCAAGTGCGTACAAGAAGTGGAGGGGTTGACTGCCCAGTAAGTACAGGGTCCCTGCAATCCCTGAAAACACGCTCTGAAAAGGTACATTTTCCTACGCTGGAGATTCATAGATCATTTACTAAGAATACAATTGACTTGGTGGTGTGCAGCAGCCAATCTCTAGCACAAAAGAACTGATGTGAGACTGCAGTTGGCTCAGATACATTATGTACTGATACTGATATACACTCACTGACCATAAGTGTTGCAACACACACCAAAAGTTCAGTTTGGAGAACTGTGTTACAATAATTTATTTTATTTATTTACACTACTTGAACTTCTTGAAAATTACTTGCCCTTGTTTTGAAGTCAATGTTCTTTTTACTGTTCTTGCTCCGGAAATTATGTAATACACACAATTGATGAGGAAATCCAGATTAAATGATCATCTCACCTGTTACTGTAAAGTGCTATTTTGAGCATGTTGCAATACTTTTTTTGGGCCAGTGAGGTGTAGCAACGGCAGTGAAAAGGTGCTGGAGAAGCGAGAGAGATTTTCACATGAAAGGTGCCTATCTTCACACACTTTTCAATGCATCAGCTGTACTATATAATACACTTATAATGAACAAAAATCACATGGCATTACAGCTACCCTGGCCATCAACTTCAGATGACTGACTTATCCTTGCAGACTGTTTAACAAATGGGCCAGTAAATTTTCAATCACCCGCTGTTCTGTTGCATCTTACACTGGGACACTGATTCCATGACCCGTTGGTCTACTCTGATTGAAGGATAATGTGTTGCTCCCTTTTAAACCAGTAAATTTAATTAAAACATTCTGGTTGACTTTTCTTTTCATGCACCAGTAAAAATTTTTTAAGTGCCCAAAGATTTTAACAATACCAACCAAAAAATCAATTAATGTTAGGGACTAGGTTCACTTATTTTGTATTTTGTACTTCGAGAAAAAAAGTATTCTTTTCATTGCAAATTAGACCCACAGAAGTTTGGATAACCTTTGTATCCTGTATGAAATGGATTATTATTGATGGGTGCAAAATGGATGGAAAAGAAGGAGTATCATGGTCGACGCGACTTCAAAATAAACACAGAAGTGTCATTCAAAAGATAATGTTGTTTCCGCATTTCCTTTATTTAAATATCTTATTAATTTTATATGCGTATTAACGAAGAATGTATTTAATCAATTTAAATATTTACACACAAAACGTTGACAATTAATAACCAATAAATTTACTTTTTTAAAGATGAGAAAAAGATTCTACAAATTAATTCTTTGATGTTGGTAGGGTTAGATCAGGGGTTGCCTAAAGAATTGGAGCTCAAAGGTAAGGAGATGGGGGATGGGGAAAATGAAACCCCCAAAAATATTAGAAATGTATGGACAAGTTAGAAGTTTTCACATGATCAATTAAAATTGAATACTACACCACGACACCATAGATCCTACCCTGGGGTAATGGGTAGAGGACAGGGGGTCAGACGTTCAGGGAGCAGTCGGGTTTAGACCTTTTTATTCAAGTAGAATTTTTTTTAAACTGGTTCATTTTTCTTTACAATGACATCAAATATTTCCCCAAATATGGAATCCCTTTCCCAAAACTCCTTCCCTCACTGGACCGGTTGACCGAAGATTAGGGTGGGGAAACATAAAAACATAGCCCATGTGAACTATTCCAATTATACAAAATCCCCATAAAAAATGTACAGTTTTTTAAGAATGACCGAAAGAGGGCGCTATTTTCATGTCATAGTTCAAATGCAAATATCTGCCAAACTGGCAAGTTTTGTGAGTGTGGATTTATTAATACAGTTTTCTTGCTAATATTACCTTTTTATAATGTTTTTTGTTGTTTACAACTGACTGTGTTTGTTTATTATTTATACTCATTGTTCTGGTTTAATCTCTTTTGAGATTTTCTTTATTATGATAGTTTTGTAATCTGGCGCAATTCAGCTGTTGGCTGCGATGGTCGATTACAAATAAACCATTTTATAATAAAAATATATTAAATTTACATGTAATTATCTATTAAACTGTTTTCTACGCTCATGCATGATATGCGTCACGAAAACTCAATTTCTGAATGCCATTTTCATTGCACGCTCCATGGTCTAATAGTCTGAAGTCAAGTCACATGCTGAACTTAACTCCATAGCCGTAGTCTCTTGTCCCAAGTCGCACTTGGCACCACGGATTTAAAGTTTTATCATGAAACTTTTCTGAAGAGAAACCATATTTACCAAGTTCGAGACGAATTAATGTACTTTTAAACAACTTTGGGTGATGACACGTCATAACATGATGAACAACCAAACACCTTGAGAACGAGGCATTCTACTCACTAAACTAATTGCATGCTCGTGCAGGATTTTGGTGAATTGAATTAACTAATGAAGAACCTTTCAACGCTTTTGTAACATTAGATTTTTATGGGAATTTGTGTATGAGAGTGAATGAGGAATTTGTACTGCAGAAAAATAAGCTGCCTGGCTTGGCTCGTTCCTGCAATGTCTCCCCATTTTAGCTGTAATAATGGGCGTTCTATTAAGGATTAGATTTCTTAAATGTTGTTTATCATAACTTTGGGAGAAAGACAATAATCTGATAATAAAAGCTCTTTAATTCATAGTACACTTAAAATATGCTCTTTATTTCTGTTAAATACAAACTTATACAATGTTAACATTTTGGTTATTTGCATTTTAAACAACTTTTAGGTGATGACACCATAACATGAACCCCAAACACCTTGAGTTTGTTTTTTACAAACTCTATACCTCCTAGTTTCATTTGTATTTGTGTTTTAACGTCACATGAATGTCGGTGTTTACCCTGAGTTATGGCCCGTATTTTGACAGTATTTTACGGAGGGCTAAGTGTGCATGGAGGGCCGTTTAAGGTATGAAGAAATTGTCTAAATGTAAAAGTCATATGATTTCCTAAAAAGAGGAGAACCTAAGCTTTAATTTGGATATAAATTTGTCGGCCTCCCTTAAAAAACCTTTAAAGTTATAACCGTCGCTAGAAATAATTTCATTCGTATTTGTGTTTTAATCACAACAATATAGGCTGTCTACCCTGAGTTATGGCCCGTATTTTGACAGTATTTTGCGGAGTTCAGTGTGCATGGAGGCCATTTAAGGTATGAAGAAATTATCTAAATGTAAAAGTCATGTGATTTCCTAAAAAGAGGAGAACCTCAGCTTTAATTTGGATATCAATTTGTCGGCCTCCCTTAAAAACTTTTAAAGTTATAACCGTCGCTAGAAATAATTTCATTCGTATTTGTGTTTTAATCACAACAATGTCAGGTGTTTACCCTGAGTTATGGCCCGTATTTTGAACGTATTTTACGGAGGGCTAAGTGTGCATGGAGGCCGTTTAAGGTATGAAGAAATTGTCTAAATGTAAAGTCATGTGATTTCCTAAAAGGAGAACCTAAGCTTTAATTTGGATATAAATTTGTCGGCCTCCCCTTTAAAAACATTTAAAGTTATAACCGTCGCTAGAAATAATTTCATTCGTATTTGTGTTTTAATCACAACAATATGGGCTGTCTACCCTGAGTTATGGCCCGTATTTTGACGGTATTTTGAGGACTGCTTAGTGTGCATGGAGGCCATTTAGGTATGAAGAAATTATCTAAATGTAAAAGTCATGTGATTTCCTAAAGAGGAGAACCTAAGCTTTAATTTGGATATAAATTTGTCGGCCTCCTTAATACATTTAAAGTTATAACCGTCGCTAGAAATAATTTCATTCGTATTTGTGTTTTAATCACAACAATATAGGCTGTCTACCCTGAGTTATGGCCCGTATTTTGACAGTATTTTACGGAGGGCTAAGTGTGCATGGAGGCCATTTAAGGTATGAAGAAATTATCTAAATGTAAAAGTCATGTGATTTCCTAAAAGAGGAGAACCTAAGCTTTAATTTGGATATAAATTTGTCGGCCTCCCTTAAAGACTTTTAAAGTTATAACCGTCGCTAGAAATAATTTCATTCGTATTTGTGTTTTAATCACAACAATGTCAGGTGTTTACCCAGAGTTATGGCCCGTATTTTGACCGTATTTTACGGAGGGCTAAGTGTGCATGGAGGCCGTTTAAGGTATGAAGAAATTGTCTAAATGTAAAAGTCATGTGATTTCCTAAAAGGGGAGAACCTAAGCTTTAATTTGGATATAAATTTGTCGGCCTCCCTTAAAAACTTTTAAAGTTATAACCGTCGCTAGAAATAATTTCATTCGTATTTGTGTTTTAATCACAACAATGTCGGGTGTTTACCCTGAGTTATGGCCCGTATTTTGACAGTATTTTACGGAGGACTAAGTGTGCATGGAGGCCGTTTAAGGTATGAAGAAATTGTCTAAATGTAAAAGTCATGTGATTTCCTAAAGAGGAGAACCTAAGCTTTAATTTGGATATAAATTTGTCGGCCTCCCTTAAAAACATTTAAAGTTATAACCGTCGCTAGAAATAATTTCATTCGTATTTGTGTTTTAATCACAACAATATAGGCTGTCTACCCTGAGTTATGGCCCGTATTTTGACAGTATTTTGCGGAGGGCTAAGTGTGCATGGAGGCCATTTAAGGTATGAAGAAATTATCTAAATGTAAAAGTCATGTGATTTCCTAAAAGAGGAGAACCTAAGCTTTAATTTGGATATAAATTTGTCGGCCTCCCTTAAAACTTTTAAAGTTATAACCGTCGCTAGAAATAATTTCATTCGTATTTGTGTTTTAATCACAACAATATAGGCTGTCTACCCTGAGTTATGGCCCGTATTTTGACAGTATTTTGCGGAGGGCTCTGTGTGCATGGAGGCCATTTAAGGTATGAAGAAATTATCTAAATGTAAAAGTCATGTGATTTCCTTAAAGAGGAGAACCTAAGCTTTAATTTGGATATAAATTTGTCGGCCTCCCTTAAAAACTTTTAAAGTTATAACCGTCGCTAGAAATAATTTCATTCGTATTTGTGTTTTAATCACAACAATGTCGGGTGTTTACCCTGAGTTATGGCCCGTATTTTGACAGTATTTTACTGAGGGCTAAGTGTGCATGGAGGCCATTTAAGGTATGAAGAAATTATCTAAATGTAAAAGTCATGTGATTTCCTAAAAGAGGAGAACCTAAGCTTTAATTTGGATATAAATTTGTCGGCCTCCCTTAAAAACTTTTAAAGTTATAACCGTCGCTAGAAATAATTTCATTCGTATTTGTGTTTTAATCACAACAATATAGGCTGTCTACCCTGAGTTATGGCCCGTATTTTGACAGTATTTTACGGAGGACTAAGTGTGCATGGAGGCCGTTTAAGGTATGAAGAAATTATCTAAATGTAAAAGTCATGTGATTTCCTAAAGAGGAGAACCTAAGCTTTAATTTGGATATAAATTGGTCGGCCTCCCCAAAAAACTTTTAAAGTTATAACCGTCGCTAGAAATAATTTCATTCGTATTTGTGTTTTAATCACAACAATATAGGCTGTCTACCCTGAGTTATGGCCCGTATTTTGACAGTATTTTACGGAGGGCTTAGTGTGCATGGAGGCCATTTAAGGTATGAAGAAATTGTCTAAATGTAAAAGTCATGTGATTTCCTAAAAAAGGAGAACCTAAGCTTTAATTTGGATATAAATTTGTCGGCCTCCCTTAAAAACTTTTAAAGTTATAACCGTCGCTAGAAATAATTTCATTCGTATTTGTGTTTTAATCACAACAATATAGGCTGTCTACCCTGAGTTATGGCCCGTATTTTGACAGTATTTTACGGAGGGCTCAGTGTGCATGGAGGCCATTTAAGGTATGAAGAAATTGTCTAAATGTAAAAGTCATGTGATTTCCTAAAAGGAGAACCTAAGCTTTAATTTGGATATAAATTTGTCGGCCTCCTTAAAAACTTTTAAAGTTATAACCGTCGCTAGAAATAATTTCATTCGTATTTGTGTTTTAATCACAACAATATAGGCTGTCTACCCTGAGTTATGGCCCGTATTTTGACAGTATTTTTTCGAGGGCTCAGTGTGCATGGAGGCCATTTAAGGTATGAAGAAATTATCTAAATGTAAAAGTCATGTGATTTCCTAAAAGAGGAGAACCTAAGCTTTAATTTGGATATAAATTTGTCGGCCTTCCTTAAAAAACTTTTAAAGTTATAACCGTCGCTAGAAATAATTTCATTCGTATTTGTGTTTTAATCACAACAATGTCAGGTGTTTACCCAGAGTTATGGCCCGTATTTTGACCGTATTTTACGGAGGGCTAAGTGTGCATGGAGGCCGTTTAAGGTATGAAGAAATTGTCTAAATGTAAAAGTCATGTGATTTCCTAAAAGGGGAGAACCTAAGCTTTAATTTGGATATAAATTTGTCAGCCTCCCTTAAAAACATTTAAAGTTATAACCGTCGCTAGAAATAATTTCATTCGTATTTGTGTTTTAATCACAACAATATAGGCTGTCTACCCTGAGTTATGGCCCGTATTTTGACAGTATTTTGCGGAGGGCTAAGTGTGCATGGTGGTCCTTTAAGGTATGAAGAAATTATCTAAATGTAAAAGTCATGTGATTTCCTAAAAGAGGAGAACCTAAGCTTTAATTTGGATATAAATTTGTCGGCCTCCCTTAAAACCTTTAAAGTTATAACCGTCGCTAGAAATAATTTCATTCGTATTTGTGTTTTAATCACAACAATGTCACGTGTTTACCCTGAGTTATGGCCCGTATTTTGACCGTATTTTACGGAGGGCTAAGTGTGCATGGAGGCCGATTAAGGTATGAAGAAATTGTCTAAATGTAAAAGTCATGTGATTTCCTAAAAGGGGAGAACCTAAGCTTTAATTTGGATATAAATTTGTCGGCCTCCCTTAAAAACTTTTAAAGTTATAACCGTCGCTAGAAATAATTTCATTCGTATTTGTGTTTTAATCACAACAATATAGGCTGTCTACCCTGAGTAATGGCCCGTATTTTGACAGTATTTTGCGGAGGGTTCAGTGTACATGGAGGCCATTTTAAGGTATGAAGAAATTATCTAAATGTAAAAGTCATGTGATTTCCTAAAAGAGGAGAACCTAAGCTTTAATTTGGATATAAATTTGTCGGCCTCCCTTAAAAACTTTTAAAGTTATAACCGTCGCTAGAAATAATTTCATTCGTATTTGTGTTTTAATCACAACAATATAGGCTGTCTACCCTGAGTTATGGCCCGTATTTTGACAGTATTTTGAGGAGGGCTCAGTGTGCATGGAGGCCATTTAAGGTATGAAGAAATTATCTAAATGTAAAAGTCATGTGATTTCCTAAAAGAGGAGAACCTAAGCTTTAATTTGGATATAAATTTGTCGGCCTCCCTTAAAAACTTTTAAAGTTATAACCGTCGCTAGAAATAATTTCATTCGTATTTGTGTTTTAATCACAACAATATAGGCTGTCTACCCTGAGTTATGGCCCGTATTTTGACAGTATTTTACGGAGGGCTAAGTGTGCATGGAGGCCGTTTAAGGTATGAAGAAATTGTCTAAATGTAAAAGTCATGTGATTTCCTAAAAGAGGAGAACCTAAGCTTTAATTTGGATATAAATTTGTCGGCCTCCCTTAAAAACTTTAAAGTTATAACCGTCGCTAGAAATAATTTCATTCGTATTTGTGTTTTAATCACAACAATATAGGCTGTCTACCCTGAGTTATGGCCCGTATTTTGACAGTATTTTGAGGAGGGCTCAGTGTGCATGGAGGCCATTTAAGGTATGAAGAAATTATCTAAATGTAAAAGTCATGTGATTTCCTAAAAGAGGAGAACCTAAGCTTTAATTTGGATATAAATTTGTCGGCCTCCCTTAAAAACTTTTAAAGTTATAACCGTCGCTAGAAATAATTTCATTCGTATTTGTGTTTTAATCACAACAATGTCGGGTGTTTACCCTGAGTTATGGCCCGTATTTTGACCGTATTTTACGGAGGGCTAAGTGTGCATGGAGGCCGTTTAAGGTATGAAGAAATTGTCTAAATGTAAAAGTCATGTGATTTCCTAAAGGAGGAGAACCTAAGCTTTAATTTGGATATAAATTTGTCGGCCTCCCTTAAAAAATTTAAAGTTATAACCGTCGCTAGAAATAATTTCATTCGTATTTGTGTTTTAATCACAACAATATAGGCTGTCTACCCTGAGTTATGGCCCGTATTTTGACAGTATTTTGCGGAGGGCTAAGTGTGCATGGTGGTCCTTTAAGGTATGAAGAAATTATCTAAATGTAAAAGTCATGTGATTTCCTACAAGAGGAGAACCTAAGCTTTAATTTGGATATAAATTTGTCGGCCTCCCTTAAAAACCTTTAAAGTTATAACCGTCGCTAGAAATAATTTCATTCGTATTTGTGTTTTAATCACAACAATGTCGGGTGTTTACCCTGAGTTATGGCCCGTATTTTGACCGTATTTTACGGAGGGCTAAGTGTGCATGGAGGCCGATTAAGGTATGAAGAAATTGTCTAAATGTAAAAGTCATGTGATTTCCTAAAAGAGGAGAACCTAAGCTTTAATTTGGATATAAATTTGTCGGCCTCCCTTAAAAACATTTAAAGTTATAACCGTCGCTAGAAATAATTTCATTCGTATTTGTGTTTTAATCACAACAATGTCAGGTGTTTACCCTGAGTTATGGCCCGTATTTTGACCGTATTTTACGGAGGGCTAAGTGTGCATGGAGGCCGATTAAGGTATGAAGAAATTGTCTAAATGTAAAAGTCATGTGATTTCCTAAAAGAGGAGAACCTAAGCTTTAATTTGGATATAAATTTGTCGGCCTCCCTTAAAAACATTTAAAGTTATAACCGTCGCTAGAAATAATTTCATTCGTATTTGTGTTTTAATCACAACATATAGGCTGTCTACCCTGAGTTATGGCCCGTATTTTGACAGTATTTTACGGAGGGCTAAGTGTGCATGGAGGCCATTTAAGGTATGAAGAAATTATCTAAATGTAAAAGTCATGTGATTTCCTAAAAGAGGAGAACCTAAGCTTTAATTTGGATATAAATTTGTCGGCCTGCCTTAACAACTTTTAAAGTTATAACCGTCGCTAGAAATAATTTCATTCGTATTTGTGTTTTAATCACAACAATGTCGGGTGTCTACCCTGAGTTATGGCCCGTATTTTGACAGTATTTTGAGGAGGGCTCAGTGTGCATGGAGGCCATTTAAGGTATGAAGACATTATCTAAATGTAAAAGTCATGTGATTTCCTAAAAGAGGAGAACCTAAGCTTTAATTTGGATATAAATTTGTCGGCCTCCCTTAAAAACTTTTAAAGTTATAACCGTCGCTAGAAATAATTTCATTCGTATTTGTGTTTTAATCACAACAATGTCGGGTGTTTACCCTGAGTTATGGCCCGTATTTTGACGTATTTTACGGAGGGCTAAGTGTGCATGGAGGCCGTTTAAGGTATGAAGAAATTGTCTAAATGTAAAAGTCATGTGATTTCCTAAAAGAGGAGAACCTAAGCTTTAATTTGGATATAAATTTGTCGGCCTCCCTTAAAAACATTTAAAGTTATAACCGTCGCTAGAAATAATTTCATTCGTATTTGTGTTTTAATCACAACAATATAGGCTGTCTACCCTGAGTTATGGCCCGTATTTTGACAGTATTCTGCGGAGGGCTAAGTGTGCATGGTGGTCCTTTAAGGTATGAAGAAATTATCTAAATGTAAAAGTCATGTGATTTCCTAAAAGAGGAGAACCTAAGCTTTAATTTGGATATAAATTTGTCGGCCTCCCTTAAAAACCTTTAAAGTTATAACCGTCGCTAGAAATAATTTCATTCGTATTTGTGTTTTAATCACAACAATGTCGGGTGTTTACCCTGAGTTATGGCCCGTATTTTGACAGTATTTTGCGGAGGGCTAAGTGTGCATGGAGGCCGTTTAAGGTATGAAGAAATTGTCTAAATGTAAAAGTCATGTGATTTCCTAAAAGAGGAGAACCTAAGCTTTAATTTGGATATAAATTTGTCGGCCTCCCTTAAAAACATTTAAAGTTATAACCGTCGCTAGAAATAATTTCATTCGTATTTGTGTTTTAATCACAACAATATAGGCTGTCTACCCTGAGTTATGGCCCGTATTTTGACAGTATTTTGCGGAGGGCTTAGTGTGCATGGAGGCCATTTAAGGTATGAAGAAATTATCTAAATGTAAAAGTCATGTGATTTCCTAAAAGAGGAGAACCTAAGCTTTAATTTGGATATAAATTTGTCGGCCTCCCTTAAAAACTTTTAAAGTTATAACCGTCGCTAGAAATAATTTCATTCGTATTTGTGTTTTAATCACAACAATGTCGGGTGTTTACCCTGAGTTATGGCCCGTATTTTGACGTATTTTACGGAGGGCTAAGTGTGCATGGAGGCCGTTTAAGGTATGAAGAAATTGTCTAAATGTAAAAGTCATGTGATTTCCTAAAAGAGGAGAACCTAAGCTTTAATTTGGATATAAATTTGTCGGCCTCCCTTAAAAACATTTAAAGTTATAACCGTCGCTAGAAATAATTTCATTCGTATTTGTGTTTTAATCACAACAATATAGGCTGTCTACCCTGAGTTATGGCCCGTATTTTGACAGTATTTTGCGGAGGGCTAAGTGTGCATGGTGGTCCTTTAAGGTATGAAGAAATTATCTAAATGTAAAAGTCATGTGATTTCCTAAAAGAGGAGAACCTAAGCTTTAATTTGGATATAAATTTGTCGGCCTCCCTTAAAAACCTTTAAAGTTATAACCGTCGCTAGAAATAATTTCATTCGTATTTGTGTTTTAATCACAACAATGTCGGGTGTTTACCCTGAGTTATGGCCCGTATTTTGACCGTATTTTACGGAGGGCTAAGTGTGCATGGAGGCCGTTTAAGGTATGAAGAAATTGTCTAAATGTAAAAGTCATGTGATTTCCTAAAAGAGGAGAACCTAAGCTTTAATTTGGATATAAATTTGTCGGCCTCCCTTAAAACATTTAAAGTTATAACCGTCGCTAGAAATAATTTCATTCGTATTTGTGTTTTAATCACAACAATATAGGCTGTCTACCCTGAGTTATGGCCCGTATTTTGACAGTATTTTGAGGAGGGCTAAGTGTGCATGGAGGCCATTTAAGGTATGAAGAAATTATCTAAATGTAAAAGTCATGTGATTTCCTAAAAGAGGAGAACCTAAGCTTTAATTTGGATATAAATTTGTCGGCCTCCCTTAAAAACTTTTAAAGTTATAACCGTCGCTAGAAATAATTTCATTCGTATTTGTGTTTTAATCACAACAATATAGGCTGTCTACCCTGAGTTATGGCCCGTATTTTGACAGTATTTTGAGGAGGGCTCAGTGTGCATGGAGGCCATTTAAGGTATGAAGGAATTATCTAAATGTAAAAGTCATGTGATTTCCTAAAGAGGAGAACCTAAGCTTTAATTTGGATATAAATTTGACGGCCTCCCTTAAAAACTTTTAAAGTTATAACCGTCGCTAGAAATAATTTCATTCGTATTTGTGTTTTAATCACAACAATGTCAGGTGTTTACCCAGAGTTATGGCCCGTATTTTGACAGTATTTTACGGAGGGCTAAGTGTGCATGGAGGCCGTTTAAGGTATGAAGAAATTGTCTAAATGTAAAAGTCATGTGATTTCCTAAAAGAGGAGAACCTAAGCTTTAATTTGGATATAAATTTGTCGGCCTCCCTTAAAAACATTTAAAGTTATAACCGTCGCTAGAAATAATTTCATTCGTATATTTGTGTTTTAATCACAACAATATAGGCTGTCTACCCTGAGTTATGGCCCGTATTTTGACAGTATTCTGCGGAGGGCTAAGTGTGCATGGTGGTCCTTTAAGGTATGAAGAAATTATCTAAATGTAAAAGTCATGTGATTTCCTAAAAGAGGAGAACCTAAGCTTTAATTTGGATATAAATTTGTCGGCCTCCCTTAAAACCTTTAAAGTTATAACCGTCGCTAGAAATAATTTCATTCGTATTTGTGTTTTAATCACAACAATGTCGGGTGTTTACCCTGAGTTATGGCCCGTATTTTGACCGTATTTTACGGAGGGCTAAGTGTGCATGGAGGCCGTTTAAGGTATGAAGAAATTGTCTAAATGTAAAAGTCATGTGATTTCCTAAAAGAGGAGAACCTAAGCTTTAATTTGGATATAAATTTGTCGGCCTCCCTTAAAAACATTTAAAGTTATAACCGTCGCTAGAAATAATTTCATTCGTATTTGTGTTTTAATCACAACAATATAGGCTGTCTACCCTGAGTTATGGCCCGTATTTTGACAGTATTCTGCGGAGGGCTAAGTGTGCATGGTGGTCCTTTAAGGTATGAAGAAATTATCTAAATGTAAAAGTCATGTGATTTCCTAAAAGAGGAGAACCTAAGCTTTAATTTGGATATAAATTTGTCGGCCTCCCTTAAAAACCTTTAAAGTTATAACCGTCGCTAGAAATAATTTCATTCGTATTTGTGTTTTAATCACAACAATGTCGGGTGTTTACCCTGAGTTATGGCCCGTATTTTGACCGTATTTTACGGAGGGCTAAGTGTGCATGGAGGCCGATTAAGGTATGAAGAAATTGTCTAAATGTAAAAGTCATGTGATTTCCTAAAAGAGGAGAACCTAAGCTTTAATTTGGATATAAATTTGTCGGCCTCCCTTAAAACCTTTAAAGTTATAACCGTCGCTAGAAATAATTTCATTCGTATTTGTGTTTTAATCACAACAACAATGTCTGTTTACCCTGAGTTATGGCCCGTATTTTGACCGTATTTTACGGAGGGCTAAGTGTGCATGGAGGCCGATTAAGGTATGAAGAAATTGTCTAAATGTAAAAGTCATGTGATTTCCTAAAAGAGGAGAACCTAAGCTTTAATTTGGATATAAATTTGTCGGCCTCCCTTAAAACATTTAAAGTTATAACCGTCGCTAGAAATAATTTCATTCGTATTTGTGTTTTAATCACAACAATATAGGCTGTCTACCCTGAGTTATGGCCCGTATTTTGACAGTATTTTGCGGAGGGCTTAGTGTGCATGGAGGCCATTTAAGGTATGAAGAAATTATCTAAATGTAAAAGTCATGTGATTTCCTAAAAGAGGAGAACCTAAGCTTTAATTTGGATATAAATTTGTCGGCCTCTACTTAAAACTTTTAAAGTTATAACCGTCGCTAGAAATAATTTCATTCGTATTTGTGTTTTAATCACAACAATATAGGCTGTCTACCCTGAGTTATGGCCCGTATTTTGACAGTATTTTGAGGAGGGCTCAGTGTGCATGGAGGCCATTTAAGGTATGAAGAAATTATCTAAATGTAAAAGTCATGTGATTTCCTAAAAGAGGAGAACCTAAGCTTTAATTTGGATATAAATTTGTCGGCCTCCCTTAAAACTTTTAAAGTTATAACCGTCGCTAGAAATAATTTCATTCGTATTTGTGTTTTAATCACAACAATGTCGGGTGTTTACCCTGAGTTATGGCCCGTATTTTGACCGTATTTTACGGAGGGCTAAGTGTGCATGGAGGCCGTTTAAGGTATGAAGAAATTGTCTAAATGTAAAAGTCATGTGATTTCCTAAAAGAGGAGAACCTAAGCTTTAATTTGGATATAAATTTGTCGGCCTCCCTTAAAAACATTTAAAGTTATAACCGTCGCTAGAAATAATTTCATTCGTATTTGTGTTTTAATCACAACAATATAGGCTGTCTACCCTGAGTTATGGCCCGTATTTTGACAGTATTTTGAGGAGGGCTCAGTGTGCATGGAGGCCATTTAAGGTATGAAGAAATTATCTAAATGTAAAAGTCATGTGATTTCCTAAAAGAGGAGAACCTAAGCTTTAATTTGGATATAAATTTGTCGGCCTCACATAAAAACTTTTAAAGTTATAACCGTCGCTAGAAATAATTTCATTCGTATTTGTGTTTTAATCACAACAATATAGGCTGTCTACCCTGAGTTATGGCCCGTATTTTGACAGTATTCTGCGGAGGGCTAAGTGTGCATGGTGGTCCTTTAAGGTATGAAGACATTATCTAAATGTAAAAGTCATGTGATTTCCTTAATGAGGAGAACCTAAGCTTTAATTTGGATATAAATTTGTCGGCCTCCCTTAAAAACATTTAAAGTTATAACCGTCGCTAGAAATAATTTCATTCGTATTTGTGTTTTAATCACAACAATGTCAGGTGTTTACCCTGAGTTATGGCCCGTATTTTGACCGTATTTTGCGGAGGGCTCAGTGTGCATGGAGGCCATTTAAGGTATGAAGAAATTATCTAAATGTAAAAGTCATGTGATTTCCTAAAAGAGAACCTAAGCTTTAATTTGGATATAAATTTGTCGGCCTCCTTAAAAACTTTTAAAGTTATAACCGTCGCTAGAAATAATTTCATTCGTATTTGTGTTTTAATCACAACAATGTCAGGTGTTTACCCTGAGTTATGGCCCGTATTTTGACAGTATTTTACGGAGGGCTAAGTGTGCATGGAGGCCGTTTAAGGTATGAAGAAATTGTCTAAATGTAAAAGTCATGTGATTTCCTAAAAGAGGAGAACCTAAGCTTTAATTTGGATATAAATTTGTCGGCCTCCCTTAAAAACATTTAAAGTTATAACCGTCGCTAGAAATAATTTCATTCGTATTTGTGTTTTAATCACAACAATATAGGCTGTCTACCCTGAGTTATGGCCCGTATTTTGACAGTATTTTGCGGAGGGCTCAGTGTGCATGGAGGCCATTTAAGGTATGAAGAAATTATCTAAATGTAAAAGTCATGTGATTTCCTAAAAGAGGAGAACCTAAGCTTTAATTTGGATATAAATTTGTCGGCCTCCTTAAAACTTTTAAAGTTATAACCGTCGCTAGAAATAATTTCATTCGTATTTGTGTTTTAATCACAACAATATAGGCTGTCTACCCTGAGTTATGGCCCGTATTTTGACAGTATTTTGCGGAGGGTTCAGTGTGCATGGAGGCCATTTAAGGTATGAAGAAATTGTCTAAATGTAAAAGTCATGTGATTTCCTAAAAGAGGAGAACCTAAGCTTTAATTTGGATATAAATTTGTCGGCCTCCCTTAAAAACTTTTAAAGTTATAACCGTCGCTAGAAATAATTTCATTCGTATTTGTGTTTTAATCACAACAATGTCGGGTGTTTACCCTGAGTTATGGCCCGTATTTTGACAGTATTTTACGGAGGGCTAAGTGTGCATGGAGGCCGATTAAGGTATGAAGAAATTGTCTAAATGTAAAAGTCATGTGATTTCCTAAAAGAGGAGAACCTAAGCTTTAATTTGGATATAAATTTGTCGGCCTCCCTTAAAAACTTTTAAAGTTATAACCGTCGCTAGAAATAATTTCATTCGTATTTGTGTTTTAATCACAACAATATAGGCTGTCTACCCTGAGTTATGGCCCGTATTTTGACAGTATTTTGCGGAGGGCTCAGTGTGCATGGAGGCCATTTAAGGTATGAAGAAATTATCTAAATGTAAAAAGTCATGTGATTTCCTAAAAGAGGAGAACCTAAGCTTTAATTTGGATATAAATTTGTCGGCCTCCCTTAAAAACTTTTAAAGTTATACCCGTCGCTAGAAATAATTTCATTCGTATTTGTGTTTTAATCACAACAATGTCCGCTGTTTACCCTGCGTTATGGCGCGTATTTTGACCGTATTTTACGGAGGGCTAAGTGTGCATGGAGGCCGTTTAAGGTATGAAGAAATTGTCTAAATGTAAAAGTCATGTGATTTCCTAAAAGAGGAGAACCTAAGCTTTAATTTGGATATAAATTTGTCGGCCTCCCTTAAAAACATTTAAAGTTATAACCGTCGCTAGAAATAATTTCATTCGTATTTGTGTTTTAATCACAACAATATAGGCTGTCTACCCTGAGTTATGGCCCGTATTTTGACAGTATTTTGCGGAGGGCTAAGTGTGCATGGTGGTCCTTTAAGGTATGAAGAAATTATCTAAATGTAAAAGTCATGTGATTTCCTAAAAGAGGAGAACCTAAGCTTTAATTTGGATATAAATTTGTCGGCCTCCCTTAAAAACTTTTAAAGTTATAACCGTCGCTAGAAATAATTTCATTCGTATTTGTGTTTTAATCACAACAATGTCGGGTGTTTACCCTGAGTTATGGCCCGTATTTTGACAGTATTTTACGGAGGGCTAAGTGTGCATGGAGGCCGATTAAGGTATGAAGAAATTGTCTAAATGTAAAAGTCATGTGATTTCCTAAAAGAGGAGAACCTAAGCTTTAATTTGGATATAAATTTGTCGGCCTCCCTTAAAAACTTTTAAAGTTATAACCGTCGCTAGAAATAATTTCATTCGTATTTGTGTTTTAATCACAACAATATAGGCTGTCTACCCTGAGTTATGGCCCGTATTTTGACAGTATTTTGCGGAGGGCTAAGTGTGCATGGAGGCCATTTAAGGTATGAAGAAATTATCTAAATGTAAAGTCATGTGATTTCCTAAAGGAGAACCTAAGCTTTAATTTGGATATAAATTTGTCGGCCTCCCTTAAAAACTTTTAAAGTTATAACCGTCGCTAGAAATAATTTCATTCGTATTTGTGTTTTAATCACAACAATGTAGGCTGTCTACCCTGAGTTATGGCCCGTATTTTGACAGTATTTTACGGAGGGCTAAGTGTGCATGGAGGCCATTTAAGGTATGAAGAAATTATCTAAATGTAAAAGTCATGTGATTTCCTAAAGAGGAGAACCTAAGCTTTAATTTGGATATAAATTTGTCAGCCTCCTTAAAACTTTTAAAGTTATAACCGTCGCTAGAAATAATTTCATTCGTATTTGTGTTTTAATCACAACAATGTCGGCTGTTCTACCCTGAGTTATGGCCCGTATTTTGACCGTATTTTACGGAGGGCTAAGTGTGCATGGAGGCCGTTTAAGGTATGAAGAAATTGTCTAAATGTAAAGTCATGTGATTTCCTAAAGAGGAGAACCTAAGCTTTAATTTGGATATAAATTTGTCGGCCTCCCTTAAAACTTTTAAAGTTATAACCGTCGCTAGAAATAATTTCATTCGTATTTGTGTTTTAATCACAACAATATAGGCTGTCTACCCTGAGTTATGGCCCGTATTTTGACAGTATTTTGCGGAGGGCTAAGTGTGCATGGAGGCCTTTAAGGTATGAAGAAATTGTCTAAATGTAAAAGTCATGTGATTTCCTAAAAGAGGAGAACCTAAGCTTTAATTTGGATATAAATTTGTCGGCCTCCCTTAAAAACTTTTAAAGTTATAACCGTCGCTAGAAATAATTTCATTCGTATTTGTGTTTTAATCACAACAATGTCATGTGTTTACCCAGAGTTATGGCCCGTATTTTGATCGTATTTTACGGAGGGCTAAGTGTGCATGGAGGCCGTTTAAGGTATGAAGAAATTATCTAAATGTAAAAGTCATGTGATTTCCTAAAAGAGGAGCACCTAAGCTTTAATTTGGATATAATTTGTCGGCCTCCCTTAAAAACTTTTAAAGTTATAACCGTCGCTAAAAATAATTTCATTCGTATTTGTGTTTTAATCACAACAATGTCAGGTGTTTACCCAGAGTTATGGCCCGTATTTTGACAGTATTTTGCGGAGGGCTCAGTGTGCATGGAGGCCATTTAAGGTATGAAGAAATTATCTAAATGTAAAAGTCATGTGATTTCCTAAAAGAGGAGAACCTAAGCTTTAATTTGGATATAAATTTGTCGGCCTCCCTTAAAAACTTTTAAAGTTATAACCGTCGCTAGAAATAATTTCATTCGTATTTGTGTGTTAATCACAACAATGTCGGCAGTTTACCCTGAGTTATGGCCCGTATTTTGACCGTATTTTACGGAGGGCTAAGTGTGCATGGAGGCCGTTTAAGGTATGAAGAAATTATCTAAATGTAAAAGTCATGTGATTTCCTAAAAGGAGAACCTAAGCTTTAATTTGGATATAAATTTGTCAGCCTCCCTTAAAAACTTTTAAAGTTATAACCGGCTCTAGAAATAATTTCATTCGTATTTGTGTTTTAATCACAACAATATAGGCTGTCTACCCTGAGTTATGGCCCGTATTTTGACCGTATTTTACGGAGGGCTAAGTGTGCATGGAGGCCATTTAAGGTATGAAGAAATTATCTAAATGTAAAAGTCATGTGATTTCCTAAAAGAGAACCTAAGCTTTAATTTGGATATAAATTTGTCGGCCTCCCTTAAAAACTTTTAAAGTTATAACCGTCGCTAGAAATAATTTCATTCGTATTTGTGTTTTAATCACAACAATATAGGCTGTCTACCCTGAGTTATGGCCCGTATTTTGACAGTATTTTGCGGAGGGGTAAGTGTGCATGGAGGCCATTTAAGGTATGAAGAAATTATCTAAATGTAAAAGTCATGTGATTTCCTAAAGGAGAACCTAAGCTTTAATTTGGATATAAATTTGTCGGCCTCCCTTAAAAACTTTTAAAGTTATAACCGTCGCTAGAAATAATTTCATTCCTATTTGTGTTTTAATTACAACAATGTCAGGTGTCTACCCTGAGTTATGGCCCGTATTTTGACCATATTTTACCGAGGGCTAAGTGTGCATGGAGGCCGTTTAAGGTATGAAGAAATTGTCTAAATGTAAAAGTCATGTGATTTCCTAAAGAGGAGAACCTAAGCTTTAATTTGGATATAAATTTGTCGGCCTCCCTTAAAAACTTTTAAAGTTATAACCGTCGCTAGAAATAATTTCATTCGTATTTGTGTTTTAATCACAACAATATAGGCTGTCTACCCTGAGTTATGGCCCGTATTTTGACAGTATTTTGCGGAGGGCTAAGTGTGCATGGAGGCCATTTAAGGTATGAAGAAATTATCTAAATGTAAAAGTCATGTGATTTCCTAAAGGAGAACCTAAGCTTTAATTTGGATATAAATTTGTCAGCCTCCCTTAAAAACTTTTAAAGTTATAACCGTCGCTAGAAATAATTTCATTCGTATTTGTGTTTTAATCACAACAATATAGGCTGTCTACCCTGAGTTATGGCCCGTATTTTGACAGTATTTTGCGGAGGGCTCAGTGTGCATGGAGGCCATTTAAGGTATGAAGAAATTATCTAAATGTAAAGTCATGTGATTTCCTAAAGAGGAGAACCTAAGCTTTAATTTGGATATAAAATTGTCGGCCGCCCATAAATAACTTCATAGTTATAACCGTCGCTAGAAATAATTTCATTCGTATTTGTGTTTTAATCACAACAATGTCTGGTGTTTACCCTGAGTTATGGCCCGTATTTTGACCGTATTTTACGGAGGGCTAAGTGTGCATGGAGGCCGTTTAAGGTATGAAGAAATTGTCTAAATGTAAAAGTCATGTGATTTCCTAAAAGAGGAGAACCTAAGCTTTAATTTGGATATAAATTTGTCGGCCTCCCTTAAAAACTTTTAAAGTTATAACCGTCGCTAGAAATAATTTCATTCGTATTTGTGTTTTAATCACAACAATATAGGCTGTCTACCCTGAGTTATGGCCCGTATTTTGACAGTATTTTACGGAGGGCTAAGTGTGCATGGAGGCCGTTTAAGGTATGAAGAAATTGTCTAAATGTAAAAGTCATGTGATTTCCTTAAAGAGGAGAACCTAAGCTTTAATTTGGATATAAATTTGTCGGCCTCCTTAAAACTTTTAAAGTTATAACCGTCGCTAGAAATAATTTCATTCGTATTTGTGTTTTAATCACAACAATATAGGCTGTCTACCCTGAGTTATGGCCCGTATTTTGACAGTATTTTGCGGAGGGCTCAGTGTGCATGGAGGCCATTTAAGGTATGAAGAAATTATCTAAATGTAAAAGTCATGTGATTTCCTAAAGAGGAGAACCTAAGCTTTAATTTGGATATAAATTTGTCGGCCTCCCTTAAAAACTTTTAAAGTTATAACCGTCGCTAGAAATAATTTCATTCGTATTTGTGTTTTAATCACAACAATATAGGCTGTCTACCCTGAGTTATGGCCCGTATTTTGACAGTATTTTGCGGAGGGCTAAGTGTGCATGGAGGCCATTTAAGGTATGAAGAAATTATCTAAATGTAAAAGTCATGAGATTTCCTAAAGAGGAGAACCTAAGCTTTAATTTGGATATAAATTTGTCAGCCTCCTTAAATCTTTTAAAGTTATAACCGTCGCTAGAAATAATTTCATTCGTATTTGTGTTTTAATCACAACAATGTCGGGTGTTTACCCTGAGTTATGGCCCGTATTTTGACCGTATTTTACGGAGGGCTAAGTGTGCATGGAGGCCGTTTAAGGTATGAAGAAATTGTCTAAATGTAAAAGTCATGTGATTTCCTAAAAGAGGAGAACCTAAGCTTTAATTTGGATATAAATTTGTCGGCCTCCCTTTAAAACTTTTAAAGTTATAACCGTCGCTAGAAATAATTTCATTCGTATTTGTGTTTTAATCACAACAATATAGGCTGTCTACCCTGAGTTATGGCCCGTATTTTGACAGTATTTTGCGGAGGGCTCAGTGTGCATGGAGGCCATTTAAGGTATGAAGAAATTGTCTAAATGTAAAAGTCATCTGATTTCCTAAAAGAGGAGAACCTAAGCTTTAATTTGGATATAAATTTGTCGGCCTCCCTTAAAAACTTTTAAAGTTATAACCGTCGCTAGAAATAATTTCATTCGTATTTGTGTTTTAATCACAACAATATAGGCTGTCTACCCTGAGTTATGGCCCGTATTTTGACAGTATTTTGCGGAGGGTTCAGTGTGCATGGAGGCCATTTAAGGTATGAAGAAATTGTCTAAATGTAAAAGTCATGTGATTTCCTAAAAGAGGAGAACCTAAGCTTTAATTTGGATATAAATTTGTCGGCCTCCCTTAAAAACTTTTAAAGTTATAACCGTCGCTAGAAATAATTTCATTCGTATTTGTGTTTTAATCACAACAATGTCGGGTGTTTACCCTGAGTTATGGCCCGTATTTTGACGTATTTTACGGAGGGCTAAGTGTGCATGGAGGCCGATTAAGGTATGAAGAAATTGTCTAAATGTAAAAGTCATGTGATTTCCTTAAAGAGGAGAATCCAAGCTTTAATTTGCATATAAATTTGTCGGCCTCCCTTAAAACCTTTAAAGTTATAACCGTCGCTAGAAATAATTTCATTCGTATTTGTGTTTTAATCACAACAATATAGGCTGTCTACCCTGAGTTATGGCCCGTATTTTGACAGTATTTTGCGGAGGGCTCAGTGTGCATGGAGGCCATTTAAGGTATGAAGAAATTATCTAAATGTAAAAGTCATGTGATTTCCTAAAAGAGGAGAACCTAAGCTTTAATTTGGATATAAATTTGTCGGCCTCCCTTAAAACTTTTAAAGTTATAACCGTCGCTAGAAATAATTTCATTCGTATTTGTGTTTTAATCACAACAATGTCGGGTGTTTACCCTGAGTTATGGCCCGTATTTTGACCGTATTTTACGGAGGGCTAAGTGTGCATGGAGGCCGTTTAAGGTATGAAGAAATTGTCTAAATGTAAAAGTCATGTGATTTCCTAAAAGAGGAGAACCTAAGCTTTAATTTGGATATAAATTTGTCGGCCTCTTAAAAACGTTTAAAGTTATAACCGTCGCTAGAAATAATTTCATTCGTATTTGTGTGTTTAATCACAACAATATAGGCTGTCTACCCTGAGTTATGGCCCGTATTTTGACAGTATTTTGCGGAGGGCTCAGTGTGCATGGAGGCCATTTAAGGTATGAAGAAATTATCTAAATGTAAAAGTCATGTGATTTCCTAAAAGAGGAGAACCTAAGCTTTAATTTGGATATAAATTTGTCGGCCTCCCTTAAAAACTTTTAAAGTTATAACCGTCGCTAGAAATAATTTCATTCGTATTTGTGTTTTAATCACAACAATATAGGCTGTCTACCCTGAGTTATGGCCCGTATTTTGACAGTGTTTTGCGGAGGGATAAGTGTGCATGGAGGCCATTTAAGGTATGAAGAAATTATCTAAATGTAAAAGTCATGTGATTTCCTAAAAGAGGAGAACCTAAGCTTTAATTTGGATATAAATTTGTCGGCCTCCCTTAAAAACATTTAAAGTTATAACCGTCGCTAGAAATAATTTCATTCGTATTTGTGTTTTAATCACAACAATGTCAGGTGTTTACCCAGAGTTATGGCCCGTATTTTGACCGTATTTTACGGAGGGCTAAGTGTGCATGGAGGCCGTTTAAGGTATGAAGAAATTGTCTAAATGTAAAAGTCATGTGATTTCCTAAAAGAGGAGAACCTAAGCTTTAATTTGGATATAAATTTGTCGGCCTCCCTTAAAAACTTTTAAAGTTATAACCGTCGCTAGAAATAATTTCATTCGTATTTGTGTTTTAATCACAACAATATAGGCTGTCTACCCTGAGTTATGGCCCGTATTTTGACAGTATTTTGCGGAGGGCTAAGTGTGCATGGTGGTCCTTTAAGGTATGAAGAAATTATCTAAATGTAAAAGTCATGTGATTTCCTAAAAGAGGAGAACCTAAGCTTTAATTTGGATATAAATTTGTCGGCCTCCCTTAAAAACTTTTAAAGTTATAACCGTCGCTAGAAATAATTTCATTCGTATTTGTGTTTTAATCACAACAATGTCGGGTGTTTACCCTGAGTTATGGCCCGTATTTTGACCGTATTTTGACCGTATTTTACGGAGGGCTAAGTGTGCATGGAGGCCGTTTAAGGTATGAAGAAATTGTCTAAATGTAAAAGTCATGTGATTTCCTAAAAGAGGAGAACCTAAGCTTTAATTTGGATATAAATTTGTCAGCCTCCCTTAAAAACCTTTAAAGTTATAACCGTCGGTAGAAATAATTTCATTCGTATTTGTGTTTTAATCACAACAATGTCGGGTGTTTACCCTGAGTTATGGCCCGTATTTTGACCGTATTTTACGGAGGGCTAAGTGTGCATGGAGGCCGTTTAAGGTATGAAGAAATTGTCTAAATGTAAAAGTCATGTGATTTCCTAAAAGAGGAGAACCTAAGCTTTAATTTGGATATAAATTTGTCAGCCTCCCTTAAAAACTTTTAAAGTTATAACCGTCGCTAGAAATAATTTCATTCGTATTTGTGTTTTAATCACAACAATATAGGCTGTCTACCCTGAGTTATGGCCCGTATTTTGACCGTATTTTACGGAGGGCTAAGTGTGCATGGAGGCCGTTTAAGGTATGAAGAAATTGTCTAAATGTAAAAGTCATGTGATTTCCTAAAAGAGGAGAACCTAAGCATTAATTTGGATATAAATTTGTCGGCCTCCCTTAAAACCTTTAAAGTTATAACCGTCGCTAGAAATAATTTCATTCGTATTTGTGTTTTAATCACAACAATATAGGCTGTCTACCCTGAGTTATGGCCCGTATTTTGACAGTATTTTGCGGAGGGCTCAGTGTGCATGGAGGCCATTTAAGGTATGAAGAAATTATCTAAATGTAAAAGTCATGTGATTTCCTAAAAGAGGAGAACCTAAGCTTTAATTTGGATATAAATTTGTCGGCCTCCCTTAAAAACTTTTAAAGTTATAACCGTCGCTAGAAATAATTTCATTCGTATTTGTGTTTTAATCACAACAATGTCAGGTGTTTACCCTGAGTTATGGCCCGTATTTTGACCGTATTTTACGGAGGGCTAAGTGTGCATGGAGGCCGTTTAAGGTATGAAGAAATTGTCTAAATGTAAAAGTCATGTGATTTCCTAAAGAGGAGAACCTAAGCTTTAATTTGGATATAAATTTGTCGGCCTCCATTAAAAACATTTAAAGTTATAACCGTCGCTAGAAATAATTTCATTCGTATTTGTGTTTTAATCACAACAATATAGGCTGTCTACCCTGAGTTATGGCCCGTATTTTGACAGTATTTTGCGGAGGGCTAAGTGTGCATGGTGGTCCTTTAAGGTATGAAGAAATTATCTAAATGTAAAAGTCATGTGATTTCCTAAAAGAGGAGAACCTAAGCTTTAATTTGGATATAAATTTGTCGGCCTCCCTTAAAAACCTTTAAAGTTATAACCGTCGCTAGAAATAATTTCATTCGTATTTGTGTTTTAATCACAACAATGTCGGGTGTTTACCCTGAGTTATGGCCCGTATTTTGACCGTATTTTACGGAGGGCTAAGTGTGCATGGAGGCCGTTTAAGGTATGAAGAAATTGTCTAAATGTAAAAGTCATGTGATTTCCTAAAAGAGGAGAACCTAAGCTTTAATTTGGATATAAATTTGTCGGCCTCCCATAAAAACATTTAAAGTTATAACCGTCGCTAGAAATAATTTCATTCGTATTTGTGTTTTAATCACAACAATATAGGCTGTCTACCCTGAGTTATGGCCCGTATTTTGACAGTATTTTGCGGAGGGCTAAGTGTGCATGGTGGTCCTTTAAGGTATGAAGAAATTATCTAAATGTAAAAGTCATGTGATTTCCTAAAAGAGGAGAACCTAAGCTTTAATTTGGATATAAATTTGTCGGCCTCCCTTAAAAACTTTTAAAGTTATAACCCGTCGCTAGAAATAATTTCATTCGTATTTGTGTTTTAATCACAACAATGTCAGGTGTTTACCCTGAGTTATGGCCCGTATTTTGACCGTATTTTACGGAGGGCTAAGTGTGCATGGAGGCCGTTTAAGGTATGAAGAAATTGTCTAAATGTAAAAGTCATGTGATTTCCTTAAAGAGGAGAACCTAAGCTTTAATTTGGATATAAATTTGTCGGCCTCCCTTAAAAACTTTTAAAGTTATAACCGTCGCTAGAAATAATTTCATTCGTATTTGTGTTTTAATCACAACAATATCGGGTGTTTACCCTGAGTTATGGCCCGTATTTTGACCGTATTTTACGGAGGGCTAAGTGTGCATGGAGGCCGTTTAAGGTATGAAGAAATTGTCTAAATGTAAAAGTCATGTGATTTCCTAAAAGAGGAGAACCTAAGCTTTAATTTGGATATAAATTTGTCGGCCTCCCTTAAAAACATTTAAAGTTATAACCGTCGCTAGAAATAATTTCATTCGTATTTGTGTTTTAATCACAACAATATAGGCTGTCTACCCTGAGTTATGGCCCGTATTTTGACAGTATTTTGCGGAGGGCTCAGTGTGCATGGTGGTCCTTTAAGGTATGAAGAAATTATCTAAATGTAAAAGTCATGTGATTTCCTAAAAGAGGAGAACCTAAGCTTTAATTTGGATATAAATTTGTCGGCCTCACTTAAAAACCTTTAAAGTTATAACCGTCGCTAGAAATAATTTCATTCGTATTTGTGTTTTAATCACAACAATATAGGCTGTCTACCCTGAGTTATGGCCCGTATTTTGACAGTATTTTGCGGAGGGCTAAGTGTGCATGGTGGTCCTTTAAGGTATGAAGAAATTATCTAAATGTAAAAGTCATGTGATTTCCTAAAAGAGGAGAACCTAAGCTTTAATTTGGATATAAATTTGTCGGCCTCCCTTAAAAACTTTTAAAGTTATAACCGTCGCTAGAAATAATTTCATTCGTATTTGTGTTTTAATCACAACAATGTCCGGTGTTTACCCTGAGTTATGGCCCGTATTTTGACCGTATTTTACGGAGGGCTAAGTGTGCATGGAGGCCGTTTAAGGTATGAAGAAATTGTCTAAATGTAAAAGTCATGTGATTTCCTTAAAGAGGAGAACCTAAGCTTTAATTTGGATATAAATTTGTCGGCCTCCCTTAAAAACTTTTAAAGTTATAACCGTCGCTAGAAATAATTTCATTCATATTTGTGTTTTAATCACAACAATATAGGCTGTCTACCCTGAGTTATGGCCCGTATTTTGACAGTATTTTGCGGAGGGCTAAGTGTGCATGGAGGCCATTTAAGGTATGAAGAAATTGTCTAAATGTAAAAGTCATGTGATTTCCTAAAAGAGGAGAACCTAAGCTTTAATTTGGATATAAATTTGTCAGCCTCCCTTAAAAACATTTAAAGTTATAACCGTCGCTAGAAATAATTTAATTCGTATTTGTGTTTTAAACACAACAATATAGGCTGTCTACCCTGAGTTATCGCCCGTATTTTGACAGTATTTTGCGGAGGGCTCAGTGTGCATGGTGGTCCTTTAAGGTATGAAGAAATTATCTAAATGTAAAAGTCATGTGATTTCCTAAACGAGGAGAACCTAAGCTTTAATTTGGATATAAATTTGTCGGCCTCCCTTAAAAACTTTTAAAGTTATAACCGTCGCTAGAAATAATTTCATTCGTATTTGTGTTTTAATCACAACAATATAGGCTGTCTACCCTGAGTTATGGCCCGTATTTTGACAGTATTTTGCGGAGGGCTCAGTGTGCATGGTGGTCCTTTAAGGTATGAAGAAATTATCTAAATGTAAAAGTCATGTGATTTCCTAAAAGAGGAGAACCTAAGCTTTAATTTGGATATAAATTTGTCGGCCTCCCTTAAAGACTTTTAAAGTTATAACCGTCGCTAGAAATAATTTCATTCGTATTTGTGTTTTAATCACAACAATATAGGCTGTCTACCCTGAGTTATGGCCCGTATTTTGACAGTATTTTGCGGAGGGCTAAGTGTGCATGGAGGCCATTTAAGGTATGAAGACATTATCTAAATGTAAAAGTCATGTGATTTCCTAAAAGAGGAGAACCTAAGCTTTAATTTGGATATAAATTTGTCGGCCTCCCTTAAAGACTTTTAAAGTTATAACCGTCGCTAGAAATAATTTCATTCGTATTTGTGTTTTAATCACAACAATGTCGGGTGTTTACCTTGAGTTATGGCCCGTATTTTGACCGTATTTTACGAAGGACTAAGTGTGCATGGAGGCCGTTTAAGGTATGAGGAAATTGTCTAAATGTAAAAGTCATGTGATTTCCTAAAAGAGGAGAAACTAAGCTTTAATTTGGATATAAATTTGTCGGCCTCCCTTAAAAACGTTTAAAGTTATAACCGTCGCTAGAAATAATTTCATTCGTATTTGTGTTTTAATCACAACAATGTCGGGTGTTTACCTTGAGTTATGGCCCGTATTTTGACCGTATTTTACGGAGGACTAAGTGTGCATGGAGGCCGTTTAAGGTATGAAGAAATTGTCTAAATGTAAAAGTCATGTGATTTCCTAAAAGAGGAGAACCTAAGCTTTAATTTGGATATAAATTTGTCGGCCTCCCTTAAAAACTTTTAAAGTTATAACCGTCGCTAGAAATAATTTCATTCGTATTTGTGTTTTAATCACAACAATATAGGCTGTCTACCCTGAGTTAAGGCCCGTATTTTGACAGTATTTTGCGGAGGGCTCAGTGTGCATGGAGGCCATTTAAGGTATGAAGAAATTATCTAAATGTAAAAGTCATGTGATTTCCTAAAAAGGAGAACCTAAGCTTTAATTTGGATATAAATTTGTCGGCCTCCCTTAAAAACTTTTAAAGTTATAACCGTCGCTAGAAATAATTTCATTCGTATTTGTGTTTTAATCACAACAATATAGGCTGTCTACCCTGAGTTAAGGCCCGTATTTTGACAGTATTTTGCGGAGGGCTCAGTGTGCATGGAGGCCATTTAAGGTATGAAGAAATTATCTAAATGTAAAAGTCATGTGATTTCCTAAAAGAGGAGAACCTAAGCTTTAATTTGGATATAAATTTGTCGGCCTCCCTTAAAAACTTTTAAAGTTATAACCGTCGCTAGAAATAATTTCATTCGTATTTGTGTTTTAATCACAACAATATAGGTTGTCTACCCTGAGTTATGGCCCGTATTTTGACAGCATTTTGCGGAGGACTAAGTGTGCATGGAGGCCGTTTAAGGTATGAAGAAATTGTCTAAATGTAAAAGTCATGTGATTTCCTAAAAGAGGAGAACCTAAGCTTTAATTTGGATATAAATTTGTCGGCCTCCCTTAAAAACTGTTAATAGAGGACCAGATTTATACATTTTTTCCATGTTGAGTCACACAAATTGCAAAAGTTTGTTTTATTGTCGATTCTTGTTTATTATGTAGTTATTTATGACATATCCAAAATGGGACAAGAGTTTCAACCCGGAAGTGAGCTAATTTGCATATTTAAATTAGGTGGTAATTTTCAAATTTCGAGGTCAATTATCTCTAAAACTATTCATTTTCAGGACAAAAAGTGTATTAGAAGTGAATAGAAACCTGACCTTGTGAATCTAAAAAACATATGTATATACTCAAAATGACCTCTCTAAACAGCTAGGTCAAAGGTCAAGGTGTCAAAAATGCATAAAAAGACAAAAAAGCGCGGTTTAGTATCTGCACGTGTAAACAGCATGTCTCAATGGAGTTTATCAGAAGTTCGCCGCTTTTGACGCTCTACGGAACGTCGAGCATGCATGCTGTGTGTGGAGAAATTGCTACCATGGTAAGTACAGTCACCTTTTTAAGTCTTAGTAAGGACCCTTGTAGTGATCAAATATTAATGTGAAATTTGAAAGGAAATGAACTATAAACAACCCTTTCTGTGAGCTCTTGACATGGCTAAGTTTATTTGGTCTCAGTCCCAGCCTAGAAAAATCCAGGTGTGCTGTTTTTGAGGAACCCTACTTTTTTTTACTGTAGTTTAGATGTATTGTCTCTTTATAGTGCATCATATTGATGTAGTCACTAATCACATATTGATGAGTGGTGGCGCTCTTTGTTTTAACTCACTCTTGTGTGACCTTCTAACCTATTGACCTAATTGTCCCAAAGGTCACCACTCCTGCACAATCTTCCACAGATAAAACTCACCAAATTTTTTGTAGGATTTGTATCCCTTAACATCATAGATCAACTAAATCAATGGAGACCCATCCTTCACTTTTTTGTATACTTGAAAAGCTACAGATCACTGCATGATAATTTGTATCTTCTTGATCTTTAGAAAAAAAGGTGAGTTCTAAGTAAGAAAAGTCATGAAAAGTGAAAGTAATTAATATATTGTATAGGCATTGTGTATTCTACACATGTGGTTACACAGGAGACATTTTTAGAAAAGCACGAGCCCATTAGGAAAGTAATTTAGGGAGAAATTAAAGATATTTAATGAAATATATTGGAGATTATTCAAAATCAAGGTGGATTTGCCATACCTTTAGTTGTTACTGGCAACATTAGGCATTTCTGTGATGTTTTTTTAAATTTCTTATGAACTGTTCATTGAAAGATTGTTTTTTATAAACCTTCTATCTATGTGTTTTATTTGTTTAAGGATGAATTTCTGGGTTGATACCAGCCAGACAAGCTGTTTATAACTACACACCAATTGGTGAAAGGTATTTGTTTTAGACACACTTCGTTTAAAAATGCAGTAGCTACCCTTGTCTTGCATCAATCGTACCCTCCAGTTATGACCACCAGGTCGTAATTTGCATAAAGTGTTCTTAATTCAGAGCAATTTTCTTTTACTGCTCCGTAAATGATGCAAATATGTTTTCAATAATAAATCTTCCATGTTGATTTCAATTTCCAATTGTGACTATCCACCACAAAGGTGCTGTATGATTTGAGAGTTTTTGAAAAGAGAACTTCACTACCTTTCAAGGCAAAACCAATCATGATATATTTCAAGAATATATTCAAAGTAAATGGCTTTCCAAGGTCTCTAACACCTTTACAAAGGATTTTTTTTTTTCAGTCATTTTCAGGCTTGGCTAAAAGATTTTAATTTGCTACTTTGCAGCCCATCTGTGGCGGATGGTCACAATATTGTTTACAGTGTTGGTCTTCATTTACTTTCAGAACAATAATGCACCAGTCAGAAGATGAGGATTATTCCAAGTCATGTGATCTGTGTGGTTTGAGTATTCATTCAGATGAAAATACAGTTACTATCAGTAACAAAGCAGCTGCTACAATAAATGAAGCAAGCAAGGAAAGGGGTTTGGAAATCCAAGTAGAACCTGGTCAAAAAGTTCACGCAAAATGCAGACACAGCTTTACGAACAAGAAGAATATTGAAGTTGCTAAGAAGTTGAAAAGAAAGTCACAAGCAAATGTTCAACCCCCTACACTGAGATCGAAGCAACCAGCATTTAATTTCAAGAGTCATTGTATTTACTGTACCTCAAGGGCAGTTGATGAAGATGGAACACGTCATGAAAACGTCTATCGAGTGTCTACAACAGACGGTCAAGAAGCCATGGTTCGCTGCTGTGAAACCCGTGATGATGAATGGGCAAAAGATGTGCACTCTCGTATAGTTTTTGCAAGAGATTTACCTGCTGTCGATGCGGTATACCACCAGTTGTGTAATGTCAACTTTAGAACAGGCAGAAACATTCCATTAAAGTTCAGGTCTAGCGCCTTTAAAACAAACAGCCCCAAGCAGGAAGGAACATTGATAGAATTAGACAAGAAGCGTTCCAACATGTCATAGATGAATTCGTAGAAAATGAAGATGAGCAAACAACAGTTTCTGAACTTATCGAACGTATGGGGAAACATTGTTCTGACCCCTACAGTATGACATACATGAAGAAAAAGCTGCTTGACCATTTTGGCGATTCGCTGCATATTACACAGATTGGTAACTTTCCCAATGTTGTCACCATAAAGAGACATGCTGGAGAAATTCTAAACAAGTTTTATGTTGAAAGTCGGCAAGAGGATGGAGAAGAAGCAAAGAAGCAGAAGACTGTAAAAGCAGCTGCGGCCTTGATTAGATCTGATATTGATGCTGTAGATGGGGATCGTGAAAATTACCCTAACATCGGCTCCCTGGGTGATAAAGGAAATCATCAGGACTTTGTTCCCGCATCACTGTTATTGCTCCTATCCGAAATATTCCGAGGGAAAAAGACAGACAACACTCTCAAGATTACCTCCATAGGACATTGTATCATGCAGCTTGCTAGACCAAGGAGCATAATGTCAGCTATATTATTTGGATTGACAATGGACTTACATTTTAAGTTTGGTTCTATGGAACTCATCAACAAGTTGTACGAGAAAGGTTTTTGTCTGTCCTATGATGAAGCTCAGCTATTCAAAGCGTCTGCAGCAAAACACCAGGGCGATAGCTTCTCTAACCTCCAAGGTAGTTTCTGCCATGTTATTGCTGACAATGTGGATCATAACACCATAACCATATTGACGGCAGAGGAACCTATCATGGCATGGGGCTCATGTACGCAGCAACTCCGGCAGTCACGTCCAATCGTATCATCCCCCGAGACAATTCCAGCCTACAAGAACACCCTTCAAGTCTGCCAATACTACAATTTCGAAAGTTGAGGACATGTGGTGACAATCTGATCTATAAACACATTAAGGAGATAGAGGCTGATGACGAAAGCAGACACCTAGATCTCCTTTGGAAGATTTCCTTTCCTCTCAGGGTGAGACAAGTATGGTCAGGGTTCATGCAAGTGACAGCACGCGGACAACACAATGGGAAAGCATCATTCCACTTCCTCCCTATGATAGATCTGGATCCCACCAACATGAATTGCATTTATTCAACCCTAATGTTTGTGAATCAGCAGTGTCTAAAGTACACAGTCCAGCCAATAGTGACATTCGACCAGCCCCTCTGGATGAAGGCCAGGCTGATAATCAGTCAAGAAGTAGACCTCAGCAACATCATCCTCATACTAGGTGCATTCCATACAACAATGTCTTTCCTCGGAAGCATCGGGCACTTCATGAGGTCAAGTGGCCTATCAACCCTGCTTGAGCTCGTCTATGCTGGTAACACTGTCACCCATATGCTCAGTGGAAAGGCATATGCAAGAGCAGTCAGAGGTCACTTTTGGTGGACGGTGCTCTAAACGCAATCCTTGTGAAGAAGATGACCGCACAAGAAGAACACCAACAGGTAGTTGACAATGCTCTACAGAAGTTTGATGAGGTTTTTGGTAATGACTCACATGTATCTGTAACACTTGATCATGACGCAGACATCCAAGCACTTGCTGATCTTTTTCCAGAAAGCAAAACTTGAGGTATCAGTTACACCAACAGGAAAGCTTTGGCTGCAGTATATGACCACGCTTGATATACTGAGATCTGCCCTGAAGGCTCAACGCACTAGCAACTTCATGCTATACCTGAAGTCCCTGAAAGAAATGCTTCCTTACTTTGCAGCAAGTGGGCACAACAGTTACACCAAGTCGGTGCATTTGTTCCTGCAGAGCATGCTGAATCTAGAGGAAAGTCACCCTCATGTTTTCCAGGAGTTTATGAATGGGAACATGTTTGTCAGATGAAGTGATCAATTCTGGGGTGCCTTAGCAACTGATCTAATCATTGAGCAGGTTTTGATGAGGTCCCTAAAGAGCAAGGGTGGAATCACACATGGACGGGGGATGGATGAGGCACAGCGGACAAGGTGGCTGCTGACGATGCCTGATTGTGCTCAGATAGAAACAGAGATGGAGAAGCTGAGTAGCTACAACAATGCAACAAGCCAAATCAGTGTCAGTACAATGAAGCGAGATATGGCAGATACAGCAATCATTCTTGAGTACCTAGAAAGCAATAACCCATTTGAAAAGAGTGACTATCTCTATGACGTATCATCAGGCATCACATCAAGTGTGTCCAACGTCAACATGGCTGAACATATAGGCAAGTCTATCATTACCAGCATGGAAGGTGAACAGGTTACAAAGTATGTCTTCAGGAAAAAGAATCAAGTAGTGAAAGTAATGGGAGCAAAGGTGATTTCTGATGGAGAGGTAGTAGCTGTCGATCCCCAGCTGCTTTTCCAGCGACTTCTTATAGTTGCCAACAACAGTGATATTGACCTGAATGAAGTTTTCAAATATGAGCTGTCTGTGTATCCACCATCACTTTTCACAAAAGAAGGCCTGCTGAACTCTGCCACGAAACCCAAACTTGCAGATGCCATTGCCAAACGCTGTGAAGGTAACCCAGAGACCCCAGTTCCTGAAGCAGAGTGCAATGTTCTAGATGGTGGCTCCCTTCTTCAACGTTTGCCATGGACACAGGGACAAACATACCGTCAGATAATCAGTACATACATCAGAATGGTGAAACTATATGCCAACCCTATCGTAGTTTTTGATGGGTACCTGCAAGAAACCACCAAGACAGTAACTCATCAACGGCGAGGTCAATCTTCAGCCAAAGTCAGAATAGACCTTGATCTGCCGCTCAAAATGGACAAAAAGGTGTTCCTACAGAACAAATCGAACAAGCAGGCGTTTATTAATTTGCTATCTGATGAGATGCGGGAACAGAACATCACCACGTTCCGTGCAGAAGATGATGCCGATCTACTTATTGTCCAGGTAGCTGTCAATATGGCTAAGTACAAGACAACGTTCGTTATTGCAGAGGATACAGACGTCCTTGTTCTTCTCTGCCACCATCATAAGCCAGGTACTTCTTTGTTCATGAGTCGGAAAAAAGCGCAATCAAGAGACCACTGTGGAACATCCAGGCAACATGTGCAACTTTGGGAAACCGCTTATGCACGTATCTGCCATTTCTTCATGCACTATGTGGATGCGATACCACGTCTGCACTGCATGGGATCGGCAAAGGCAGTGTGTTAGATCTGAAGAAATCCGTCGAGCTGATGCAAATTGGCGAATGTTTCATGTCAAGTTCAGCTAGCCACGACGAAATCAGAGATGCAGGGGCCAAGGCATTGACATGTGTGTATGGTGGATGCAACACAACGTTAAATAGTCTGAGGAAAAGTTGTTTGGTGATAAGGTAGCAAGAGAGCCTCAAGAGTGTCGCCATCAAACGACTACCCCAACAGATGATGCTGCAAAGTACCACTCATACTGGGTATACTTGCAGACCCAAGTGTGGACCGGCAATGTAGCGCTGCAACCTGATGACTGGGGATGGAAAACCCAGTGTGAACGTTTGCTACCCAAGAAAATGGACAACAATCCAGCCCCAGACGCAATATTGAAAATAATACGCTGTAAATGTATGGAGTATTGTGACACCATGATATGTTCCTGCAAGAAAAATGGGTTGTTTTGCACCGACTGGTGTGGAAAATGTCAAGAAGGACTTTGCACTAACATTCCATTGGACGAACTTGGTTATTAATGCACAATGTTTATCCAAAAAGGTAAAATTATGAAAGAATATTTGTGTGCTATGTTTATGTAGATGGCGTGCGACGTTTTTGATTATATTGAATGCCGTCGATATAGTTCATTCGGGACAGGATGGAATCATTCAAACCATAGTATACAATAATTGTTAATTAAACTATGATGATATGCCATGTAATAATGCATATCAATGGAGAAAACACATTTTACGTATTTTTGGCACCTTGTCCTTTGACCTAGCTGTTTAGAGAGGTCATTTTTAGTATATAAATATGTTTTTTAGATTCACAAGGTCAGGTTTCTATTCACTTCTAATACACTTTTTGTCCTGAAAATGAATAGTTTTAGAGATAATTGACCTCGAAATTTGAAAATTACCGCCTAATTTGAATATGCAAATTAGGTCACTTCGAGCTTCTGGGTCAAAACTCTTGTCCCATTTTGGATATGTCATAAATAACTACCTAATAAACAATAATCAACAATAAAACAAACTTTTGCAATTTGTGTGACTGATAAGTTTAAATCTGGTCCTCTATAAAGTTATAACCGTCGCTAGAAATAATTTCATTCGTATTTGTGTTTTAATCACAACAATATAGGCTGTCTACCCTGAGTTATGGCCCGTATTTTGACAGTATTTTGCGGAGGGCTAAGTGTGCATGGTGGTCCTTTAAGGTATGAAGAAATTATCTAAATTTAAAAGTCATGTGATTTCCTAAAAGAGGAGAACCTAAGCTTTAATTTGGATATAAATTTGTCGGCCTCCCTTAAAAACTTTTAAAGTTATACCCGTCGCTAGAAATAATTTAATTCGTATTTGTGTTTTAATCACAACAATGTGTGGTGTTTACCATGAGTTATGGCGCGTATTTTGACCGTATTTTACGGAGGGCTAAGTGTGCATGGAGGCCGTTTAAGGTATGAAGAAATTATCTAAATGTAAAAGTCATGTGATTTCCTAAAAGAGGAGAACCAAAGCTTTAATTTGGATATAAATTTGTCGGCCTCCCTTAAAAATTTTAAAGTTATAACCGTCGCTAGAAATAATTTCATTCGTATGTTGTGTTTTAATCACAACAATATAGGCTGTATCTACCCTGAGTTATGGCACGTATTTTGACAGTATTTTGCGGAGGGCTCAGTGTGCATGGAGGCCATTTAAGGTATGAAGAAATTATCTAAATGTAAAAGTCATGTGATTTCTAAAGAGGAGAACCTAAGCTTTAATTTGGATATAAATTTGTCGGCCTCCCTTAAAAACTTTTAAAGTTATACCCGTCGCTAGAAATAATTTAATTCGTATTTGTGTTTTAATCACAACAATGTGTGGTGTTTACCATGAGTTATGGCGCGTATTTTGACCGTATTTTACGGAGGGCTAAGTGTGCATGGAGGCCGTTTAAAGTATGAAGAAATTATCTAAATGTAAAAGTCATGTGATTTCCTAAAAGAGGAGAACCAAAGCTTTAATTTGGATATAAATTTGTCGGCCTCCCTTAAAAATGTTTAAGTTATAACCGTCGCTAGAAATAATTTCATTCGTATTTGTGTTTTAATCACAACAATATAGGCTGTCTACCCTGAGCTAAGGCCCGTATTTTGACTGTATTTTGCGGAGGGCTCAGTGTGCATGGAGGCCATTTAAGGTATGAAGAAATTATCTAAATGTAAAAGTCATGTGATTTCCTAAAAGATGAGAACCTAAGCTTTAATTTGGATATAAATTTGTCGGCCTCCCTTAAAAACTTTTAAAGTTATAACCGTCGCTAGAAATAATTTAATTCGTATTTGTGTTTTAATCACAACAATATAGGCTGTCTACCCTGAGTTAAGGCCCGTATTTTGACAGTATTTTGCGGAGGGCTCAGTGTGCATGGAGGCCATTTAAGGTATGAAGAAATTATCTAAATGTAAAAGTCATGTGATTTCCTAAAAGAGGAGAACCTAAGCTTTAATTTGGATATAAATTTGTCGCCCTCCCTTAAAAACGTTTAAAGTTATAACCGTCGCTAGAAATAATTTCATTCGTATTTGTGTTTTAATCACAACAATATAGGTTGTCTACCATGAGTTATGGCGCGTATTTTGACAGTATTTTGCGGAGGGCTAAGTGTGCATGGAGGCCATTTAGGGTATGAAGACATTATCTAAATGTAAAAGTCATGTGATTTCCTAAAAGAGGAGAACCTAAGCTTTAATTTGGATATAAATTTGTCGGCCTCCCTTAAAGACTTTTAAAGTTATAACCGTCGCTAGAAATAATTTCATTCATATTTGTGTTTTAATCACAACAATATAGGCTGTCTACCCTGAGTTATGGCCCGTATTTTTACAGTATTTTGCGGAGGGCTCAGTGTGCATGGAGGCCATTTGGTTAAAGAA
>JAQQFT010000023.1:2705954-2722596 GCA_029582265.1 Zoroaster sp. YZ-2022
GGTCAAAATAGGGCATAACTCAGGGTAAACACCCCTTTTGTGATTAAAACAAAAATACGAATGAAATTATTTTAGCGGGGGTATAACTTAAAATTTTTTAAGGGAGGGACAACAACCAAATTAAAGCTTAGGTTCTCCTTTTTTAGAAATCACATGATTTTTACATTTAGTAATTTCTTAAACCTTAGGACCACCATGCACATTCCCCCCGAAAAGCCCCAAATAATAACTCGGGGTAGAAGCCTATATTGTTGTGATTAAACACAAATAGAATGAAATTATTTTAAATTTGGTTATAACTTTAAAAGTTTTAGAGGGGAAAAATTTTATACCCAAAATTTAAAAAGCTTAGGTTCTCCCTTTAGGAAATCACATGACTTTTACATTTAGAAAATTTTCATACCTTAAATGGCTCATGCACACTGACCCCTCGCAAAATACTGTCAAAATAGGGGCCCATAACTCAGGGTAGACAGCCTATATTGTTGTGATTAAAACACAAATACGAATGAAATTATTTGTAGCGACGGTTATAACTTGGGCAAAGTTTTTAAGAGAGGCCGAACAAATTTATATCCAAATTAAAGCTTAGGTTCTCCCTTTAGGAAATCACATGACTTTTTACATTTAAACAATTTCTTCATACCTTAAACGGCCTCCATGCACACTTAGCCCTCCGCTAAAATACGGTCAAAATACGGGCCATAACTCAGGGTAAACACTCGACATTGTTGTGATTAAAACACAACACGAATGAAATTATTTCTAGCGACGGGTATAACTTTAAAAGTTTTTAAGGAGGCAGACAAATTTATATCCAAATTAAAGCTTAGGTTCTCCTCTTTAGGAAATCACATGACTTTTTTACATTTAGATAATTTCTTCATACCTCAATGGACCTCCATGCACACTGAGCCCCTCCGCAAAATACTGTCAAAAAAAAAAAAAAAAAATACGCTCCATAACTCAGGGTAAACACCCGACATTGTTGTGATTAAAACACAAATACGAATGAAATTATTTGTAGCGACGGTTATAACTTTAAATGTTTTTAAGGGAGGGCGACAAATTTATATCCAAATTAAAGCTTAGGTTCTCCTCTTTTAGGAAATCACATGACTTTTACATTTAGATAATTTCTTCATACCTTAAATGGCCTCCATGCACACTGAGCCCTCCGCAAAATACTGTCAAAATACGGGCCATATAACTCAGGGTAGACCTAGCCTATATATTGTTGTGATTAAAACATGCAAATACGAATGAGAAATTAGTTTTGTAGCGACGGTTATAACTTTTAAAAGTTTTTAAGGAGGCAGACAAATTTATATCCAAATTAAAGCTGAGGTTCCTCTCTTTAGGAAATCACATGACTTTTACATTTAGACAATTTCTTCATGCAGCCTTAAACGGCTCTCCATGCACACTTAGCCCTCCGTAAAAATACGGTCAAAATATGGGCCCTGTAACTCAGGGTAAACACCTGACTATTGTTGTGATTAAAACACAAATACGAGATGAAATTATTTCTAGCGACGGTTATAACTTCTAAAGTTTTTTAAGGGAGGCTGACAAATTTTATATCCAAATTAAAGTTTAGGTTCTCCTCTTTTAGGAAATCACATGACTTTTACATTTAGATAATTTCTTCATACCCAAACTGGCCTCCATGCACACTGAGCCCTCCTCAAAATACGGTCAAAATACGGGCCATAACTCAGGGTAGACAGCCTATATTGTTGTGATTAAAAACACAAATACGAATGAAATTATTTCTAGCGACGGTTATAACTTTAAAGTTTTATTTTATGGAGGCCGACAAATTTATATCCAAATTAAAGCTTAGGTTCTCTTTAGGAAATCACATGACTTTTACATTTAGATAATTTCTTCATACCTAAACGGCCTCCATGCACACTTAGCCCTCCGTAAAATGACGGTCAAAATACGGGCCATAACTCAGGGTAAACACACCATATTGTTGTGATTAAACACAACATGAATGAAATTATTTCTAGCGACGGGTATAACTTAAAAGTTTTTAAGGAGGCCGACAAATTTATATCCAAATTAAAGCTTAGGTTCTCCCTTTTAGGAAATCACATGACTTTTTACATTTAGATAATTTCTTCATACCTTAAAGGGACCACCATGCACACTTAGCCCTCCGCAAATGCTGTCAAAATACGGCCATAACTCAGGGTAGCAGCAACATATTGTTGTGATTAAAACACAAATACGAATGAAATTATTTCTAGCGTCGGTTATAACTTTAAAAGTTTTTAAGGGAGGGCGATAAATTTATATCCAAATTAAAGCTTAGGTTCTCCTCTTTTAGGAAATCACATGACTTTTACATTTAGATAATTTCTTCATACCTTAAATGGCCTCCATGCACACTGAGCCCTCCGCAAAATACTGTCAAAATACGGGCTATAACTCAGGGTAGACAGCCTATATTGTTGTGATTAAAACACAAATACAAATGAAATTATTTGTAGCGACGGTTATAACTTTAAATGTTTTTAAGAGAGGCCGACAAATTTATATCCAAATTAAAGCTTAGGGGTTCTCCTCTTTAGGAAATCACATGACTTTTTACATTTAGACAATTTCTTCATACCTTAAACACAGCCTCCATGCACACTGAGCCTCTGTAAAATAACATTACGGTCAAAATACGGGCCATAACTCAGGGTAGACACCTGACATTGTTGTGATTAAAACACAAATACGAATGAAATTATTTCTAGCGACGGTTATAACTTTAAGGGAGGCAGACAAATTTATATCCAAATTAAAGCTTAGGTTCTCCTCTTTTAGGAAATCACATGACTTTTACATTTAGATAATTTCTTCATACCTTAAATGGCCTCCATGCACACTGAACCCTCTGCAAAATACTGTCAAAATACGGGCCATAACTCAGGCTAGACAGCCTATATTGTTGTGATTAAAACACAAATACGAATGAAATTATTTCTAGCGACGGTTATAACTTTAAAAGCTTTTTAAGAGAGGCAGACAAATTTATATCCAAATTAAAGCTTAGGTTCTCCTCTTTAGGAAATCACATGACTTTTTACATAGACACAATTTCTTCATACCTTAAACGGCCTCCATGCACACTTAGCCTCCGTAAAATACGAGGTCAAAATACGGGCCATAACTCAGGGTAACACCTGACATTGTTGTGATTAAAACACAAATACGAATGAAATTATTTCTAGCGACGGGTATAACTTTAAAAGTTTTTAAGGGAGGCAGAGAAATTTATATCCAAATTAAAGCTTAGGTTCTCCTCTTTTAGGAAATCACATGACTTTTACATTTAGATAATTTCTTCATACCTTAAATGGCCTCCATGCACACTGAGCCCTCTGCAAAATACTGTCAAAATACGGGCCATAACTCAGGGTAGACAGCCTATATTGTTGTGATTAAAACACAAATACGAATGAAATTATTTCTAGCGACGGTTATAACTTTAAAAGTTTTTAAGGGAGGCAGACAAATTTATATCCAAATTAAAGCTTAGGTTCTCCTCTTTTAGGAAATCACATGACTTTTACATTTAGGTAATTTCTTCATACCTTAAAGGACCACCATGCACACTTAGCCCTCTGCAAAATGCTGTCAAAATACGGCCCATAACTCAGGGTAGACAGCCTATATTGTTGTGATTAAAACACAAATACGAATGAAATTATTTGTAGCGACGGTTATAACTTTAAAAGTTTTTAAGGGAGGCCGACAAATTTATATCCAAATTAAAGCTTAGGTTCTCCTCTTTTAGGAAATCACATGACTTTTACATTTAGACAATTTCTTCATACCTTAAACGGCCTCCATGCACACTTAGCCCTCCGTAAAATACGGTCAAAATACGGGCCATAACTCAGGGTAAACACCCGACATTGTTGTGATTAAAACACAAATACGAATGAAATTATTTCTAGCGACGGGTATAACTTTAAAAGTTTTTAAGGGGGGCAGACAAATTTATATCCAAATTAAAGCTTAGGTTCTCCTCTTTAGGAAATCACATGACTTTTACATTTAGATAATTTCATACCTTAAATGGCCTCCATGCACACTGAGCCTCTGCAAAATACTGTCAAAATACGGGCCATAACTCAGGGTAGATAGCCCTAAATTGTTGTGATTAAAACACAAATACGAATGAAATTATTTCTAGCGACGGTTATAACTTTAAAAGTTTTAAGGGAGCGACAAATTTATATCCAAATTAAAGCTTTTTAGGTTCTCCTCTTTAGGAAATCACATGACTTTTTACATTTAGATAATTTCTTCATACCTTAAAAGGACCACCATGCACACTTAGCCCTCCGCAAAATGCTGTCAAAATACGGGCCATAACTCAGGTAGACAGCCCATATTGTTGTGATTAAAACACAAATACGAATGAAATTATTTGTAGCGACGGTTATAACTTTAAAGTTTTAAAGAGAGGCCGACAAATTCTATATCCAAATTAAAGCTTAGGTTCTCCTCTTTCAGTAAATCACATGACTTTTTAATTTTGATAATTTTTTCTTACCTTAAACGGCCTCCATGCACACTTAGCCCCACAAAATACTGTCAAAATAATACGGGCCCATAACTCAGGGTAGACAGCCTATATTGTTGTGATTAAAACACAAATACGAGAATGAAATTATTTCTAGCGACGGTTATAACTTTAAAAGTTTTTGTAGAGGAGGCAGACAAATTTATATCCAAATTAAAGCTTAGGTTCTCCTCTTTAGGAAATCACATGACTTTACATTTAGATAATTTCTTCATACCAAATGGCCTCCATGCACACTTAGCCCTCCGTAAAATACGGTCAAAATACGGGCCATAACTCAGGGTAAACAGCGACATTGTTGTGATTAAACACAAATACGAATGAAATTATTTCTAGCGACGGGTATATAACTTTAAAAGTTTTCTAAGAGGCCGACAAATTTATATCCAAATTAAAGCTTAGGTTCTCCTTTTAGGAATCACATGACTTTTACATTTAGATACTTTCATACCTTAAAGGACCACCATGCACACTTAGCCCTCCGCAAAATACTGTCAAAATACGGGCCATAACTCAGGGTAGACAGCCTATATTGTTGTGATTAAAACACAAATACGAATGAAATTATTTCTAGCGACGGTGATCACATTAAAAATATAAAAGGGAGGCCGACAAATTTATATACAAATTAAAGCTTAGGTTCTCCTCTTTAGGAAATCACATGATCTTTACATTTAGATAATTTCTTCATACCTTAAATGGCCTCCATGCACACTGAGCCCTCCGCAAAATACTGTCAAAATACGGGCTATAACTCAGGGTAGACAGCCTATATTGTTGTGATTAAAACACAAATACAAATGAAATTATTTGTAGCGACGGTTATAACTTTAAATGTTTTTAAGAGAGGCCGACAAATTTATATCCAAATTAAAGCTTAGGTTCTCCTCTTTTAGGAAATCACATGACTTTTACATTTAGACAATTTCTTCATACCTTAAACGGCCTCCATGCACACTTAGTCCTCCGTAAAATACGGTCAAAATACGGGCCATAACTCCGGGTAAACACCTGACATTGTTGTGATTAAAACAGAAATACGAATGAAATTATTTCTAGTGACGGGTATAACTTTAAAAGTTTTTAAGGGAGGGAGACAAATTTATATCCAAATTAAAGCTTAGGTTCTCCTCTTTTAGGAAATCACATGACTTTTACATTTAGATAATTTCTTCATACCTTAAATGGCCTCCATGCACACTGAGCCCTCCGCAAAATACTGTCAAAATACGGGCCATAACTCAGGGTAGACAGCCTATATTGTTGTGATTAAAACACAAATACGAATGAAATTATTTCTAGCGACGGTTATAACTTTAAAAGTTTTTAAGGGAGGCAGACAAATTTATATCCAAATTAAAGCTTAGGTTCTCCTCTTTTAGGAAATCACATGACTTTTACATTTAGACAATTTCTTCATACCTTAAACGGCCTCCATGCACACTTAGCCCTCCTTAAATACGGTCAAAATACGGGCCATAACTCAGGGTAAACACCCGACATTGTTGTGAATAAAACACAAATACGAATGAAATTATTTTCTTTGAGGACGGGTTATAACTTTAAAAGTTTTTAAGGGAGGCAGACAAATTTATATCCAAATTAAAGCTTAGGTTCTCCTCTTTAAGGAAATCACATGACTTTTACATTTAGATAATTTCTTCATACCTTAAATGGCCTCCATGCACACTGAACCCTCTGCAAAATACTGTCAAAATACGGGCCATAACTCAGGGTAGACAGCCTATATTGTTGTGATTAAAACACAAATACGAATGAAATTATTTCTAGCGACGACGGTTATAACTTTAAAGGTTTTAAGGAGGCCGACAAATTTATATCCAAATTAAAGCTTAGGTTCTCCTTTTTAGGAAATCACATGACTTTTTACATTTAGATAATTTCTTCATACCTTAAACGGCCTCCATGCACACTTAGCCCTCGGCAAAATACTGTCAAAATACGGCCCATAACTCAGGGTAGACAGCCTGATATTGTTGTGATTAAAACACAAATACGAATGAAATTATTTGTAAAGCGACGGTTATAACTTAAAAGTTTTAAGGAGGCCGACAAATTTATATCCAAATTAAAGCTTAGGTTCTCCTCTTTAGGAAATCACATGACTTTTTACATTTAGATAATTTCTTCATACCTTAAATGGCCTCCATGCACACCGGAGCCCTCCACAAAATACTGTGAAAAATACGGGCCATAACTCAGGGTAAACAGCCTAAATTGTTGTGATTAAAACACAAAATACTAATGAAATAATTAATAGCGACGGGTATAACTTAAATAGGTATTAAGGGAGGCCGTGAAATTTTTATCCAAATTAAAGCTTAGGTTCTCCTCTTTAGGAAATCACATGACTTTTTACATTTAGATAATTTCTTCATACCTTAAACGGCCTCCATGCACACTAGCCCTCCGTAAAATACGGTCAAAATACGGGCCATAACTCAGGGTAAACACCCGACATTGTTGTGATTAAAACACAAATACGAATGAAATTATTTCTAGCGACGGGTATAACTTTTAAAAAGTTTTCAAAGGAGGCTGACAAATTTATATCCAAATTAAAGCTTAGGTTCTCCTCTTTAGGAAATCACATGACTTTACATTTAGATAATTTCTTCATACCTTAAACGGCCTCCATGCACACTTAGCTCCTCCGCAAATACTGTCAAAATACGGGCCATAACTCAGGGTAGACAGCCTATATTGTTGTGATTAAAACACAAATACGAATGAAATTATTTCTAGCGACGGTTATAACTTTAAAAGTTTTTAAGGGAGGCGACAAATTTATATCCAAATTAAAGCTTAGGTTCTCCTCTTTAGGAAATCACATGACTTTTACATTTAGATAATTTCTTCATACCTTAAATGGCCTCCATGCACACTTAGCCCTCCGCAAAATACTGTCGGTCAAAAATACGGGCCATAACTCAGGGTAGACAGCCTGATATTGTTGTGATTAAAACACAAATACGAATGAAATTATTTCTAGCGACGGTTATAACTTTAAAAAGTTTTCAATGGAGGCCGACAAATTTATATCCAAATTAAAGCTTAGGTTCTCCTTTAGGAAATCACATGACTTTTTACATTTAGATAATTTCTTCATACCTTAATGGACCTCCATGCACACTTAGCTCCTCCGCAAAATACGGTCAAAATACGGGCCATAACTCAGGGTAGACAGCCTATATTGTTGTGATTAAAACACAAATACGAATGAAATTATTTCTAGCGTCGGTTATAACTTTAAAAGTTTTAAAGGAGGCCGACAAATTTATATCCAAATTAAAGCTTAGGTTCTCCTCTTTAGGAAATCACATGACTTTTACATTTAGATAATTTCTTCATACCTTAAATGGCCTTCATGCACACTTAGCCTCCGCAAAATACGGTCAAAATACGGGCCATAACTCAGGGTAGACAGCCTATATTGTTGTGATTAAAACACAAATACGAATGAAATTATTTCAGCGACGTTATAACTTTAAAGTTTTTAAGGAGGTTGACAAATTTATATCCAAATTAAAGCTAGGTTCTCCTCTTTAGGAAATCACATGACTTTTTACATTTAGATAATTTTCATACCTTAAATGGCCTCCATGCACACTTAGCCCTCCGTAAAATACGGTCAAAATACGGGCTATAACTCAGGGTAAACACCCGACATTGTTGTGATTAAAACACAAATACGAATGAAATTATTTCTAGCGACGGTTATAACTTTAAAAGTTTTTAAGAGAGGCAGACAAATTTATATCCAAATTAAAGCTTAGGTTCTCCTCTTTTAGGAAATCACATGACTTTTACATTTAGACAATTTCTTCATACCTTAAAGGACCACCATGCACACTTAGCCCTCCGCAAAATACTGTCAAAATACGGGCCATAACTCAGGGTAGACAGCCTATATTGTTGTGATTAAAACACAAATACGAATGAAATTATTTCTAGCGACGGTTATAACTTTAAAAGTTTTTAAGGGAGGGCGACAAATTTATATCCAAATTAAAGCTTAGGTTCTCCTCTTTAGGAAATCACATGACTTTTACATTTAGATAATTTCTTCATACCTTAAATGGCCTCCATGCACACTGAGCCCTCCGCAAAATACTGTCAAAATACGGGCCATAACTCAGGGTAGACAGCCTATATTGTTGTGATTAAAACACAAATACGAATGAAATTATTTGTAGCGACGGTTATAACTTTAAAAGTTTTTAAAGGAGGCCGACAAATTTATATCCAAATTAAAGCTGAGGTTCTCCTCTTTTAGGAAATCACATGACTTTTACATTTAGACAATTTCTTCATACCTTAAACGGCCTCCATGCACACTTAGCCCTCCGTAAAATACGGTCAAAATACGGGCCATAACTCAGGGTAAACACCCTACATTGTTGTGATTAAAACACAAATACGAATGAAATTATTTCTAGCGACGGGTATAACTTTAAAAGTTTTTAAGGGAGGCAGACAAATTTATATCCAAATTAAAGCTTAGGTTCTCCTCTTTTAGGAAATCACATGACTTTTACATTTAGATAATTTCTTCATACCTTAAATGGCCTCCATGCACACTGAGCCCTCCGCAAAATACTGTCAAAATACGGGCCATAACTCAGGGTAGACAGCCTATATTGTTGTGATTAAAACACAAATACGAATGAAATTATTTCTAGCGACGGTTATAACTTTAAAAGTTTTTAAGGGAGGGAGACAAATTTATATCCAAATTAAAGCTGAGGTTCTCCTCTTTTAGGAAATCACATGACTTTTACATTTAGATAATTTCTTCATACCTTAAAGGACCACCATGCACACTTAGCCCTCCGCAAAATACTGTCAAAATACGGGCCATAACTCAGGGTAGACAGCCTATATTGTTGTGATTAAAACACAAATACGAATGAAATTATTTCTAGCGACGGTTATAACTTTAAAAGTTTTTAAGAGAGGCAGACAAATTTATATCCAAATTAAAGCTTAGGTTCTCCTCTTTTAGGAAATCACATGACTTTTACATTTAGGTAATTTCTTCATACCTTAAAGGACCACCATGCACACTTAGCCCTCCGCAAAATGCTGTCAAAATACGGGCCATAACTCACGGTAGACAGCCTATATTGTTGTGATTAAAACACAAATACGAATGAAATTATTTCTAGCGACGGTTATAACTTTAAAGGTTTTTAAGGCAGGGCGACAAATTTATATCCAAATTAAAGCTTAGGTTCTCCTCTTTTAGGAAATCACATGACTTTTACATTTAGATAATTTCTTCATACCTTAACTGGCTCCATGCACACTGAGCCTCCGCAAATACAGTCAAAATACGGGCCATAACTCAGGGTAGACAGCCTATATTGTTGTGATTAAAACACAAATACGAATGAAATTATTTGTACCGACGGTTATAACTTTTAAAAGTTTTTAAAGAGAGGCCGACAAATTTATATCCAAATTAAAAGCTTAGGTTCTCCTCTTTTAGGAAATCACATGACTTTTACATTTAGACAATTTCTTCATACTTTAAACGGCCTCCATGCACACTTAGCCCTCCGTAAAATACGGTCAAAATACGGGCCATAACTCAGGGTAAACACCCGACATTGTTGTGATTAAAACACAATGAATGAAATTATTTCTAGCGACGGTTATAACTTTAAAAGTTTTTAAGGGAGGCCGACAAATTTATATCCAAATTAAAGCTTAGGTTCTCCTCTTTTAGGAAATCACATGACTTTTACATTTAGATAATTTCTTCATACCTTAAATGGCCTCCATGCACACTGAGCCCTCCGTAAAATACGGTCAAAATACGGGCCATAACTCAGGGTAAACACCCGACATTGTTGTGATTAAAACACAAATACGAATGAAATTATTTGTAGCGACGGTTATAACTTTAAAAGTTTTTAAAGGAGGCCGACAAATTTATATCCAAATTAAAGCTGAGGTTCTCCTCTTTTAGGAAATCACATGACTTTTACATTTAGACAATTTCTTCATACCTTAAACGGCCTCCATGCACACTTAGCCCTCCGTAAAATACGGTCAAAATACGGGCCATAACTCAGGGTAACACACTGACATTGTTGTGATTAAAACACAACATGAATGAAATTATTTCTAGCGACGGGTATAACTTTAAAAGTTTTTAAGGGAGGCAGACAAATTTATATCCAAATTAAAGCTTAGGTTCTCCTCTTTTAGGAAATCACATGACTTTTACATTTAGATAATTTCTTCATACCTTAAATGGCCTCCATGCACACTGAGCGCTCCGCAAAATACTGTCAAAATACGGGCCATAACTCAGGGTAGACAGCCTATATTGTTGTGATTAAAACACAAATCCGAATGAAATTATTTCTAGCGACGGTTATAACTTTAAAAGTTTTTAAGGGAGGGCGACAAATTTATATCCAAATTAAAGCTGAGGTTCTCCTCTTTTCGGAAATCACATGACTTTTACATTTAGATAATTTCTTCAAACCTTAAAGGACCACCATGCACACTTAGCCCTCCGCAAAATACTGTCAAAATACTGTCAAAATACGGGCCATAACTCAGGGTAGACAGCCTATATTGTTGTGATTAAAACACAAATACGAATGAAACTATTTCTAGCGACGGTTATAACTTTAAACGTTTTTAAGAGAGGCAGACAAATTTATATCCAAATTAAAGCTTAGGTTCTCCTCTTTTAGGAAATCACATGACTTTTACATTTAGGTAATTTCTTCATACCTTAAAGGACCACCATGCACACTTAGCCCTCCGCAAAATGCTGTCAAAATACGGCCCATAACTCAAGGTAGACAGCCTATATTGTTGTGATTAAAACACAAATACGAATGAAATTATTTCTAGCGACGGTTATAACTTTAAAAGTTTTTAAGGGAGGGCGACAAATTTATATCCAAATTAAAGCTTAGGTTCTCCTCTTTTAGGAAATCACATGACTTTTACATTTAGGTAATTTCTTCATACCTTAAATGGCCTCCATGCACACTGAGCCCTCCGCAAAATACTGTCAAAATACGGGCCATAACTCAGGGTAGACAGCCTATATTGTTGTGATTAAAACACAAATACGAATGAAATTATTTCTAGCGTCGGTTATAACTTTAAAAGTTTTTAAGGGAGGGCGACAAATTTATATCCAAATTAAAGCTTAGGTTCTCCTCTTTTAGGAAATCACATGACTTTTACATTTAGATAATTTCTTCATACCTTAACTGGCCTCCATGCACACTGAGCCCTCCGCAAAATACTGTCAAAATACGGGCCATAACTCAGGGTAGACAGCCTATATTGTTGTGATTAAAACACAAATACGAATGAAATTATTTGTAGCGACGGTTATAACTTTAAAAGTTTTTAAGAGAGGCCGACAAATTTATATCCAAATTAAAGCTTAGGTTCTCCTCTTTTAGGAAATCACATGACTTTTACATTTAGACAATTTCTTCATACCTTAAACGGCCTCCATGCACACTTAGCCCTCCGTAAAATACGGTCAAAATACGGGCCATAACTCAGGGTAAACACCCGACATTGTTGTGATTAAAACACAAATACGAATGAAATTATTTCTAGCGACGGGTATAACTTTAAAAGTTTTTAAGGGAGGCAGACAAATTTATATCCAAATTAAAGCTTAGGTTCTCCTCTTTTAGGAAATCACATGACTTTTACATTTAGATAATTTCTTCATACCTTAAATGGCCTCCATGCACACTGAGCCCTCCGCAAAATACTGTCAAAATACGGGCCATAACTCAGGGTAGACAGCCTATATTGTTGTGATTAAAACACAAATACGAATGAAATTATTTGTAGCGACGGTTATAACTTTAAAAGTTTTGTAAGGAGGCGACAAATTTATATCCAAATTAAAGCTTAGGTTCTCCTCTTTTAGGAAATCACATGACTTTTACATTTAGATAATTTCTTCATACCTTAAAGGACCACCATGCACACTTAGCCCTCTGCAAAATGCTGTCAAAATACGGCCCATAACTCAGGGTAGACAGCCTATATTGTTGTGATTAAAACACAAATACGAATGAAATTATTTGTAGCGACGGTTATAACTTTAAAAGTTTTTAAAGGAGGCCGACAAATTTATATCCAAATTAAAGCTGAGGTTCTCCTCTTTTAGGAAATCACATGACTTTTACATTTAGACAATTTCTTCATACCTTAAACGGCCTCCATGCACACTTAGCCCTCCGTAAAATACGGTCAAAATACGGGCCATAACTCAGGGTAAACACCCGACATTGTTGTGATTAAAACACAAATACGAATGAAATTATTTGTAGCGACGGTTATAACTTTAAAAGTTTTTAAAGGAGGCCGACAAATTTATATCCAAATTAAAGCTGAGGTTCTCCTCTTTTAGGAAATCACATGACTTTTACATTTAGACAATTTATTCATACCTTAAACGGCCTCCATGCACACTTAGCCCTCCGTAAAATACGGTCAAAATATGGGCCATAACTCAGGGTAAACACCCGACATTGTTGTGATTAAAACACAAATACGAATGAAATTATTTCTAGCGACGGGTATAACTTTAAAAGTTTTTAAGGGAGGCAGACAAATTTATATCCAAATTAAAGCTTAGGTTCTCCTCTTTTAGGAAATCACATGACTTTTACATTTAGATAATTTCTTCATACCTTAAACGGCCTCCATGCACACTTAGCCCTCCGTAAAATACTGTCAAAATACGGGCCATAACTCAGGGTAGACAGCCTATATTGTTGTGATTAAAACACAAATCCGAATGAAATTATTTCTAGCGACGGTTATAACTTTAAAAGTTTTTAAGGGAGGGCGACAAATTTATATCCAAATTAAAGCTGAGGTTCTCCTCTTTTCGGAAATCACATGACTTTTACATTTAGATAATTTCTTCAAACCTTAGGACCACCATGCACACTTAGCCCTCCGCAAAATACTGTCAAATACCGTCAAAATACATAACTCAGGGTAGACAGCCTATATTGTTGTGATTAAAACACAAATACGAATGAAACTATTTCTAGCGACGGTTATAACTTTAAACGTTTTTAAGAGAGGCAGACAAATTTATATCCAAATTAAAGCTTAGGTTCTCCTCTTTTAGGAAATCACATGACTTTTACATTTAGGTAATTTCTTCATACCTTAAAGGACCACCATGCACACTTAGCCCTCCGCAAAATGCTGTCAAAATACGGCCCATAACTCAAGGTAGACAGCTCATATTGTTGTGATTAAAACACAAATACTGAATGAAATTATTTCTAGCGACGGTTATAACTTTAAAAGTTTTTTAAGGGAGGCAGACAAATTTATATCCAAATTAAAGCTTAGGTTCTCCTCTTTTAGGAAATCACATGACTTTTACATTTAGGTAATTTCTTCATACCTTAAATGGCCTCCATGCACACTGAGCCCTCCGCAAAATACTGTCAAAATACGGGCCATAACTCAGGGTAGACAGCCTATATTGTTGTGATTAAAACAGACGTGAATGAAATTATTTCTAGCGTCGGTTATAACTTTAAAAGTTTTTAAGGGAGGGCGACAAATTTATATCCAAATTAAAGCTTAGGTTCTCCTCTTTTAGGAAATCACATGACTTTTACATTTAGATAATTTCTTCATACCTTAACTGGCCTCCATGCACACTGAGCCCTCCGCAAAATACTGTCAAAATACGGGCCATAACTCAGGGTAGACAGCCTATATTGTTGTGATTAAAACACAAATACGAATGAAATTATTTGTAGCGACGGTTATAACTTTAAAAGTTTTTAAGAGAGGCCGACAAATTTATATCCAAATTAAAGCTTAGGTTCTCCTCTTTTAGGAAATCACATGACTTTTACATTTAGACAATTTCTTCATACCTTAAACGGCCTCCATGCAATACTTGAGCTCCTCCGTAAAATACGGTCAAATACGGGCTATAACTCAGGGTAAACAGCCTGACATTGTTGTGATTAAAACACAAATACGAATGAAATTATTTCTAGCGACGGGTATAACTTTAAAAAGTTTTTAAGGGAGGCGAGACAAATTTATATCCAAATTAAAGCTTTAGGTTCTCCTCTTTAGGAAATCACATGACTTTTTACATTTAGATAATTTCTTCATACCTTAAATGGCCTCCATGCACACTGAGCCCTCCGCAAAATACTGTCAAAATACGGGCCATAACTCAGGGTAGACAGCCTATATTGTTGTGATTAAAACACAAATCCGAATGACATTATTTCTAGCGACGGTTATAACTTTAAAAGTTTTAAGGAGGGCGACAACTTTATATCCAAATTAAAGCTTAGGTTCTCCTCTTTTAGGAAATCACATGACTATTACATTTAGATAATTTCTTCATACCTTAAAGGACCACCATGCACACTTAGCCCTCCGCAAAATACTGTCAAAATACGGGCCGTAACTCAGGGTAGACAGCCTATATTGTTGTGATTAAAACACAAATACGAATGAAATTATTTCTAGCGACGGTTATAACTTTAAAAGTTTTAAGGGAGGCAGACAAATTTATATCCAAATTAAAGCTTAGGTTCTCCTCTTTTTAGGAAATCACATGACTTTTTACATTTAGATAATTTCTTTCATACCTTAAATGGGACCACCATGCACATACTGAGCCCTCCGCAAAATATCACTGTCAAAATACGGCCATAACTCAGGGTAGACAGCCTATATTGTTGTGATTAAAACACAAATACGAATGAAATTATTTGCTAGCGACGGTTATAACTTTTAAAAGTTTTTAAGGGAGGCCGACAATTTATATCCAAATTAAAGCTTAGGTTCTCCTCTTTAGGAAATCACATGACTTTTACATTTAGATAATTTCTTCATACCTTAATACGGCACCCATGCACACTGAGCCCTCCGCAAAATACTGTCAAAATACGGGACATAACCAGGGTAGACAGCCTATATTGTTGTGATTAAACACAAATACGAATGAAATTTTTTTAGCGACGGTTATAACTTTAAAAGTTTTAAGGAGGGCGACAAATTTATATCCAAATTAAAGCTTAGGTTCTCCTCTTTTAGGAAATCACATGACTTTTACATTTAGATAATTTCTTCATACCTTAAACGGCCTCCATGCACACTAGCCCTCCGTAAAATACGGTCAAAACATAACTCAGGGTAGACAGCCTATATTGTTGTGATTAAACAAAAATGAAAATTATTTGTAACAGGACGGTTATAACTTTTAAAAGTTTTAAAGGAGGCCGACAAATTTATATCCAAATTAAAGCTTAAGTTCTTTTTGGAAATCACATGACTTTTACATTTAGATAATTTCTTCATACCTTAAACGGCCTCCATGCACACTTAGCCCTCCGTAAAATACGGTCAAATACGGGCCATAACTCAGGGTAAACACCTGACATTGTTGTGATTAAACACAAATACGAATGAAAATATTTCTAGCGACGGGTATAACTTTAAAAGTTTTTAAGGGAGACAAATTTATATCCAAATTAAAAGCTTAGGGTTCTCCTCTTTAGGAAATCACATGACTTTACATTTAGATAATTTCTTCATACTTTAAATGGCCTCCATGCACTGAGCCCTCCGCAAAAATACTGTCAAAATACGGGCATAACTCAGGGTAGACAGCCTATATTGTTGTGATTAAAACACAAATAAATGAAATTATTGTAGCGACGGTTATAACTTTAAAAGTTTTTAAAGGAGGCCGACAAATTTATATCCAAATTAAAGTTGAGGTTCTCTTTAGGAAATCACACACTTTTTTACATTTAGACAATTTCTTCATACCTTAAATAGCCCATGCACTGGGCCCCTCCGTAAAATACGGTCAAAATACGGGCCATAACTCAGGGTAACAGCCTACATTGTTGTGATTAAAACACAAATACGAATGAAATTATTTGTACGCGACGGTTATAACTTTAAAAGTTTTTTAAGAGAGTGCAGAAATTTTTATACCCAAAATTTAAAAGGGGTTTTTTT
>JAQQFT010000023.1:2723096-2744703 GCA_029582265.1 Zoroaster sp. YZ-2022
TATTTAAAAATTTCCCCAAGTTCCATGCTGCGTTTTCCCACCCCTCCAGACCGTATCAAATGCTTTTTGAAAATCCAGGAATGCCATATATGGGTTTACTCCGCTAGTCTACTACAGCAATATTCTTATAGTGAATATATGATCTCGCATCTACATTCTTTCTGAATCCTCCTGAGTTTCGAGAGTGCATTTATTTTCAAGGAAAGAGAGATTTCTTGAATGATCCTATTAAAGATTTTGAAATACAACATGTAAGTGTAATACCTCTATAATTATTCATATCCTTATGGTCACCTTTTTGAAAATGGGTATAAGACACCATTATTCCATTCGCTTGAATTACATTATCATCTAATATTTTACTAAAGATAATAAACATTGAGTCTGTTAGACAATCGCCGCCATTTTTCAACAATTCGTTCGTGATGCCATCAACACCGGTGACTTATTATTCTTAAATTCTTAATAGCATCTGAAACCATCTTATGTGTTAAATTGATACTATGCAAGTACTCATTACTCGAAATATTTTGATTGACGCTATAGATCTATAATGATTCACCATTTTTTCCGCATTGTATGGTGAACACGTTTTCAATGGTTTAGCAGTGAAAAAATCAACGCACTGAACGGACCCCAATGTTCTTACACGACCTCGAAGTGTGACGTGGTTGAATCACAACGCCCTATGGGTCGTTCATCTTGAGAGGCTGGCTTGAACAACAAGTATAGCACAGCAGTACAGTACACAAAGCCGATCAAGCGTGACGTAGTATTTGTAGCAGTAGCCGTGGCTACGAAAGGACTGTGTGAGTTGCGGGGTATTGAACAATTGTGCCAAATTAGTGCGGTATGTGTGTATATTCAGGTATTACATATATTACGATTTTGAGCACGAAAAACGCCGAAAAATTGCATATTCACGAAGAAATTATCTCCGGTAAATAAAATTGTTAGCTCACCTCTCATGTCTAAAGGAATGCGTAATACCATCACTACTGTCACCGTTTTTAAGTTTTCAACTGTTGAAAAATCGCGATTTTGAAGAACAGTTCAAATTCGGAAACAATACAAAAAAGTAGTATTTTACACACCAAAATGTGATTATATTGTAAACGTTTGTAAAATCTGCTGACCATAATATAATTTAACGTTTAAAAGACATAAATAAATATTGAACGTTTCTCTTTCATACATATTCATAAGCACTCTGAATCACATGCCGTATTGACCCAGACTCTTTGTACCCCGGATAGCCGCGCCGAACATAAACAATGCTGTCATGCGTACGTGTTTGAAATAGGCCTTTATGTATCAACAGTTTCTAAAGAGTTTCGATGACATGATTTTGCAGGAGTTTCTTTTACGCTTAAAATGACGAAGTACATGTATTTCCGTGTTTTTCTAACGTATAGTGGACAATCAAATACGTCAAAACAGCTGCATTAACTTTGGTTCTAAGGAAGTTAAAACCACCTTCAAAGCAAAAATCTGGGCAGCAACTATAATTGTTCTAAAAGGACATATGCACATTGCAAGAAGAGTGCTTGTCGCGTCGCACAGAAGTGTGTCGCGTCGCATTAGAAGTGTTGTCATCGCACTAGGAAGTGTGTCGCGTCGCATTAGAAGTGTTGTCGCGTCGCACTAGAAGTGTGTCGCGTCGCACTAGAAGTGTTGTCGCGTCGCACTGAAATTGTGTCGCGTCGCACTAGAAGTGTTGTCGCGTCGCACTAGAAGTGTGTCGCGTCGCATTAGAGGTGTTGTCGCGTCGCACTAGAAATTGTGTAGCGTCGCGCCAGAAGTGTTGTCGCGTCGCACTGGGGCTGTGTCGCGTCGCATTAGAAATGTTGTCGCGTCGCACTGGGGGTGTAGTCGCGTCGCGCTAAGTAATGATAAGCGTCGTACTAGAAGTGTCGCGTCGCATAGAAGTGTAATCGCGTCGATAGAAGTGTAATCGCGTCACATTAGAAGTGTTGACTGGTCGCACTGGAAGTGTTCACCATTGCAGTTTATTTCTCGTATGAAGAAATGTATAATACTGCATTCAAATTTCGGCTAATTAAATATATCGACTAAAATAAATGTAAATCCATATATTTACAAGAAAAACCAATTATACAAAGAGGCAACCAGACTGGTTGGCAGCTAACTTTATCTATACAGTATTAAACATGAATTTTTGGGATTTATATTTCTTTAAAAGTCCTCACTGGCCATACATTATTGTTTTAAAGAAAAGTTTTGTTTCTGGAATTAGTGTTTTAGTTAACAAAATGTTGCTAATCCTGTTACAAATATTTTACAACCTAAACCCTATAGTCTCGATCCCAACTTCCTACCATGGAAGGTGAGCATTCTAAACCACAAGACTACCATGCCACCTCAATTTGGCGGTGAATTAAGTACAGAAGAACCTTTGTAAAATTGTTTTTATAAAATAATACAAATTATTCCAGAAAAAATTTTGTGCAGGCCTACAGGATTCTTTCGTCCCCCCACCATGGGGCCATAGTGACAGGGGTCAGGGGTGTGGGGTGTAAACACCCCAATAATTATTGTCAGTCCGCAAATCAAAGGTACAAGAGCAAAAGTTTGTCCAAAATTTTGTCAGCAACATTTGTATGTTTTATATACTGATGCCTCTTTTCACAACAAACTATTTTAAAAGCAGAATCATACCCTAAATTCATGGTCACACAATAATATACAATTATAGGGGGCTAGATGACGATAATTAAAAGCAAAAAAGGACACAAACAGATGATTTTATTTTTATAAAAATTTGTTTTCAATGCATCAACAATAGGCCTACTGCTAATTTAAAGGAATACTGTCCCAAATAGTTATGTCCCTACAAGTTGCATTTTGAGATCGTCAAATTACACAACTAACTGTGTTAACTATAGGCAGGAACACATTTATATATGTTATGGAATACATCATTCATCAAATGTCTTCTTTTGCAGTTTTTTTGTCTATAATTTCAGTATAACTATTTTTCAAAATGATTTTTAAAGTTCATGAGACCAACATTTCACATAATAAACAATCTGAATGTATTTTTCACTATTGCTGAAGCTTTCATATAGGCTGGAGTTATGCATCAACAAAATAATACATTATCACTTATACAGAAGAAATATGTTTTACTACCAAAAACTTTCTTGATTGGGTAGACATTCACACAGGTCAGTAAGTCTGACCAGGTTCCAACACACAGTGTAACTTTGACTTGTGTCACCATAAAATGACACAGACTCAAAGGTTTGAGGAATACGTGTCTCTGCTATGACAGTTTAATACTATGTAATACAAAGTTGATGACCAGTTGTAACGGTTGTACAGAATTGCCAATCTGAATCATGGAAAATTGTTTTGACATTTATTAATATTTCATCAGTAGTGTTAGCTTTCCTTCTGTTTGTCTGATTTTTGATGTTACGAACCTAGAATAGTGACTGGATTATTTTTAATTTCTGATTATTACACTTTTTAATTCCTATTATTTTACTTTTATTGCATTTTCCACTTTTTTTTATTGTTGCTGATTCCTCAGTTAAATCAAATTGCTTACACTTTTATTGTAATCTACTGAATGACAGGTTTTATAATTCATCTCGTTTCCACTATCATTTTGTTGTAAACCTTGTAAAAAATTAATGTTTCCGAGTTATTTGTAAATTTATAGCCCACCATTGTTCAGTCACTGTGAGAATTAGAAAGCCTAAATTCACTGTATTACTGGTTTGCAGGTATTCCAGATGAAAGAGACCATCTAGACTTATGCCTCCAGTTTTGCAATTTTCTTAGTTTCCATACTACTAATTGTGTTAGTTCTGGTCGTTATATTATTAAATTCACTATCAGATTTTTTGATACAAACGAACATTGTGTAAAATTGTCTATACATGCCATAGTACAGTGTCACTTCTTATCATCAGCCAAAGTATGGCCTTGGGTGGGTTTGTTTACATTCTGGCATGAGACCTTTTGGGTCTGCCTAGGGACTTCTGGTTTGGTAGGTAGCTCATTAATATGTTAGGGCTATCCAGATATTTTAAGTGTTTTGGGACGATAAGATAGCCACAGAATATATAATTTATATCGCGGGATGGTAATTTTGAAGTTGGCAGAAAAAATCGCCCACCCGCTTGCTGGGGACCTGGTTGGTGGGGACGAGTGAACCCAACAGGACTGTGCAATATTTTTCTGCATTAAAGAATTTATATTATTTTTAAATAAAATGTTATTAAGGTCCCTTTGTAATTAATTCACCAAGAAATCGAGTGGCATGGTGGTGTATTTGTTAGAAGGCTCACCTTCCATATGAGGAGTATCAGGATCGAGACTAGGTTTAGAGTTGTAAACATTTTTTGTTAACTACAACACTAATTCAAAACAAAACCTTTCTATATAATAGTAATGTATGGGCTGTGGAGGACTTTTTTAAAGGAATATAAATCCCCAAATTCATTTTTAGTACCGTATGCATGCTAGCTGCCGACCAGTCTGTTTATTATGTGAAATGTTGGTCTCATGAACTGAAAAATAGTTATACTGAAATTATAGACAAAAAACTTCCAAAAGAAACATTTGATGAATGATGTATTCCATAACATATAAATGTGTTCCTGCCTATAGTTAATACAGTTAGTTGTGTAATTTGATTATCTCAAAATGCAACTTGTGGGACATATTATTTGGGACAGTGTTGTACATGTAGCACAATATTCCTTAAATTAACAGTAGGCCTATATAATGGTTGATGATTGAAACAAGTTTTATAAAAATAAAATCATCCTGTTTGTGTCCTTTTGCTTTTAATTATCTGTCATCTAGCCCCCCATAATTACAGTATTTAGCTAACTGACCATATGAATTTAGGGTATGGTTCTGCTTTAAAATAGTTTGTTGTGAAAAGAGGCATCAGTATATAAAACATACAAATGTTGCTGACAAAATTTTGGACAAACTTTTTGCTCTTGTACCTTTTGATTTGCGGACTGGAGATTAATTATTGGGTGTCACACCCCATACCCCCTGACCCTGTCGCTCGCTACGGCCTCTGGGCCGAGTGGGGACAGAGTGAACCCTCAGAGCCTGCACAATATTTTTCTGAACAATTTATATTATTTTATAAAACAATTTTACGAAGGTTCTTCTGTACTTAATTCACCACGCCAAATTCGAGTGGCATGGTAGTCTTGTGGTTTTAGAATGCTCACCTTCCATGGTAGGTAGTTGGGATCGAGACTATAGAGGTTTAGGTTGTAAATATTTGTAACAGGATTAGCTTAACACATTTTTGTTAACTACAACACTAATTCAGAAACAAGCACTTTCTTTAAAACAATAATGTATGGGCTGTGGAGGACTTTTTTAAAGGAATATAATCCCAAAATTCATGTTTAATACCACCGTATGCATGATAGCTGCCAACCAGTCTGGTTGCCGCTTTTTGTATAATTGGTTTTTCTAGTAAATATATGGATTTAAATTTATTTTAGTCGTATATATTTAATAAGTCGAAATAAAGTCACATACGGCTCTTCATACGACAAATAAACTGCAATCGTGAACACTTCTAGTGCGACGCGACAACACTGAAAAGTGGTGCGACGCGACACACTTCTAATGCGACACGCGACTACTTCTATACTCTGGTGCGACGCGACTACACTTCTAGTGCGACGCGACTACACTTCTGGTGCGACGCGACACGCTTAGTGCGACGCGACTACACTTCTAGTGCGACGCGACAACACTTCTAATGCGACGCGACACACTTCTGGTGCGACGCGACACTTCTGGTGCGACGCGACAAAAGTGCCACTAATGCGACGCGACCCGCTTCTAGTGCGACGCGACAACACTCTTTCTTGTAATGTGCATGTGTCCTTTTTAGAACACCATAGGCAACTAACAACACGAGTTGTGTAGATAGGTTCCAATCGTTATTAATGCGTTGATCATTGAGTCAGTGGCGCACCCAGGATTTGATTGGGGGGGGGGGGCTCAAAATATTTGTATTTGAAATCCAATATGGGGGAGAGACATGGCTGACCTAAACCATAACCGGCTGGCGCGGCTGCAGCCATGTCCCTAGTCGTGCTCGTCAGTGAAACCTACGGCACATGTTAACATGTTTCCTGGTGGTTTCTAGTCATAAAAAGGAAGACATTATGGCATGATTCGGACTCGTAGGGTTTACCTTCCATATAATGTTCCTCTCTTGATGTAAAGAACTTGAGCTTGTTTCTGTCTGCAAGATTTCTATAGTTAAATACTTTCATATGCGTGGACGTAAAGTTTTGCAGATCATTCCGGCGGAGCTAAATTTTTTCAAACACGACTTATGGCAAAACCAAATCCCAATATTATCCAATCGAGGTGTTTGCTAAAAGAGTGTCACATAATCTTTGTAAATTAAAACCCAATCCTGGGCCATTGTGTACAAACTGGAAAGGAGTTGATTATAATGCGGGCGTGTTTAACGATTTTACGAGTAACCTCAACGACAGTCAACGACCTCAACAAGAGAGAAACGGACAACAGAAAATGAAAATAAAATTAAGTAAAGCTGCTCCCTGATCAGGGTGCACCATGGCAGGGGGGAGAATGTGTAAAATGCAAGCTTTGTTATATATATCTGGTGGCTCTTTCAAGCTATATATGCAACTGCATACGCAACGCCGTAAAATATAATAGTGAGTGGAATAAATGGAGAAACTTTGGAGGGAGCTTGGAGTCTCCTGAGGGTCCCCATCCCTGTACCACTGCCCCATACCCTTGCCGAACTCCTCTGTAGACAAGACTTGGGCTCAGATTTCTGCCTCTTTCCTGGCTCCTTTCTAATATAAAAAAAAATAATAAAACATCAAGCGGGCCCTTGGGAGCCTGAGCCCCAAGCCCCCTTGGGTGCGCTCACTGCACTGAGTTAGGCGTTGCAGGTACCAGACCACGGCACCGCTGCAGTATTGTTGGTTTCTAAGAAAAGCGGAAAAGCTTGCCCCGAATCACGTGACTGGCAACAGAGACTCGGCTGACATCCGGTCACGAATAGTCTGGTGCAGGCGCACTATAAACTGATCTGCGGTATCAGTGTTACAGGGTTCCGAGCCGATATGCTAATCATATCAACACGCAAAAGGCTATAATTTATGACCTTATTAGCGATGAGTCATCGCCCCTGGGATTGTTTTGTGTAAAATTATGTTCTGCGAGGCGTTAATTAGCGCGTCATACAAAAAGAATCGGCGCATGCGCAATGAGTTTATTCCATTGTCTCCAACCACCAACGCTGTGGGTTTAGTTTGCGCCGGCGCGGCTGGCTGGGGTGGTATGTGCAATTAACAAAACGGTTCTGTGAGAAAGAGAAATTCACAATCTTGAGCAAAATGTTATCTCAAGCAGCGGAATACATCCCAACAATTGTGGGTGCAGCACTTCTAGCAACATCAGGAAGTTGCTGTTCACTCTTACGGCCAAGTTACTGACGATAGACCGCGACCGACGAGCCAAGCGAAAACGTCTACTGGAGACGGCGCAAGCTCGTCAACGAATATCTGGTGTTTCACTACGGTGCTCCACGCGAGGTGTTACGGTATGATGATGGTCCCACAGAACGCACTGGATTTTGCTCGGAGGGTCGCAGATGAGTGTTTGGAGGTTTACAGGAGTAAAGTGAATAAGGTGTCTATAATTTATTTTAAAAATGTAACCCTATTATAAATGTAACACAAAATACATTTTAAAAAATGGTTATACACCATCCATTCAATAATCAAGCCTAAAATGGAATATACATTAATAATTTGTGAAAGAATGTAACTAAATAGGCCTACAACCGCCACTTTTCTATCCAAATACTTACATAACAAATTTCCACATATTTTTTAAAAATATGACAGAGGGACACACTTATTAAAGAGAGGAAAGTGTCATCAAGTGAGGATTGGAAATGATATTTTGGGCGATTTTGAGCAATGAATGTATGCACATCCAGTGAGATGTTGCCATTTTGTCGTCTGCTAAAACACATGCTTAGACATTGTGTAGGTATAACACCCAAAACGCGATTTAACACATTTGCCTATGTGCCACCATGTTAAAAAAAAATGTTCTGGAACCCATAGAAGCTAAACGGTCCAAAAACTTCCCACAATAGTCACAGATTATGTAGAATAATTCTTACTCTTCAATTTATTGATGAGATATTTGTCCAGAAATATGCATGGTTTTGAGGACGACTTTTGGTTTTGTGACTCAACAGATTGGAACGATTTGACTTGACTTTGACATTTGACCCGGTTTTGAGGTCTCGTTGAAATTTCATATTTTCGCGAGATTCTTTGATATTTCGACCAAAGTTGAAGGGTCAATATGTGTGAAGCATGATCACTTTGATATACCAAGCCATTTTAATGGAGGAAAAAGTATTGTTGACAGGTAAGGAAATTGTTAACATTCCGGCATTTTTAGTCCAAAAATGTAAGATTTTGAAATAAAAAGTTTTCAAATTTATATTAAATCAACAATACATTTTAAAGTAAATACAGCTTTGATTTAAACATTATCTGGACTGGTTTTGTAAATATAACCAAAACTGTCTAAAAATTATCTAAGAACTCATGAAAAAGTGGTATTTCTGGGGTCATATCAACATGGCCAATTGTTGCGTTAAAGGATGATGGCGGCCTGTTGCATGTAATGTTGCAGTGCTTATGGCCCTTATATGTTCTCAGAGGGAGGATATATTAAAGTTCAAGTTCAGATATTATTACTGTTGTACAGTATTAATCAAGCCCCAAATGAATGATGCATTGATGGTTATTTATTGTAATAAAATTATGTAACATTTTAAAAACTTTTTTCATTCATGGTCAGCTTTTATGATTGATTGGAATTAATAGTTCACTTTATTTTTTAAAATTTTGCTTTTATATTCTGTGACCACAAAACATCAAATTTAAAATAAAAAACATAGTGCTCCTAGTCACACTTTGTTAATTTCCAATTTATTTCTTAAATCTCAACTTTTCAGTTCAACAGCCAATATCTCTCAAGAGACTAAATGTCCTATTAGAAACAACAACACCATTGAATTCTTCATATTAACCTAATCCCCACGAGGGCTTCTAAGCACCCTGCCAAATGCAGGGCTCTCAAAGTTTCAAAGTTAGAGGAGTAGAGGGTACAAGAAAGAAAGTAGAGGAGGTGCTGTAGACAAATGGGCAAAAGCCCATTTGCCGAGCACTCGAATGCGCGAAACGTTCCGGGAAGAGCGGGTTCCCGGGTTCATGGCTCCCCCGGAAAAGTTAAATTTGAAGGCCCCTAGTTTGAGGCCCTAAAGAGTATTTGAGGAGGTTTATTTCAAACGCCTGGGAAAAACGAAAAATGAAAGAGTCTGAAGTACAACACATGACAACTTGTAGCTTGGTATGGTGAGGATGATAAAGTAAGACTAATTGCGGTGACACCATGTGGAATCTAAGTTGTAGCACTAGTATTAGTTCTGAAAAAGAACTGGGGGTACACTTTCTGAAGTACACTTTCCAGACTGAGGCAAGAATAAGACACAATGCGAAAAAAAATCAATCTAAATTTAAATTAATTCCATGAAAAACTGTATCTTTATTGTATTGTAGTGAATAGTGAACAGTAGACCAGGAACACAGAAGACACACTGGCACTGGCAATTTTAGTTCCGTTGTTAAATAAATGTTTTTATTAGGGGTGTCTGGAGACAGCGCGAACACCTCTTCCATTTCATTCGGTTCGAGTTTATTGGGTGTTAGGTGTTCGAGAGCGCAGCGCGAGCACACTTTCATTGTTTTTTGTACTGTTTTTTGCTTTTTTTACTTCTCCTTCTTCTCAGTGGCGATCTGTCCGGTACAAAGGCATCCTTTATGAGCTGAACATATACAGCCTTCAAACTTAACACATAAACAGGAAACATATCAAACTGAACGAAACCTGTTTTCAGACGTCATGATTACGTCATCAGGTAAAGTCAGAATTACGCTAAATCAAAGTTTTAATATTTCGAAAATCATATCTCATGAACCACAAAGAATATTTTTCACAATCTTTGCATCGTCTGAAAGATCTTGAATTCTGTAATTTTTCGTTTTTAGACGTGATCCCAATCTGACCTTTCCTTCGGTCGGTCAAAACCGGAAGTTGAAAATTCAAAATTTTAAAAATCATATCTCATGCGAACCATAGAAAATATTTTCACAATCTTTTATCTAAAGATGGTGATACTATTGAACTCACATACATTTCGTTTTCAGATGACCCCATCGACCCTTTCCTTCCGGTCGAAACCGTAAGGTTAAGTGCGAAATAATATGCTGAATTACTATTCCTCGTATGTACGAATAGACATATCGCGTGTGCACAGAATACGTACACCTGGCAATATACGAGTTCAATAATATTGGCCTACACGTAAAAGACGCTTGTCACAGAGGCGTTTTCGGGCGAAATTTCGGGCACCTTCAGGCAATAAAGAAGTTGCTGCCTTGATAAATGAGATTGCTCGAGAGATCACCCTGGGTGGCATTTCATGCAATCCAGTGGCAATAAGTACCCAGACTAGCTGGCTATTCTACTTTATGAGGCAGGCAATCTGTCGAGGCAATCTCCAATCACATACTGCGTATCAGTGATCACGTGACATTTTATCTGTCAAGCAAACATTTTTCAGCGGCGGCCATTTAATTCTCGTTTGCTTGAAAAATACTGAGGAATTTTGCCGTTCTTATTAACCCAAAGCAAAATACAAGAAAATAAAATGATTTGGGTTACTGACGAAAGAGGAAAATATGATTGCATTGTTAAGGTAAGGAGACATTATGGCTTAGAGGTTTTATTGGCCTAGAATGTGCGTTTGTAAAGTAGGCCTATCAACATAAATTATGCATGCACAATCCAATGGAGGTTCGTGACGGACGAAACTGTTGTACTGCATCTATTTCATGATTTCGTAAAAAACTATACCGAGTCTACTCTTTCGCTGTTTTTGCAGTGTACCTACATGATTTTAGTTTGCATTTTAACTAAGGATAATGACTGGAGCATGGATAGATTATTGTCAGTGAAAGTTTTAAAAACTGCCATGCAGTCAAAGTCAAAAGAGCATCGTAACTCGCCTACATATAATGTACAGTACATATACATGTACAAATCCATGTAAATATACATGTTCTGTATTGTCTCTTCTGCAATTCTGCATGTTCTTCGTGTCAACGAAATATCCCTAACTCAACCTAAAGAGATGCTTGCTTTACTTAGGAGTTAGTCTGCTAGTTGTAGCCACAAAATTTGTCATGAGGGCACCTTTTTTCTGAGCTAGGTTACATTTGTTGTTTTGTTATTATTATACATAAAGTCTGTCCCTCTATGCTTTAAAGAAAGGTCAGGTCTTATAACATAAAAAAATAGATGAAGAGCCTGCATAAAAAAGAAAACTAATAAATGAAGAAAAAGCTTAAGAGGAGGATAATATGAGTTTGAGTTAATGGTGGAAAATAAACATGCAGAGTGTGTTGGTGGACAACATGTGGATTACACCACCAATTATAGAGGGCATTCTCTTACTGGGCATAATACATGTTGGCCTTTCCCCATTTAGAATTAAATTTTTTTCACAGAATCATTTGAACATTTATTTATATTTTTGATTTTAGCTCTCAGTATGCCGAGAAAGTAATTGGAATTAGATGCAATGGCTGGCATCAGTGAGAATCAGTTCAACAGCCTAGAAAGCATCCTAAAACACACAAGCCCAGGCCAGCAGGTAACCAATATTACAATTATTGTAAGTATATGTATGTGTGTGTGGATGATTGCACCTCCTGACTGCCCCATGATCCACCACATGACCTCCACCAACCCTGTACCATTGAAGATTGTATGATTTTTATTTTTCAAAAAGCAATTTTTTAAACGCCAAACTTTTATCCACAATGTTATTCTTTCCCGGTGAAACAAGATTCAACCCTCGTATGCGTGCCAACTCGTACTATTACCAACCTCGCACTCACTCATTTTGGTCAGCTCGACCCGTAAAATATTTATTACTGAATATTTACTGGCATGTACGGGTTGACATCTGGTTAATTCAGCTACACTATAGTGTCTATATAGTTCCTCATAATACTAATGTAGTAAGCTTTATGTCTGTCTTGTGTGGTGATGGATGCATTACGGCAGTTTACTTGATACTAGCACTTAATTTTTCTCACTAAAGTAGTCTAGAAACAAATATCCAGCATTTTAAGTGAGATGATAAACGAACAGTCACATCATGGAGGAAGGAAGACGTCACATGTAACATGTAAATTTTCATTCCTATTCATTGTAAATTCTAACTTAAAGGCATTGTTCTGAAGGATCATTTTCTAAAGTTGCATAAGTTTTCTGAAGTTGCTATCAATCCATCAATCCTGATAATAACATAACACTGAGGGCATTCTAAGTTATGTGTGTTTTTGTTGCTTAGCATGACCCATTATTCTTCTTCATCCCTCTTCCCGCAAAAACATTTAATATTGTTTTTACATGATTAGTTTATATTTCAGATCATCGGTATCCATTTGTGCTACTGCTACAAGGTGTGCCAGAGTCTCTGTGTAACACTGTGATCCAATACAGCATTTGAAGTTTATCCATTCATCAAAGGAGTTAATGTATGATTCAAATTATTTACCTGGACTTATCCTATCTGTGGCAGTCTTTACCCTCAAGAGAATTGATTTTAGGACCTCAAGACATATCTAGGTCTTTCAGGAAATTCTTTAACATGTAACAATTAAAGACTAAATTAGTACTTGAGGAATTCTTATTATATTTTTATTGACTGGACCCAAACATCCTCACAGGAAATGTGGTAAAGTTTAAGCAATATCTGTTGTGGTGATCTAGTAAAATGTATATTGCCGACAGTGAATCCCTGTGGATTGGGCCCATATAAACATAGTAAACATAACCCCCAATCTTCATTGCATTTGCATGGGTGTGTCGTAGCCTTGGAATACTTTTTGATCACCCAATTATTAAAGCACTAGTATAAAGGGCCCCCATTATACTTGTTATCCTGTTTTGTTTGCCCCTCCTTTCCTAGTTCTGGGATTCTATAATTATAGGTGCTGCAATGATAGACCAAAGAATTTGAGAAAACAAATGTGTGTTGGTTCATCACCAGGTGGCAGTACATGCCATCACATCGCAAGAACTTGGGGGGGAGGGGAGGCATTTTTATTCCAAAAATTAATGATTCCAATGACAACCCTGAATGTCACCATTCTGAATTCCTTTCGTCTAAATCGTACATACCAGGTGTACATTTATTTTTAAATGCAATTGTTTTGTTTTCTTGTCAACCAAAGGATCATTGGTTGGGTTCATTTACACTGAAGTCATTTCACTTGCATTGCATGTGTAAGACCATGAACACTCATTTCTAGATTGATTTACAAGTAGGTTAAACAGGTCAACAAGTGTAAAAGTGGTTTCAATTGATTGTGGGAGGGAAATACTTGGTGGGAACCACAAAAAAGTCGAGTCAGCATGAACCCAACAGACAGTTAAAATAAATATGTATTTCATTGTTTTATTAGCAATTTTTAAGCAAGCACCCATACAACTCTTTGATTATTTCAGTATCTAACAATTTATATTACAAAATGGCATCTGATCTTTATGTTTGTAAATCTAGTATGGTATGGACAGACATTTGCCAATCATGTACAACCTTGAAAATGTAAAATCAATGGTAAAATTTGTTTTCAAATTTTATAAATTATTTTGTAATTATTTGCAGATTAGGTGAAAACAAAGACTGAATTTATAAGCATGTCTCACAATAAGGAGATGCTTGATTACAGTCATCACTATCATTGTCGAATTTATCATTTACTTTTTTTTATAAACTTGACCTGAAAGTGAAGTATATTATAAATAAAGATCACTCAGTATAAAACATGCAGGTCCATCAATTAAATAAATTTTTTATACAAGACTTAATACCAATGTTGGCTTCATTTAAATCTAGAATTGAAAGGTTTTCACATAAAAAATCAAAAGGCAAGCAATTATCAAATTTGATCTGGTGGATATAATTACATTTAATTTTGTTTGAATTGGGAATTGTTATTTACTTTTTGTGTGGGGCAGGGGAAGATGGAAAGCACGGGATGCAAGCTTTCTCCAACTTATCATGTAGTGTAGTAGTATGAAAACTAAGCTTGTTTCCTAATGAAAGGCTAATTAGCTGATATCCATACAAGCAACCTCCCCCCAGCCAATTTTAATCCAGTTACTTATACATGTAGTCCCCTTCTACGCTAACAAAACTTTGTGACTTTATGCCCATAATAATGCTGAATAGGTTGATCTGGCTGCCTACAACCCTGGCAACTATTTTTTCATATGAGTGATTTTAATGTTGATTTCATCTGTCGAGCATGGTTTTGAAAAGTATTTGGGCTAGTGTCAATATTTTAAATAAAAACAGTGTTCCAAAGTCACACTTGTTAATTTCTAATTTTATTGCTTTAATCTCACAACTTTTCAAGTTCAACAGCCAATATCTACAAAGAACTAAAATGACATATTAGAAAACAAAAAAACTTTGATTGAATTCCTCTACATTAATAGCTTGTAATTCTTGTGAAATGACTTATCATAAATGCTGCTTGCCAATGGTCCAATTAGTGGCACACGAGAGCTAACGATTTTACAAATTTTAAAAGGTTGTCATATCTCATGCGGCTTTAATTTGATGTATCGGTTGAAATAAACTTTCTTAGCCGTCATAATCATGAGGGAGTCTTATATATATGACCTTCAAACACTGACCTTAATCTGACCTTTACTTCCACCTGTCTCAAACAGTAAGTTCAAATTCAACATTCTAACACCATAAAATTGATGTCTTTTGAATATAGAAATTATTAGTTGTGACAGGAAAAGATGACAAACCCTTGCACAATGTATTGTTTACATCATCGTTGAAAATTTGATTGAACCAGGAAGTGGACCTTGAACACCGTGTGTGTTTGTTCTAACAACCGTAACCCTTAAGCTCTAGTTTATTTTATTTTTTACTTCTTCATCTCAGTGTAGACTGTCCTGGTAACAAAAGGCATGCTGAGCATTTACAGACTTCAAACTTAACACATGAACAGGGAACGCATGAACAGGCTGACGAAACCGTTTTCTGTGACGTCATGCAGTTACGTCATCAGGTGTCGAATTACGATAAAGGTTAATTTGTTTAAAACGTTTGAAATACGTTGCATGAATAAATTAAACGTTGCATGAATAAATTAAAAGATCTGGTTTTTTTGCGGCGCAATACGAGGCGTTAGTTTAATACACGCATAACAGCGTCGATTCGGATCGGTAGAAGATGGCGATCCATTGCGCTGGTAATGCAACACGTACTACAATGACATTTGGTTACAATGGAGCTTCCTGTACAATCGAGATCGACGTGCTGTATTTCCGTATATAATTAATGTGTTGCCTGTGGATCCTTATGCGCCATAAACGGTCATAAAGAGTATCTCTTTGATAGTTACTTTTTGATAGAGTTGCTTAACTAGTTACTTTTGATGACAAGATTTCTGTATATTATCTTCGTGTTTTTACAAGAAAAAAAAATATTTTAAGCTGTCCCATTCGTCGTTGCATTGTGCCTGTTTAACTAACCAATAACAATTAACATGGCTATAAGTAGTGGTTAGGCCTTACATCAATACATGAACATACTTTGGACAGTACAGTACAATCAACAAACAATGTGAACAGATGTCACCAAAATGTATTGTGAATATAAATGTAAGGATAGGAAAAATTCAGTTAAGGGTTATGGTAATTTTTAAGTAGAAATTTATATGCTTTACATATTTTGTAATTTATTTTTTCCAAAAATCTTCAGTTTGTGGCCAACAAATTAAAGGGAGCCTAGCCCTGATTGGTTACTTGTTTAGTGCTTAATTTTGTACCCTTGTTGTATCTCAGATCTAAACTTACAGAACCAATTATTTCTCAGTGAAAATGCAATATTCTTTATGACACAATACATGTAGAGCTACTTAGACATTGGTATTGCCCCCGAGGCCCTCTCACTAGACATCTCTCACTATCACATGGAACTATAAGACAGTGAGTAGAACATGTGACTCAACCAAATTTCCTTAAAAATAGCACCTTTCTTTGATCATGAGTTCTATGAGAACATTTCTTTAATTTATTACACATTGTCAAGAATAATTGTGTGCAATTTGAAAAACAAACCAGTATAGCCATTTCAATTTTAATGGATGCCAGCTACTCCAAAATTATACATCATCTTTCCCCATCCACATAAATTAGAACTTATCTGAATTTTTCAAATCTTTTATTCTTGGTCCATGTACTTATAACAACCTTCTCATTTTTTTTTTTCCAGCATGTTTCATTAATTTTTTCTCATTCATAAATTAGAACTTCCTCTGAAATTTCTCAATGATAGACTCCAAAGAAGTGTAAAAAAAAGAATTAAAAAAAACAAATGTGTTGGTTCATCACCAGTGGCAGTGACACCATCACCAAGAACTTGGGGGAGGGGGACATTTTATTCCAAAATTACCAATTCAAATGACATACCAAGAGAGTTACATTTATTAGTAAAATGCAGATTGATTCCTGTTTCTTGTCAACAAAGGATGGGTTCATTTACACTGAAGTAAGTTACTACTTGTTACATGTGACTGTCAGACCATGTACACTCATTTCTAGATTGAATTACAAGTAGGTTAATCAGGTCAACATGAAGTGGGGGAAGGAAATGTAAACACAAAAGTCAAATCATAAAAACCAACAACAGACAGTTAAAATAAATATGTGTTTGGTCATTGTTTTATTAGCAATTACAAGCACCCATTTACAACTCTTTTGGTTATTTCTAATGTTCAACAATTATATGTTAAATATCTGATACTGAGCATTGTACCCATTCTAGTATGGACGGCTTCTAAACATTTGCCAATCATGTGTAGTATGGATGAGCATATATTTTGCCAATCATGTACAACCTTGAACCTTGATGTAATGTAAAATCAATGTAGAATTTGTTTTCAAATTTTATAATTTTTGTTGTTATTATTGCAGTATAGGTAGGAAACAAGACAGGTTAACATATCACAATAAGGAGGAGATGCTTGAGTTACAGTGTCACTGTCATTACGTCAATTTATCATTATATTTTTGTTATAAACTTAACCTGAAAGTGAAGTATATTATAAATAAAGACTAAATTTATTTTTGTACAAGAATTAATACAAGAGATAAATACCAATGTTGGCTTCATTTCGTAACCAAAATTGAAAGGTTTTCATATAAACAAAGTGAAAAGGGCAACCAATTATCAGATTTGATCTGGTGGTGATATATATTCCGTTTTCTTGTCAACAAAAGGATCATGGTTGGGTTCTATTTACACTGAAGTCATTTTACTTTTGTTACTACTGTGTAAGAGCATCATGCACTCTGTATTTCTAGATTAGTTACAAAAGGTTAAACAGGTCAACAAAGTGGTTTCAATTGATTGTGGGGAGGGGAAGTGTGTAACCTACAAAAGTCAAGTCATGAAATCCAACAGACAGTTTAGTGCAAATAAATATATGTTTCATTGCTGTATTAGCAATTTACACACTCATACAACTATTTGATTATTTCAATATACAACAATGGCGTAATAAAATGGCATCTGATCTTTAGGTTGTAATTCTGTAGTATTGATACGGCTACAGACATATTACTTTTCCTAATCAAGGTATAACCTGAAAATGTAAAAATCAATCGAATTTGTTTTTACATTTTATACATTATTTTTTAAATTATTTGTGTAGGTACAGGTGTAAACAAAGACAGTTTATAAGCATGTCACAATAATAAGGGAGATGCTTGATTACAGTGTCACTATCATGTCAATGATGATCATTATATTTTGTTTATAAACTTTACCTGAAAGTAAATAGAAGTATAAATTCTATTTTTATACAAGACTTAATACCAAGAGATAAGCGTCTGTACCAATGTTACTATTTATGAATCTAAAAATTGAAAAGTTTTTCCATAAACAAAGTGAAAAGAAAAAGGCAACCAATTATCAGATTTGGATCCAGTGGATATAATAGTACATTTAAATTTTGTTTAAATTGGGGAATATTTACTTTTTGACAAAAAGCTCTTCTGCGGGGGGCAGTGGAAGATAGAAAGCAAGCACAGATGCAGCTTTCTTCCAACTTTATCATGTAGTAGTGATAAGCTTTGTTTTCAATGAAAGCCTAATTACGCTGAAGGAAAGTAAAGGGGAAAATATTTGTATGGTCTTCCCTGCTTCAGTGTCTTCAATGATACCCCCTGACTGCCCCCAAACAATTTTAAACCCATACTTCCTGCTCTTTAATTTAGCCAAAGATGCTTAATCCAGTTACTATACGTATGGTCCCCTTCATCCTAAATCAACTTTGTGACTTTATGCCCTATAACGTTGAATAGGTTGATCTGGCTACCTACAACCCTGGCAAACTATTTTCATATGAGTGATTTTACCGTAATGTTGATTTATCATCTAGCATGGTTTTGGAAAAGCATGTGTTGGGACCGTGTCAGCCTCCATTTTAAAATAAAAACATTGTGTGTCTTAAGTCACACTTGTTAATTTCTAATTTACTGCTTAAATCTCTGTAACATAAACATTTCCAGTTCAACAGCCAATCAACAGCCAATATCTCAAGAACTAAATGAGCCTATTAGAAAAAAAAACACAATTAATTCCTTACATAGCTTGTAAATTCTTGTGATTCTTGAGTTACCATAAATGCTTGCACAATGGGTCTAATTAGTGGCAGCACACAAAGTAACGATTTTATTTAATTTTAAAAGGTCATTTCTCATAGCTTCAATTTTAATGTATAAGTTGACTTATATGTTGTTTTCATAATCATGAGGAGGTCATATATAACTTTCAAACCACCTAATGTCGTGACCTTTTGCTTCCTGTCCAAACAGGAAGTTCAAATTGTTACGACCCATTCACGCATAAAATTGATATGTCTTTTGAATATGAAATTGATATTGTTATTATAAAAGATGCCAAATCCTTGGAAAATATGATATTGACATCATCAATGATAATTTGATTGAACCGGAAGTAGACTCGAACACCGTGTGTTTGTTCTAACAAACACTTAAGCTCTAGTTGTTTTATTATTTGTTTCAACTCTTCTTTTCCATTTATTCAAATCTTGGTTAAATGGTAATTGGTCAATTTAAGTGGTAAATTGTACTACAGGGGCATCCCAAAATGCTGCTTCCCCTTGGACGCCCCTGTAGTAAAATAAATTTGGTATATGTGCCTACATAGGGACTAATGGGAAAAATGTATGGGCCAGTCTACGATGAACCTTGGATTAAAAAGTTTCCAACACACTCAACATGTTCACTTCCAGTCTCTGAAAATATTTTTAAGAACTCAACAAAATCAGTTTGTTAAAAAACGTAAATCTGAAGATAGGCCTACATGTATCTAACTCTTGAGATCATCTAATCCTCCGACTTAAATAGCAGAATTATTGATCGTACCTGGTACTTTTATTCCAACACTCTGAGGTCTGTATCTGAAAATCAGACAAATCTGAGTATTCATCTGAGTATTCGGCCTTTTCCTCCGTAACCACGCATCTAGCGTGCCTCTCTATCGCTTCGTCGCCATTTCTGCACGCACGGCTGGTGCATCATATCATCAGCGAGCTACATTCCAGCGGTCCACGTATACGTGACTAGCTGTACTTGAGTATGTGTGTGTGATCAGAGCGCATACGCCTGCGCCAAAGTTGACATGGACGTTCATGTCGCAAAACACGTGTTGAAGAATGTCATTGGTCGATCAAAGGCGATATGGGCAAAGGAACTAACTTCGTTGTGCATACGCGCCCCTGCCTTCTAAATAGGATATCCTGTAGTTATGTTGGCTTGGATAAGGATAAGACTTTTGCGTAGTAATTTTTAAATAATATTACGAAACCAACAAACTGCAAAATATTACGAATATAAAACCAGAACTTGAATGTTAATTTGTTTCTATCACAATGAATCCTTTAGTTAAATTTCAATAAACCTTGTTTCCTGAAAAGAATGAATTTTATAAAGAGACCTATATGCAGCTAGGAATAATTTAAAACAACAACCAAGCTACTACTAAACAACGTGTTTTAAGAATTAAGATGGATATTTTCCAGAACCCAATAGAGAAATCGTTCAAGAAATCGGTTTGCGGTAGTACTTGATTGTTACTTAATGATAAGTTATAAATCATGTTCACTTTGGTGGGGTGGGAAGTTTTGCGAGCATAGATCATTGCCAGGAATCACCAACATGTTCATACATTATCAGGCCGTAAAGCGGCTCCCGCTTTGCCGTGAGACGACATTTCGCATTGCAGTAAAACTGCGTTTGTACGGCACTGACGATTTGCCCGGAATATCAAGATATTTCTTGCCGATCCTGTTGCGACTGAACCGATCGGAAATTGACAGCCACTGTTGGCATGATCATTACAGAACTCGACAATGACCGATTTAACACCTCCTTTTATGTATTTCTTTTGAGCAAACTGTCACATTGTCGGCAAATTTATGTAATAAACAAGAAAGCTTGGTATCGGTGGGTAAAATAAATGTAAATGTTGGCGATATGTTGAAGTTTGGTCATTGACACAACAAAACCAATTTTCAACATCACTTTTTATTAGGACAACAATTAATGTGGACATCCCTATAAATAAAATCTTTTTTTTTTTACACATCGTGGTTTTACACTCCAGTGCAGATACTAAAGCAGCATTTAAAAGGGCTGTCCCACTAATCCAATTACTGTGAACAATGAGGCTTAAAACATTCCATCCTGAACTTAGCTAGTTTGATACTTGTTTGTATAGTGCCGCCAAGCCTGTGGTCTATTTGAGTTCTTTGGTTAATAATGAATGGATACAATGTATCCCAAACGGTTTGACAAAAAGTGTATGCTGGAATCACAGTACGGGAAACATTAGTTAACCAATCAGGATATTACACAAAGCGCAAGGGAGCGTATACGTAATGGCTGCGGCCGTGTCGCTGAGAAAACTTACTAGTTTTGACGTGATTTCAGGTAAATAAAACTTCGTATCGCAAACCGCGTATGAATCAGTTTTTTTGCAGAGAAGTTCACGAAGTTCAAAATATATTTGCAGTCATCCGCGTGTGGTAGCAGGCGGCAAAAGCTTGCCGCAGGCGACGATTACTCCGCCGGTGACCGGCTCACTTTTAGAAGCCCCATCACAATGCAACAGGGATGCACACAGCTGAAATGAGAACCCATAACTAAATGCAACAACATGCAACAGTGTATTCTGTTGCATTAGTGCGAGAACTCATATGCACTAGCCTTGGTACCAAGTGCCTACTCCTGCTAAATGTCAACAGATTGCAGAATCACTTTCTCATTTCTTTTCTTTTCCTCTTCCTCTTCTCTTCTTTTGTTTCCTTTGATTTACTGTTTTTTTCTTTTT
>JAQQFT010000023.1:2745203-2768431 GCA_029582265.1 Zoroaster sp. YZ-2022
TTTAAAAACTTACCTTCAAGAATTAAAAAAGACATTTCATGCTTGACAATATGTACACAGAAAACGTAGTATTAGGTAAAATCTTCGACGTTCCGCAACAATATTTTAAATTCGATACGGACAGCAAAGATCTCTAATACTATCCATTAATATACCTGGAACCTGTATAATTTTATACTGTACCGGTAGTTAGTAATTAACTTGTAACTACGTGTTTGTCATGTTTATAATTGTCACCCATAATTGTCAATATATAATTTGATGCACCACCATCGGTGTGTGCCACTGTAACAAAAGTGCTCTTCCCGAATAAAACTAAAACTAAAAGTAATGCACGACCAAGTAAGTATTACGACTGGCAAGTACTAGCGACACAGTAAGTCATGTACAACCAAGTAAGTATTATGAAGGTAAGTCATGCACAACCAAGCGTTATTATGCGACACAGTAAGTCATGCACAGCCAAGTAAGTATTGTAAAAATCTATGTCACGCACATCCAAGCAAGTCATACACAATTCAATATGCAGTGTGTGACCAATTCTGTAGAAAGATATTGTAGACACCATGTGAAATTTCACTGAGTAGTATTGTTCTGAAGAACTGAGGCACAACCTCCCCGAAGACGATCAGAGCACACTGATCGAAACGTCGAGTTGTACCTCCAGTTCTTTTCAGAACCCAATTACCACTCACTGAGAATTTCACATGGTGTCACCGCAATTAGCTTTACTTATCCTCCTCACCATGCAAAGCCACAAGTTTTACCAATTCCTAGTAAGTCAGCACACTCCAGCATGTAATGCGTGACAAACAATTCCTTGTATGCCAAGCTAGCGCCTTAGTCTCGTTTTACATCTATCCATGGAGGTATCTATTTTATACCCCATGCTCCATCCAAGTAGTGAACCATAAAATGGTTAGGGAACGCCTATTTATGTTAATTTACTGGTTGCGAGCAGCCGGCGGTACGACTACAAGTGCAGTAATAAAAAAAAGCAGGAACCTGAAGTTAGCACTAAACAAGCTTTTCATCGTGATCTACAAGTGTACGGGAATTGGTTGTAAGAGAGAGGAATGCTTACTTCATTTTCAAGCTGAAAATCAAGGTTAGTCACCTGTAATTTAGTTATTTTGACGCAATTATAAACTTTATTCCTAAATTTACTTGTTTCTATTCGGATAATAAACCGCACTGGATCAGCGCTCCCCAAGAATTGCCGAGAGCGTTATGAATGGGTTTGAAAGACAGTTTACGTCCATATATAAATTGTTTTTTCACAGTGGCAAACCCTATTAAACAAAAAAGTTACCGACTCTAAAACGCGTTAAACAAACTGGAAATAACAATCGTTCGTCCTGTTGGGAAAAATACGCCTGCCGCTATTATTGGCTCATCTGTGAATGTGAAATAATTCCAAGATTAAAATGGGGTTTGTAAAACCAATAAACAAACAAATAAACACCCCAACAAAACAAAAAACAACCTAGAATTTAGTGTTTGTTTAAAATACAACCACTAGTATAGGTGTTCGAGTTAACTTCCGGTTCAATCCGTTAGCAGTCATGAGTCGATGATGTGATAATCGTATGTCGAAAAACATGAGATGTCTGTGATGAGCAATATTAGTGTAAGCTTCAAAAAGACAGTACATTTTATGTTAGGAATCGTGTTGAAATTGAAGTTCCTGTTTGGACCGGAAGTAAAGTGTCGTAGCATCAGGTCAGTTGAAAGTGGTATATGTGAAACAATAATACTTTTTCATGAACATGAAAATAACGGTAGTGCCTCTACGTTAGTTCCAGTGACGTTACTAAATTAAAACTTAATTAATTACCAAAAGTAATAAACCGGATGTCTTTGTCATCGTACTAAATTTTTGTGAAAATCTGTTAGAAAATTTCTGAAGCTTCCAAATATATATGACAATTAATATTCCACGTAGATCATGAAAAATCAGTGCTCTGATCTGTGATGATGTCATAAAATATATTTTGGAAACGTCACTAGTCATTTTATGAATAAAGAAAAACCTTACTTTTACAAAAACCATAATAATGCTTAAATGCTTAGGCCTTTATTTATTTTTTGCTGTTTTTAGATATCAAAGACTAAACATATAATTAAACATATCCTTTAGATATTACATAAATTAAATATACAATCAGTGCTGGGATGGTTAAACGAAAAAACAACAACAACAACAACAACAACAACAACAACAACAACAACAACAACAACACTAACCATTTAGAAATTTGCTAACCGGCTAACCAAAGCCAATATTTAAAAATAAACACCCAACAATTTTGGAAAAAAATTACTGAACATTTTGTTGTTCTAGACTCTTTTTGGTTATTAAACAATCATTGTGGGAGGTTTATTGATGCTTTTCGATTACACACATTATTCCATTTGCAAAATTCAATTCAATTAAGTTGATAAAATAATAAATAGAAAAGAAATAAACTACAAAAGTAATTAATTTTGTATTTAAATAGCAGTGCCTGAAAACCTCTTTCACCTTATTTCAAATTCAAGCCACGTTTTTAACAAAAATGGGTTTTGTTCGGTTGAGGACATAATATAGCAGGATACTCATAAAGCGGGGTCACACCATGGGTATGCTATTGAAGGATTGATGAAGCAACCGCATGAATAAATTACATTCCTAGTGCAACGAAGCAAATCTTGTATGTATAAGCTAGAACGCACATACAGAATTCAGTTCAGGCTGTCGCACGCCGTTGTATCATACAACGATAGTAGCTGACGTTAACTTCAGAAACAATGTCCAATATAAGCAGACGAACCCAGCATTGGAGTTAATACTGAATTGTATATCTGGACAAGTTTCAAAATTATTTCGATCGAAAGTTCGAGTCCTTTTCGAATCGCGGCAAAAACGAAGACGACACAAAAATTCAAAGAACACTGGAATGAGTTAGAGTCTCTGAAGCTTTCAAAACAAGGAAACATAGCAGCATAGTTCTTTCTTTCTGGGCAATTGAAATCCAGTTGGGAAAAGTCAAGGTAGTGATCCCACAGAAGAATGATATCCAGAAAGCTATCGACGCCATCCAAGAAATGGAGGAACTGATCGCGGACAGAAAGAAGAAAGAAATTCAAATCGCAGACTCGAGCAAAGCTAGGTTGGATAACCATCCATCATCTAGAAAAGGAGAGAAAAAGATGCATCACCAGAAGGTCAAAAAGAGTCGCAGCAGCAGAGGAGTCAGCTGAGAAGGAGAGATAGAGAACAGAAAGAAACAGAAACGAGCAGCGTCGGAATCAAAGAAGTCAAGATGGGTAAGCAAGACGTTTTCTGCAAAACCGTGATCTTTTTTCGAGGTAAAAATAAAGCCTACACCAATAATATCTTTGTCATAGTTCGGGCGGTCACAGCTGGCCGTTTCTCTCATGCTCTGAATAATAAAGAATTATGAATTCAGAAATAGTGTCAGCGCTAAAGGCCTTATTATGTCGTCCATTAGAATGAAACCATTTTCGTGCGTATGAGCGAAGCGAAGGAGCATGAAAATGGGTTTTGTTAGGTTGGAGGACATAATAGGAGCAGTGACACTACAGCGGCGGGTCACACCATGGGCGTTGGCTGAATTGATGAAGCAACGCATGAATAAATTATATCTTGGTGCAACGAAGCAAAATCTTCGTATATAAGCTGAGAACGCACATACAGAATTCGTGTTCAGGCTGTCACTTGCCGAATTGAGTCATTACACAACGAGTTAGTAGCTAGAACGTTAACTGTCCAATAAGTTGTGTTTTTTCTGTTCGGATTTGTATTTTTGTACTTTCTTCTGCTCAGGCTTGCTAAATGCCTGGGGCTTACACACCTATGTGGGATGCCCGGACACTGGGCTCGAGTGTCCTTGTACTTGTTGGCCCAAAGCCAAACCATCTGCACATCGCTTTGCCAAGCCATTGATTACAGCAAATTTCATCCCAGAGGAATTCCTTGGCAGGGTCCCGAAAGTCGCACAAAGAGCCCTCACCATCCCCATGTCGGCAATCAGATCAGCCCCAGGTAGTGGAGCAGCAGCCCAGTGGCACGGCCAACACCATTGCTTAAGTCCACTGCCATTGAAAATAAATTGAAGACGTATTACAGGTACGATGTGGTTACGAATCATGTAATCTTAGTGAGTTAAAGACAGACGAAATCAAGGTTAAAGGGAGGCTTAGAGAGCGTTTACAATTTTTGGAAAGAGATTGGTACCTCAGAGATGATATTGTCAGTCATTACAAGGTTATAAAATTCCTTTTGTCAGAATGCTCCTCCGGCGATGAAATATCTTAACAACAAATCTGCATTAAAGGAGCATACATTTGTCTCTGAATCCATTCTCGAATTGTTACAAACTGGCAGAATAACAGAAAAGGTCCAGCCATCATATATTGTTAGTCCACTTTCAGTAGCCTGCCAAACATCAGACAAAAAGAGATTGATTCTCGATCTGAGCAGCCTGAATAAGTTTGTCAATAAGGTACACTTCAAGTTGGATGATTGGAAAATTGGTCTCCAATTTATGTCGAAGAATGCTCACATTATTACATTTGATTTAAAATCGGGTATCATGTTGACATTGACGTAGATTATCAAAAGTTTCTTGGTTTTTCTTGGGAATTAGGAGTAACCAGATACTTTGAATTCAATGTCCTCCCTTTTGGTTTGGCTTCCGCCCCATACTTGTTCACAAAAGTCTTGAGGTCCCTGGTAACTCATTGGAGATCGGCCGGAATTCTTATAGCAGTTTATTAGATGACGGATTCTGTGTAATTCCTAGTAATACCTATGAGAGTGAAGAATCAAATTTACAAGTAGCAAAGGAGGTATCCAAACACATACGTAATGATTTATTACGAGCAGGTATGATCTATAATATCAAGAAGAGTTGCTGGACTCCCTCAAGCTGCACTGAGTGGTTAGGCATGAAATGGGACACAATAGCTGGTACCTTACAGGTCCTACAACGGCGTATCGACAAGATTAAACAATCAATATAAATTATGATGTTGAGCAAATTAAACCCATTAAAACAGACAACCATTCGTTTGTTTGGGCAAATAATTTGGTCCAGTTTTGGTAATATCACTAGATTAATGACCAGGCATTGTCAGATTGAAATTGCAAAGGCTGATCACAAAGATGTATACACGTGGTTAGATGAATTATGTAAGTCTGAGATTAACTTTGGAAGAATCATGTCAGAGTTGAATGTACGACGCATTTTTGCAGTTGACAAGGTTAACATTTCCTGCTGTGATGCTAGTTCGATAGGTTCAGGTCCAATCATCTGTAACGATGTTCACACCGCCCACAAACAGTGGAACGAAATTGAGGCCAAAAGAGCTCAACTTGGCGAGAACTGAAACTATACATTTTATGATTTGTTCTTTTCTACCAATAGTTTCAGACTCCCAGTTAAAAATCTACACTGACAGCCAATCCGCAGCTCACATAGTCGAGTCAGGAAGCATGAAACCAGAATTACAAAATCTAGCTGTGAGCATTTTCAATACATGTCTTAACAACGTTAGACTAGACGTACAATGGATCCCCAGAAACCAAAATGAACAAGCAGACCTTATCAGTAGACTTATAGACCTTGATGATTGGGGAATATCGCAAAAACTCCTTCAAGTAATAAACAATTTATGGGGCCCACTTACCGTAGACTGTTTTATGTCTTACTACAATGCAAAATTACCTAGATTCTTCTCAGATTCTGGAACCCAGGAACGGCTGTGGACGCTGCACAGAATTGGTCCAAGGAAAACTGCTCCGGGTTTTCCCCTGTGGTCATTATAATAATAATAATAATAATAAAGATTTATAGCGCGCACATATCCATTCTGCTGGGCGCTCAAGGCGCGGAAACAAAGATAAAAACATAATACAAACAATATACAATGATAACGTAGGGAAAAATTATGTACTGAGATACACGTACCTACAATGGAATTACAAATATACATCATCTTTGAAGAATTCATAAGATGAGTTTAAGCATCGACTTAAATCTAGTTATACTATGACAAGATTTGAGTTTAGTTGGAAGATGATTCCAGAGTCTCGGAGCATGCGACAGAAAAGACCTATCACCCCAGTTCCGTTTTGATGTTGGTTCCTTAGGAGTGACATGTTGCTGAGCGCAAATTGCGTGATGGAGTGTAGACTTAAGCAGTTCAGAAATATAAATTGGAGCAATGTTATTAAAAGATTTAGAACAATTAGCATAAGTTTAAAACAATTTTCAGAAACAGGAAGCCAGTGCAGTTCTTTTCAAGATTGGCGTGATATGGCATGACTTGGACAAAGTCACAACACGACTGCTGTGTTTTGTATGTTCTGAAGACGAGATATTTGATTCTGCGGAGACCGTAGAGTAGAGCATTCCCGTTATCGAGACGTGATGTGACAAACGCATGAATAATTTGTTCAGTAGCACTTTATTCAAGTATTTTTTTATTCGGCTGATATTTCGATATGAAATGATGATATGCGAACAATGTTGAGATATGAGGTTTTAAAGTCATTGTCGAGTCAAATATAACACCCAAATTACGTGCTTGTGATGAGGGGTTATCTGCGAGTCACCAATTGCAATAGATGGAAGAGAAACTTAGACAATTGCTGACGTGATCCAAACAGAACAAATCTGTTTTTTCGTCGTTCAATTTCAGGAAGTTTTGTCGCATCCAACTGAATCTCTTGAATACATTTGGTGTTGTAATGCAGGAATCGGCAGGTTCTTGAGAAGATTTAGCAAAGTAGAGCTGCGTGTCATCAGCGTAGACATGGTAATTTAAATTATATTTCAAAATGATATCACGAACTGGAAACGTATAAACAGTAAACCACTGTGGCCGAGCACGGAGCCTTGGGGTACAGAATAGTCAAGAATACAGGCTCGGAGGTGGCATTACCAATACAAACATGTTGAGGCCTATTTAAAAGGTAGGACTTACACCAATCCAGGGCTGTGTCATGTATTCCCAAGATGATATTGCAGGGCGGAGAGAAGGATTTTGTGATCGACCGTGTCAAAAGCGGCGCTTAAGTCTAACAAAACTAATGCAGTGATTTTTCCATCATCCATGGCAGATAAAATGTCATTGTTGACGGAGAAGAGCAGTTTCGTTCCATGAAATGGTTTATAGGTTGACTGAAATGTATCCGACAGGTTATTCACACGAACATGGTCAGAGATCCGTGATGAAACAACTCGCTCGATTGTTTTCCAAGGTACTTAAATTCGCTACCGGTCGGTAATTTTTGAAAACTTCCTTGTCCAAATTGGGTTTCTTCAGGAGTGGTTTAACATGAGCAATCTTCTGGCTATCAGGGAAACAACCGGAAGAAGAGATCTGTTTACAATAACTGTGATATACTTAGCAAACACATCAATATTTTGTTTTATTAGCGAAGTTGGCACTGGATCAAGTTCACACGATTTTGATGGCGATTTCATGATGAGTTTCTTGATCTCCGTAACACTAGTAGGCTCAAACATAGACAGTCTACATTGTGGATCCTTGCGTGATGGTGTTTGTGATAGAATGACAGGTACTGGGGAAAATAACGACGGATATTCTCACCTTTGTGACAAAAAGTTTGAAAATTCATTAGCGAGGTCCTGATTGGAGTGTGTAGATGGAAGCACTGGAGCTTTGGGTTTATGAAGCAGCTTTTCAACAATGTTAAAGAGTTTTTTCTGATCGCCAATGAGTTCTCTTCCACAAGAGATGAGTAGTGAGTTATTTTGGGCCTGGTTAATCATGTTCTTCACAATATCTCGTTGGTTACAGTATTCTTTGCCGATGTACTCCAAGTTTCCCATTGTCACGCCATTTTCGTTCAAGTTGACGACGGATTTTCCTTGCAGCACGAATATCATCATTGAACCAGGGGATCTAGATTGTAGTTTTACAGTTCTAGTTTTTTGCGGAGCATGATCGTCCAAGATGTTACGGACAGTAGATTCAAATAGATTGACACAAGAATCCAGCTCACCATCTTCAAGGTTTACATTTTCCAGTTGAGATTCAAGATCATGACATAAATTTAATATTTACATTTTTCCAGTGGCGAGAAGTTACAGAAATGGTAGGCATGGGAGGTTTTTTTACGTTCATATTCGCCATGATTGCATAATGATCAGATAAGCCGGGATGGATAGTTATATTCGAGATAAGAGGTGAAGTATTTTCACGCGTTATCATGAGGTCAAGACAGTGACCATATCGATGAGTGGGTGCTGTGATATGCTGGATAAGTCCATGAGCAGAGAGCAGATCTTTAAACTGATCTCGCATAATTGTTTGAAGAGATGTCCATATGAATGTTAAAATCGCCGGTTAAAATAATGTCAGATGGGTGCAAGAGATAATCCACAATTAATTTCTCAAATTCCTGCAGAAAACGGAGAAGTTTACATGTTTACCATCAACATCCCTTTCTGGTCGATAAATATTAACAAGGCGAACAGATCTAGAGAGAGTTGCACGTTACCTCAGCATGCAGAGATTCAAATGTTAGGTAGTCAATGTTAACACTTTTCATACTGACAGATAAACTGGACTCAAAGAGAAGTGCAACCCTCCACCGGTCTTTTTTGGTCTGGGGATATGATGGAGAGTAGCCAGCAGGAGTACACTCACGGGGTATTAAGTCATCATCGGGTTTAAACCATGTCCTCGGTTATGGCAACAAGATCCAAATTGTTTTAGTACAAGTCAACAAATTCATCCGATTTGTTACATATGGATTGAGTGTTTAGTACAGAGCTGAAGTTTAGACTCATCATGAACATTTGAGTTGAAGTTATGCCAATGTCGCTTGTTGATGTGGTTAAGTTCACTGCTGGGGTTGATAAGGCAGGAGTGTTAGTTGTGTAAGGCTGTCCATTCTACGGCGACCAGCTTTTTACCTCTATGTGTGTGCGGCGGTATGTTTTGGGTTGATTAGCGTTATCCCAAGAGAGTTCAATTGACCTCAATGCTGAATAAGATAAAGCTGCATCGGTACATGGAGCGTTGTGAAGATTGAGTAGTTCATTGCGCTATAGGAAATTTTATGGAGCTGAGTGGCGTTTTGGGTGTGTTGATCAGTGTTTCAGGTCCAGGGTTTGGGTTTATGTCACCAGAAATTAAGAGTTCCAGGTGAAAGGTGGCAGATGAATTATCATAGTATGATATAGACGTCTCAAGAATTTAAGATGGCGGATCTTTGGGTGAACAATCTGTAGATTGCATCTTGTAGCCATCTTCTGATGAGTCATTGAGACACAATGGTCTGGATAGCAGGAGTAGAATAAACAGGATGTAGACCTCCATTGTCTGATCACAGAGTTGTTGATCCAAACAAAAGGCTTGTGGTCAAGCTACAGGTTATAATCTCTAGCTACAGGTTATAATCTAAATCAGAGTTGACTGCACAAATAAAATGAAGATCCAAAATGTATATACACTCAACAGTAAAACTTTCTGAGAGAGACAGACAAAAACAACAGTTTTCACTTATTATAAGAAAACAAATGTACAAATACTCACATAAAACGTCCAGTAGATTCCAGATGTAATAAGAACCACTAGTATAAAAATGAAGACAAACTTGTAGCTACAAAACACTTACTTAGCACAAAAACTGGAGAGCTGTTATGAGTGGCTGCTTGCTAGGCGCTCAACTATGACTATGACTATACCAAGCGTACTTAGACATCTTTATTTATGTAAGGGAAAGGGGGGCTTTAGTTTGCCCATTATGGCCTTCCTCTTCATTCTGGCCGTTACCTGGTCCTGCTATAGAGTCTGGATAAAGGGAACTTTACCGTACAGGGTCACAGGTACTACAACTAGGAAGGGAACAAGAATTCATTGTTTGGGTCGGACAGCTTCCATGGCGATATTTGTGTACTTTATATTGATTGTACGAATGAGTGTAATTAAATGTCATCTAATCCATTTTTGTTTTTTTCCTTTTTTGCATTAGATTATTCAAAACCTAAAATGGCTTCATTCATTAATCAATTCCAAACCTAACCTCTAGATTCAAAGGTGGTGTCATATCCAAATGCGCAAAGAGAAAACTTCATAAACCGCCGCATCAAAAAGAACCAATATCCTTAGATCTGGTCAAATTAATAGTGGAGAAATATGCAAAGCCCGATAGTTCCCTGATCCAAATGAGGACGGCTTGCTACATCTTTACCAAATTCACTCTTTTGCTTAGGCATGATGAAATGGCCCAACTCGAGACCAGCCATATAAAACAATTGCCGGACGGTAGAGGTGTAGAAATCTACATTCCAAGTCTAAAACAGACGTGTGTAGAGAGGGTTCCACCACGTTCATTTCGGATACTAAAGACCTTTATTCTTCAGTACAAGTTCTATATAGATACATGTCAAAATGCAACCTAATGTTCGGACAGGATGAATTTTCTCTTTCGGCTCTATCATATCAATCATCTACAAGAATCATATAAACCCATCGCGCAAAGACCTCTCAGCTATACTAGATACCGGGAATTGTTCTTAGACGCACTTAGCAAGTCGGAATAGATGATCCAAAGAAATATGGACCTATAGCATGAGGTCAGGAGGGCGTCACACTTGGTCAGTAATAAATAAAGGGCTATCTGAAGAATTACTTATGGAACATGGTCGTTGGAAGACCCACAATGCAAAAAACAGAAGTTTCTCGTAGATTGGAAGTTTCAAGATTACTTCAAAGTTAACCCCCCAAAAAATATATAAAAGTGTGCAGATATTTACAGGAACTCGGTAAAGGAATTACGTATACAGAAGGTATTGGAATATTGAAAGAAGAGATGAAGGTGAAGTACCGAGATGGGACAGTTGTCCGAGGAGCCTGAAGGGCAAAGCTCTAAAGTAGAGCAGAATGGTGGCTAATGAAGTTTACTAACTATATATTTACTAAATTTTACTAATTTATATCAATAATTATTTACAACAATTAATAACTTTTGTACAATCAAACCTGTGTAACCCTGCGGTCAAGAAGCTGGCCGTTTCCCATGCTCTAGAATAATAAAAGAATTATGAAATCAGAAATAGTGTCAGCATCAATATTATGTCGTCCATTAGAATTTAGAAACTATTTTTCATGCGTATGAGCGAAGCGAAGGAGCATGAAATTATACATTTACAAAATACTATGCTTGGGTGTCTCAGGAATAATTTTTTAACAAAGGTGCAATGCTGGAGTTGTTGACAACCTTAAAATCTCTCTGATTTGGTCTGTTAACCTGATCGATTTTGTTACAAAGTACGATTGTTCTTTCTGAACAATGGACACATTAGGGTATTTCACTGCTGTGGTAACTTTTAGTTCTCTCTGTAATAACTCCACCTCACATCTCATGTGAGTCATGTCGTACTTTTGGGTGGTTTTCGATTCTTCTTACCGCTGGAAGATAAGAAATAAATAATTTCAAATGTTTGTTTCACATTATCTTTCACAATAAAAATACAGATCTATGTATTGCCACAAACAGAATCTAATTGTGGAGCCTGGGAGTATCAATAACACTCATTCCGGAACTTCTAGAATACTTCTAACAAATCAATTTGTGAAATGTCTCATTTTAAGTGTTAACTTCCTCATCATACAAGGTAAATACAAGTAGCCTACTTTATGTGACACTGTAAAAGTATATGTATTAAAAAATAAAAAACGGCTTATAAAATCAAATAAAAGCATTGCCATTTTAAAGATTTTTTAGATACTTTTGTATGCCTACTGGATAAGAAGGTTGGCCCTGGGGCTAAAACGATTAACATCTCCAAAATATCTGATGAAAAGCAAAGATGTGAATACAATAAATGGATTTAAGTGCACAGAGTCTCTCTAGAGTAAATATGTATTAATGGAGAAAATTGGTCAGTCTATTTAAAAGATCAACTAATTTTTAATTATAAGAAAAGTATTGTAGGCACAACACTCTGCTCTGACAGTCTGAGTCTTGTAACTGTAGCTTGACCTCGTTCTATTTTAAAGCAAGATGCGCGAAGTAGTCCGAGCAAAAGCACAACATTCACAGAGAATTGTTTTTAAACTTATGCTAATTGTTCACAAATCTTTTAATAACACGTTGCTCAATTTATATTTCTGAACTGCTTGTAAAGTCTACACTCCATCACGCAATTTGCGTGCTCCAGCAACATGTCACCCTAAAGGAACCTCAACTTCAAAACGGAACTGGGGTGATAGGGTCGTTTTCTGTCGCAGCTCCAGAGACTCTGGAATCATCTTTCCAACTAAACTCAAATCTTGTCATAGTATAACCAGATTCAAGTCGATGGCTTAAAACTCATCTTATGTCACAACTCTTCAAAGATGATGTATATTTGTAATTGCATTGTAGGTACATGTATCTCGGTACATAATTTTTTTCCCTATGCTATCATTGTATATTGTTTGTAGTCATGTTTTTTCTTTGTTTCCGCGCCTTCTGAGCGCCCAGCAGGGAGTGGATATGTGCGCGCTAAAAATCTTTGTATTATTATTATTATTATTAAAATAAAAATGTCATTGACGCTTCATACACAACACACATACTCGTGGTATTACTGTGGGACATGTACTGTACAAATGCTGCCATTCAATAATGGTTATGTAAATTTCCACGCATTTTCCCACAGAAAGACCATCTATATTTGTCATGCGCCTTATACCTGTAGTTATTCTTCAAGTTTGTTATATTGAGAGGTGATGACTTGAGAAAGGAAAATTTGTGACCCAATATCCATGTAAAAAGGAGAAAAATTTCCACGCTTATTTCATTCCCATTTACGTTGTAACTTGTAGGCCTCATATTAAACTCCGTATGCAATGTACACGTACGAGATATATTAACAGAAATAGAGATGTAAATGTCAGGAGATACATCCGGACTGATATGTCGGACATTTTCGAAGAGTATGGATGTATCGGACTAGTACATTTGGTACGAAAAAACACAACTTGTGACACTACGGGTCTTGGACGATACATTGGCCTCACACAGTTCAAGGTACAATGTTGTACGGTGACAGCGTCAGAGAGTGAGAAAGGTCGCGAGAAAGGGCACCAAATTTCTTTGTAATACGGTGTTCTGGGACTATAGCGACTGAGCATGCTCCAATGGTGAGGCCTATATTACACCTACATGCAGAAATTCAGGATGAGAAATATGTACGATGTCCTTACACACCATATTAGAGTTTTATCAGTAAATAAAGACATTCAATGTAAATTTCAAAAATTTAAGAAATTTAAGGAAATAAAAAAAAAAAATTGGTGCAGAAAAATTTGCCTTAGTATAATAACAACAATGAAACATAATCATTTATTTAGTGCTTAAGTTTGCAGCATAGCTGCCAACCCTTTGAACGAATTCTAATTCTGACTGTATATTCGACTGAATAATGACCAGGCTAGATATATTTAACTGCATCGAATAATGTTTCTGTATCCAGGAATTTCGAAATAATTAATATTATTAATTTTGTAAAAAATCTTTTGTTTGTATTTGCAGGACACAGGTCCAGACTAATATTTACCAAAATATTTACCAAAATATTTACCAAATAAAACAATGGTGATGTAAATGAATGGCCCATCAGATAGCTTCTATGTAATTTGATGTTTGAAAGTTCATGTAGGAACGGTTACGGTAGCGGGGCATTGTGTTTGCTAACACATCTTTCACTGTACTCACAGTATTCACCAAAACAAAAACACTTTATCGTGCTGGACCAGAAACTGGATAAAATTGTTTTTCATATTCTCCAGGACTAAACCTTCAAACGTCACCATGTCTGACAGTTACCAACGGAAATTCGAGTGCCGTGTGACCATGGAGGAAGTTTGAGTGATCCACCATCATGGGCTGTTCGCTTAAAGGTTAATTATCCATCACAAGGACCACAGCCAGAAAATTGTTCCTGCAGGGGTGAATATCGTAATCTGCGCAATCATCGCAGTTATCAAGTCATTAGCATAGTGGTGTCACTTTTGTTCAACACTTTTTAACAATTAACTATTAACACTTACCCTGCATTCATGTTCAGGAGGTGGCTACTCATACTCAAGTCGTACTCGTAACATGACTGGTAGGCCTACTGGGTCATTCCACGCCCAAAAAGCTCTAAAGTGTTGAAAAATTGTCCAGTGACCGAACCAGAGGCTCTACCTCTATGGGAGTAATGAACACACAAGTAAGTTTTTCTCCGGGTCGTTTCCTAAGATATGACTCCCTGAAAAAATATAGCCAACGCCCTGTTTTTCATTTTCAGAGGCTTATACGCCTATCCACGAAATTGTCCTGCACAGGGTGAATGGCACCCTAATCAGCTAGAATTTTCTGTCAAAAAGTACCGTAGTATATGTCATCTCCTTTTCAAGTCGGGGAGTCCTTCAAAACCCACATAAACCAACATAAGTTATTTTGCCATTTTTAGCTCCTGTGGTGCCCACATGAGCGGTCCAGATTTTTATATGCATACAAATTATAGGTACATAATATCTGCCCTTGAAACAAGGAAGGACCAATCATACTTTCATTGGAGGGGTTGACTGGGGTCTGAAGACAAAAATTTCAAAATACCACCTTCCTAAAGGAAGATGGTTGGACCAGGTGGGGCCATTTGTATCCTATCTATGTAGGCTCATGTAAGAAGATTCAGTTTGGTGCATGTTTCCTCCCTTCATGGTCGGACGTTTATTTTTTTCATATAATGAAATTAGGAGGAGGTGGTATTTTTCCATTTTGTTCGTCATGCGAACCCATCTTCAGACCCCAGAGGTTTGGCAGGTAGATATCATGACCCTAATGTTTAACGTACTCGTATACTCATGAAAAAACACTGGGAGGTGGTTACACAGGAAACCACACTACCTACGTAGACAACAACGGGAGAAGTGGTTTGTCGTGTTGGGTTCTTTGGCTGGCAGTGTGTCAAGATCTCGTCTAGTTCAAGGAACGCATAGCAAAAATTTTTAGTGGAGGAATCCTAACATTAAGATAGCTGTTCCAAGGGGAAGCAAGCTTCTCAGACATGAAAATCACAACCTCATTTTATGAAGATGTATTGAAGGTGATGTGTTCAGAGACCAGGAAACAAGAAAAATTGTTTTCTTTGGCGTAAGTTACCAGATGATTCTACACTCACATAATAATAATTATTATACATATATTATTTATTATTATTATTATTATTATTATTATTATTATTATTATTATTATTATTATTATTATTATTATTATTATTATTATTATTATTATTAGTTTATTATTTATTATTATTATTATTATTCCAAAATGGAGTTAAACTCTTTTATTTCCACAAGTACAAAATACAGCAATACGTAAACAAAATACAGGTGCTAAAGAATATGTACAAATAAATAAAAACTTAAAGGTGAAGTACATAACCATATACACATACATACATACATACATACATACATATATACATATATATATATATATATATATATATATATATATATATATATATATATATATATATGTATATATATATATATATATATATATATATATATATATATACACACACACACATACACATATACACACATACACACATATACACACATACACACATATATACACATACACACACACACACATACACATACACACACACACACACACACACACACACACACACACACACACACACACACACACACACACACACACACACACACACACACACACACACACACACACACACATACACACATACACACATATACACACACACACACACACATACACACACACCTGTAGACCACAAAAAGCAAATTGAGACGATACTTGGTATTCTATCAAACGGAGGACAGTGGTATTGGTAATTTGGGTAGTATCTATCAAATTGAGGATCTACATACACAATCACTGTCTGTGATGATTACCTGCACTTTAGGCATATGCCATAATGTTTTCTTAGTGCTTGGGAGATATTAACTATCTGTCAGCATCTTCCGCATAATTAGTCAATGAACACAGGAATGATAAATCTGCTTCGCCGGGCAATTTGAGGTACATATTTGTCTTTTTGGCTTAACTTGTTTTCTATTGTCTGTTCACAAGGCTACATATCACCTTTTCAGTTCACGCCTAACTTTCCAACTTTGATAGAGCTTCATTGTGTTTTTGCAAAAGTTTCTAATATTCCAGCCACGCTCGAGTCAGCTTGAAAGCCACCAGGACAGCTGCACCGCTTTCAATGTCACGCTTGTCTGGTAGTTTCTTCATCAGAAAAATCTCTCTGTAGTCCCTCGCATGACGTCTCTTCTCTTCTACAGTCCATGGACTGATGCTGCCCTCTTCGAGATAACGGGAGGCCCGACTAGGTGGATGGGACACTGGCTTCACAAGTTCCCTATATAACACAAAAGTAATTAAAAGACAATTTAGACATAGGAGTAATCATTCACTCTCGGTGCAGCCAGCTAGAGACAGAGAGAGAAAGAGAAATAATAATAATAATAATGTGTGGACTTAGCTTAATTTAGCGCCGCGTATCCCACCAACTGGAGTGGTGCTCAAAAGGCGCGCCTCATTATTACCCCTGCTCATCAGGCTCATAAATCATTCCTGAAACCATCTCTCTCAGCTCCCGGGGGAGAATTATACAGCTCAATTGCCGCCATTACAGCACATAATAGGGCTAATCCAACCAACTCTGCCCCCACAGGTGCGCCCCGGCTTTAACCCCTGGGTGGAGAAGCAATTATGGTTAAGTGTCTTGCTCAGGACACAACGGTGTCACGGCCGGGATTCGAACCCACACTTCCTGCTGCTAACACCAGAACTTGAGTCCGTAAGCTAGACCGCCGGCCACGACGACTCCATTAACCCCTCCCTATGCCCAGGCTGAAATTTCCTGGGCTCCAGTCAGCACGGCACTCACAGACAGTCTACTTGAGTATTTTTGGTGCATTGCCATTAGTAGGAATCAAACCACAGAGTCACACAGAGCTGTGTATGTACTGTTGGAGTGGTTTTAGTTTTACCATCCTAGCCACATGTCCTTGTATTTATTTGAGTGCACTGCACAAAGTCAATGGGTTGGGAGTTGACATACAAATTTTGAGTGTATTTGAGTGCACCTGCACAAAGTCAATGGAGTTGTTGTGAGATTACATACAAATTTTGAGTGTATTTGAGTGCACTGCACAAAGTCAATGGGTTAAGACAGACATAATAACATTTTAGAGTGTCTTTGAAGTGTTAAACCACTATAGGAGGGTTAAGCTAGAGAGAAGAGAAATAGAAAGAAAGATAGAGGAAAATAGATGGACTGAAAACAGATGGAAACAAAAATATAAACAGCCAAAACTTACTGTTATCACTAGAGATCATCACTTTCGAGTCACAGTAGTCGAAGAATCACTGCCGTCAGCCATCAGTGGTGAAGCACTCTGCAATAAATAAGAAACAACAAAAGCAAAATTATTAAAGTTATTTTCTTTCAAAGGTAGAATATGCTAGCCACGGTGGAGGAGGGGCTAGAGGATGAGAAAATGTCATTCACCTAGATGTAGGTAAATTGGGGAGCGAACAAAAAAAAGTGAGGTACACACAGAGGAGATATTAGTTTTCACAGTGGCTGTCACGTACCTCCAGTGACATGTAACTTTGCACGGTGATTTTGCATGCTGGGACTCCCAAGTTACCCCTGCCTTCAAGCTTGAGGAAAAGTCGTGACAGTTGAGTCCAACCTCAGATGGACGGTATCTGGCATCTGGTAGTATTCACGATGGACTGGCAAATCGGCGTGACCCATGAAGTCTGCCAGGGTTTCCAGCTGATGGTCCTTCATAAGAATCTGTGAGGCAGTCGCATACATGTTTTTCTAAGGGGTTTGGTGAGAGCGGATGCTGTCGGCATTGTCGAGGCTCTGCACTGCGTTTATACGCCTGAGACAGTCACTTCCTCGACTATGGCTCATGCCTCCATAACAAGACCGTGCAAACAAGGTTACTCATATCCCAGTAACCCCAGCTTGAATTCTCTTTGCAACCAAAGCATTCAACCATCGCCATGGCCTCGCTAAGAGAAGGACCGGCACAGTTCTGCCCCTCTTACCAACTATTTCAACGACTTTGAACATTTTGCAGAGGTGCCTTTCGGGAGATCAGTTGTTACCCACTCCTATTGACAACAGATGTACTGTGTTTGCTGAAATCTTCAACTTTCATTCTGGAAACTTCCACCCTGCCTCCTCGATTGAACATAATGAGGTTGCACAGTGTGACCTCATTCAATACCTTCCAGGGTGCGGCGACTTGTTTCCGGCAGCTTGAAGGAGTTTCGAATTGCCTGTCACCAGTGTCATTGAGAAACGCGACGCACCACATCAGCATTTGTTGGGAGAATGGTGGGGTTATTACGCTTCTGGTACAGCGTTTGTGCGCATGGTGGACACATGTTCTCTCTGATTTCATTTCACACAATTGCAGGAACTGGTCGGATGTTTGTGCTTTGTGCCTTTCAATCGACTCCAGAGCATTTCCTTCGAGAATGACTGCAAACATTTCTTGACGGAATGCCCAAATTCTTCAGTGCTAGAGATGGAACATTATACAACTGCTTTACTTCACTGAAGCTCGCGACATCCTGAACAGCCTTGAATATATCATTGAGGTGGTGGGGATGGATGAATACTTCAAGTGATGCATTTGGTAGGTTGGTGTTTTTCGCATTTGGGATGCCCCAGGCGACCCAAACCGCGAGCTTGTTTCGGATATAGCCATGTTGACCCACCCCTTTGGCCCGAGCTTCGGGTATTCACGTTTGGCTACTGATAATCAGTGAATGGGTTTTTGACTATGAAGATATATCATCTCTCTCATGGGACTAAAACTTTGTTCAACTTGAAAGAACACCAACAGGAGGAGGTTTCAACCCACTCTTGTGAACCACTCGTCCACGCCTACACCCTCCATCAGTATGTGCATTGAGCACAGGCTTAATTGGGCACCGGTGTTCCAAAGATCCCCTGCATAATAATAACCAAAACAATATACACGTCCATAGTCATGGGGATCTGCCTTATGATTGGGCCTATATGCCACAATGAGGACCCCCTCACCCTCTCTAAGTACTTTGCAATTGTGTCTGTGATTACCAACATTACGTATTTTCAACAGAAGATTGTTACGGCACTAGTCGGTCTCAGGGTAATATCTACAACTTCTTCCTTATGGCAAGACTGAGATGACGGGCAACTTAGCCTGAGGTTCGCACAGTAAAACAAAAGTGTTTTGTCCCATTTCTTTGACCACCCATATTCTTCTGCATGATGTCACGCCCAGTTCTCATCGGGTTCAAAATCGCCGGTGAGCTGTGGTCGTAGTCGGGCTGCTGACATCCCAGGCTTCAGGGGGAACACTGGGAAAAGGGGTTTGGGTTTGGGCCCCCGTCATCCCTGCACTGTGGCGATGATGGGTGGACCAGCTACAATGAAATAAAAAAGACATATTTATCAGCAGTGGATACACGCTGTTTTCGATCTGGGAAAGGCTGCAGTGAAAGGGAAGGGGGGAGGCCAAACCCCATAACCCTCCTATTATCAGTGTAGTTCTTCACAAAGTGGACCCATACTCAAAATGTCTCAACTGGGACATATTGTGGTAGCACTTCTTATCTAATGATTAATGGCAAGCCCAAGGCTCTTCAGAGAGATGAGGAAACTGAAGCAGCCACCTGCTTGTTTCATTGCAAGGCCAACTTGAAATAAACCAGTGCAGTAAATTGCTATAACACGTACTGTGTGAGGATCAGAACAGTTTGGTTTTTGTCCCATCCAGGGATTTTGTATTTCCCAGTAGAGTTAGATGGTTCAAGAAACTACTAAAAAAAGATTTGTAAAAAACATTTTTACTAGTTGTCCTAGAACCCCATCTAACATACTACTCCCTGTACCATTCTTGGGACAGTATGCAATATTTGAGGCATGCACACAAAAAGCATTTGTACTAGCAGTTTTTGTTAGAGCATTGGAGACTGCATGATAGAAGGGAGTGTGTGTAAAGGTACTTACTTTACAGGCAATCTTTTTTGACACCTCATGCTCATGTTGCTCAAGATACTATGCAATGCATTGACTCACTGGGGAAAAATAATATAAATCACAAACCTGAATTAGCCTCCCACAATAGAGGCCACTGTAAACCTAAAATGTCCAAGTTGTACACATTGTTTGTGCATATAAGCCACACGCCCTTTGAAGTAATCTATTGTACATACAAACACATGTATACCACAGTTGACCTTTATTGTTAGAGGTTAACCAAACCTCATTAATAATTCACCATCAGCCATTGGAACAAAACCATACAAAGTTTATTGGGATTTTCAGAGTTATTTAAAAAGATTATAGGTTACTGAGTCTGGAACAAAATGCTGCAAATGTCTATCAAGAAGTTCAACAGACAAGAGGATTAGTACTTAAGAACATGCCAATATAATGGTTTAGTCTGAATGGCTTGCTTAAAAATTTAGTGATTGCAGGAGGGGTTTAAAACAGACTAACCCTCCCAATCAGTGAAATTTTTCAAGGCCATTCACGCCACTACAAGCCATTGCTATGGTAGGCAGTTCTATAGCTATATTGCATAGTAACATAATGCCTATGTCCGTTGGTTTAAGTGGTTGTGATTGACATATTCGGGCATATTCCAGACTCCCGTGGCTGGTGGAGGTTACTATGGAAGTCTGTTTAAAATAACTGCTGAAATCCCAAATTTAATGGATGATGGGGCTTGGTATGGTTTATTGGTCTCAATGGCTGATGGTGATTTATTATTGAGAGTTTGGTTACCGATAATCTGCCAAAAATCGGTCAACTGTGGTATACATGTGTCTTTTGTGCAGAGAGTGAGTGTTGTCGAAAGTGTTGGCGGGCGCTTGAACAGTGTACTTGCCCCAAAATGTCTAGACCACCAAGGGCTCTTTTCAAAGCCCAAAACCTCCCAAGAGATCTAAATTACACATGGTTGTACCCGCAAGTTTACTACTATAAGTTATACAGTAAAAGTAGTATAGTTTAAATATCATCACACGGAAATTCATCCACACCATGGCTTCAACCATCAATTACTAATACTATATAAATAGATTGAGTCAATTAGATTTCAACCAAGTATTAACTGGTTCAATCCCAACTCCATTAACCAACCGGCCATTAACTGTACTCAACCAACCCCGCACGATGGTGAGTCGAGTTTGTCGGAGTACGAGTTGGTTGAAGTACGAGTTGGTTGGAGTACGATACATGTACTGAGTTGACCAAATGAGCACGAGTTGGTTAGAGCGAGTTGGTTGGGGACGAGTGACCTTTCCCTATAAATAGGACCTAGTTTGGTGTTAAAATGACAGCTCTATACTGTGTTTTATAATGTATTGTTCAATAAACTTAAAATATAATGATTATAAAAGAGTTATAATAAGTCATTGTGGCATTTATAATATTAAACCCAAGAGGGTGTGATCGCAAATTATTATATTACATGTTAATGTCTTATATTAAATGATTACACTCAGGCAGCCTACGACAAACGTTGCATTGAACTTAGCCCAAATAACAAATGCATCTGAGACTGAGAGCATACTTTAAAATTGCCAGTAATTTTCTATAGACCATTTTAGTACTTAAATCGTTAGTAATAGTACACTTGACTGGCTTACCTGTATCTTGTGAGCGCTGAAAATACCGTCTTCTCTAGCACTAGCAGGCACGCACTGGTGGAAAGGACGCTATCTTTGAGTACCCAAAGCATCTATGCTGATGACAACAACAGCAAACGCGTCTCCACATGTCAAAAGTATTGTAACTAGAGAGGGCGCTGACATTTCAGGCGATTCCGTAAAGTCCCGGACGAATGTGACGTCACACCCGTCGGTTTTTCCCCATAAGACCCAGGACGGCTTCAAAACGTGAGATATTTCACTGGCCGTCATAAATATGCTCAAGTTGCCAATTTGACGTTATTTCAAATCGAGGACGTCTGTTTTGCATCGTGTGCTCGGTTGGCTAGTATAATTTTCATGGAAGACCTCACTTGACGTGATTAACACGTAAAAACACACACACACACACACACACACACACAAATACATATACAATACATATACACAGGAAGAGAAAACAACAAATCAATTCAAGCATGTAGAATGAAACAGAAATCAAAATAACATGGAAAATTTAAATTTAAACATTTCAGGCTTTGCCATTAAAACAAAAACAAAAAAGGGAAAATTTAATCCAAATATGACAAAAAATTATTTTATGAAGATCAATTAATAAAACAAACAAGCAATATCAAAATAAATACACAATCAATAAATTGCCAAAATATAAAACACCCCAAAATAATGCACATTAGCATCAAAAATAATTCATATCAAAGGTAATCAAATAATATAACAAAAGCGCATAATATAAGCAGCAAAACAATGATTAAAATTACATTAAAGGTAATTTTGTAACTAAGAGCAAAATTTTGTCGCACCAAGAACTCTCAACTTACTTCTTTTTTTTTTTTGAGATAAAGAAATTTCTTCAAATGTTTTAAACTGGGAAAATAATATCAATATCGGGGGGGACAGAAAATTATTAAAAACTAATTTACATCGGATAACCCAAATGATACGTAGCATTTTAGCAATGATGGCATTTTGAATATGACTTTTATATCCCAGAACCTATTAAGATCATTTAATAAAATCTTTTTTACCGGAGTTTTTTAAGTATGTGTTCTACAAAAGCCACGCTTTTTTGGTGCGGGGGCAAAAATAAACAAAAGTTCGTGAGTTTCGGGTTTAGCATTCAGAGTGGCAATATTTTCATTAATTGACTATTTTGAAAGAAAAAACCTTTTTAGGAGACACCTATGCTTTAACTTATACCACAAATCTTTTTCTTCAGGGTCCATAATAAAATTATTTAGTCCATTTTCCAAATTGAAGACCAATCTAAATTAGGGCGAAAGTGAAGAATTTCTTGCCATTTGACTTGGGTATTAGGACTAGTAAATTTTGATGAATTAAATTAGATAATAATTTTTACAGTGGTATCAGAAACATCATTCATGGACTGTCGAAAATAACAAGCCAATTACAAATATGATTTGGGGACGTCGTTTTTTTTCAATTGTATGGTTAA
>JAQQFT010000023.1:2768931-2851630 GCA_029582265.1 Zoroaster sp. YZ-2022
TTCCCTTTTTTCCCCCAAGGGTTTTATCGATGTAGGTGGGGCCCTTTGTGTATCCGCTGGATTTTAGTGCGCCCGTGTGGGAGGTTTTTTGAAGATGTCTTCACGGGATCCCGGGATATGCGTCGGTGATAGGCGGGGGTTTTTTGATGATGTTAGGCGGGGTTCGACTTTTGGGAGACGGGTTGTTTTTTCCCGGGGGGAGGCTTGTTGTATATATATATATATATATATATATTATATATATATATATATATATATAAAAGATATATATATATATATATATATATATATATATATATATATATATATATATATATATATATATATATATATATATATATATAATATATATATAAATTAAAAGAATATATATATATAAAAAGATATATATATATAGATATATATATATAGATATATATATATATATATATTTTAATATATTAAAATATATATATAATTATATATATATATATAAAATAAAAAAATTTGTAGAAAAACCCAGGGAACGCGGTAGTTGTAACTGAGTTTACGCGTTACGCGTTAGGACATCAGAAAAATTTCAGATATGGGTATAGATATAAAAGATATAGAATAGATAAATAAAAATTCCCTTTTTTTCTTTTTTTGAATACCCTCAGCGTTGCAAATTTTAAAAACAAAAGCAAATGATAGAATGACATTTTCCCCACACCCGAGATGGTTGAATTACACTAAAATTTTTGAAGGTTTTAATGAAAATTAGGGGAGAAAAAGCATTGTTCAATTGGCATTTTACAGAACCCTTGTTAGAACCAGTTATAGAAAATGGGACAATTTCCCATATTAAACTTTTTAATTAAAAAAATGACATGCATGTTGCATGTTGCTCTTGAATATTATTTTTTTTAATGAAAGAGCCATAAATACCATTGTTATTGATGCGATTTCTACAAAAAACTAATTTTAAATCCCTTGAAGCAAGTTTTGTATGCAATTTTTTTTCAGCTAAATTTTTCTTCAAATCACTTTGTCATGCATGATTGAATTTCAACCATTTCAACCATTGAATTTTTAAAAAATTTATGAATACTTGTTGAGATATTCAAAATATTTGGGGGAAAAGAAGTTGTGATGGGTGTGGGTATATGTATATGATATGTATATGATATGATATGTATATGTATATGTATATTTTATGTATTGTATTGTATTTATGTGTATGTGTATTTTATGTGATTGTATATTTAATATGTATATTATATGTATTGTATATTATATATATATATATATATATATATATATATATATATATATATATTCACCTGTTTTGGCCAATTAATATTGTCGTTTAACTGATTCCGTTTTGAGTAGGGAAACATTGTAATAAAATCGTGCTATTGCATTACACCGATTTTTAAAGAGTTTTGTAATACATATAATTACTTGTTATGGATGTCCATCGAAAATGGAATCTTTGAAGGAAAATATATCAAAGAACATTTTCGACCCCGATGTCTCCCCAACCCTAACCCCAACCCATCAGTGTAATAATAATCAGTGTACCTCAACAATTTTTCCCACCCCGGCAGTTTATATTTAGAACACCAAATGTACTATAAATAAGTTGTAAATATATTATTTCTAATGAAATGCCTTTATAATGAGGATTAATTGAATATTGTGGGGATGTGTCACAGCTGAAGGGAAAGGGGTGGGGAGCAACCATTACTTGGGACGAGTGGCTATGTTCATACAGTCACAAAAATTAAAGGATATTAAACACAACGAAGATCTGTTTAAATCTCAGCAACTTGTCATTGGTTAATTTATTAGATCACAGTTAAAATTAGTTCAATAAAAAATCAGTCTCCGGTCAAACTAATCTCACAGTCCAAAATAATCCAGCACGAATATAACCAGTAGGGAAGAATAAGGACAAGTATAAATCAACACGAAGATAATCCATGAATAATCCAAACGAAAATAATCCAGTATGGAAATAATCCACAAAAACAGTCTACGAAATAATCAGCAAGAAATAATCAGCAGAAATCAACCCTTTAGGGGGATGGAAATCACTTGTCACAGATTCGGGAAATAGCCTATGGCTAGCTTGGGGCAAAGCCATGTTGCATACAGTGACACAAATGGAACAAATGGAACAAATGTAGAAAAATGGGCATCCAAACCCCGCAAAATTTTCCCCTCGGTTCTTCCCTCAACAAAAAAAAAGAAAGAGTTCCGTCCTGCTCGCAGAGTGTGGGACAAAACACCAAAATGATTATCGATGTCCCTTCCAAGTGATGGAAATAATAAACAAATATAAAGAATATAAATGACATTGTATATTTGTATAAAAGTTACATGTATTATATTTAAAACAATGTAAGTATTACTATTACGCAGTAAGTTTACCAGAAAACAGGGGCTGCTTTCAGCGAGAATGAATTTGAGGTCAAACTCAAAGTGCGTGAGAGTTCATGTGCAAATGAATGAAGCAACATAGAATGTGTATCCAGGGCAACGTAGGAGCATTCTCCACATTTGTCCCTCGTCCATATTTTAATGCTGTACTTACACCAGACAAAATCATTTCATTCTTTTTTTTTTTTATGTCGATTTGAGAGAAAATGCCAAACACTGAGCACTTATTAAGGCATACACAGCCTTTGAAGAAATTATTATGATCTAAACACAATTCATGAAACAATTGTGAGTATTTAGACAAAAGGTTAAATGACTTTTTAAAAAAATTTTACCTTGGGTTGAGATAATGTAATTTATGTCGTTTCGCCCTTATGACATAACCTTCAAAAATGGGCAAAGGTAATTATTGATATTTGCTTGCAACACCTCTTTTAAATTTGCAGTAATATTCTGATGGTATGTGGCACAGCAACTAATCCATACATCATACTACAAACCCCCTAAATCTAATTGCCAGTAATTTTTTACTAACCCAGTTATTACTATAACAATAAACACACTCAGTAACCAAAAGTATTTCAGCCCAGCACTGTAACATAAATGATTATCATGACAGATTAAAGTTTCTTCACATTTCAAGGAACCACTTTTAATTGTAGTTGCATCTCAAAACAAAACCGTATGCCCTTGTATTGCTCCATAATCTTGTTAAAAAGTTGATTATTCGGGGGCATGTACTTATTTATGAATTTAAAAGTCTCTAGTTGCATCTATGAATTTAAGGTTTGTGGTCTTCCTATGAATTTAATGGATTAAATTGAATAGAATCACGTATTAAGTTGTGTCTTTGATTGAGAGTAAGTCTGAAAAACAGATTGGTACTAAAGATAGATGTTTTCACGTTTGATGGCTACAGCAGTGTCTTGGTCTTAGCCAGTCTTGGATACTAGATGCATCCTGTTTTAGCCAACTTGCACTAAGACGAACGTTTTCTACTGACTGCTTGATGGTCCGTTCTGCTGTTGTGCCTCATGAGTCTTAAAAATGTCAATTTCTTGAGCTTTTTCCTCTGATGCAAAACCTTCAGTACAGTACTGGAAACAAAGAGTTGAAAAGACACAAGATGTAATTTAGTTTCCATATTACTGGGTATGCAATTTTGAAAGGGGATCCAAAAGTTGGAATTTATTTTCAAACGTAGGCTACTCAACTTTAGTCAACTTTGAAAACATCATATTGGACTCTCCAGGAAGGTTTAAATAAAACAGTTTATGACCAAAAGGCATTAATTGTGTGATGTAATTTAAATTGTGACATCAACAAATTTTAGGAAGTACTTTGATCAGTGACATTCGTGAACACCATAAAAAAAATGGAAATAGGCAGAGCTGCCAACCTTCTCCGATCAAAATCAGTATTCCTGAAGCCTAAGAACAGTATTTTCCAAAAATTAGTATTTTCCATAATTTCAGTCGTAAAAAAGTGGGCTTTTTTATTCATTGTCCCCATTCATTTGGTATGTATACAAAGGATAATGCATGGGCCATTTGTTGACAGAAATTGGCCAACTTAACCATAACGATTATAGTCGAATTTAATGTGATTATTCCATCATCAATCTGTTACATGCAAAAACGATCAAACATAGATCTATATTAACGTTAGAAAGGTTTGCGTGGGTGGTGCCATGCTAGATTTTTGGTCGGAGTCAGAGACATTGCCACACTTGCATGTTTTTTATTTTACAAAATAAATCAAATGTTTATAATGTTGGAGCTGGCAAATAAAAGTAACCTTTGTACTTTGGCCTCAAACAATTTGTTATCGCTATGGAACTGCTACGTCCAAATGTGAAGCAAACTTTGGCGACATCACTAACCCGGGAACATTTTACAACCTGGGTGGTTTCATGTGCATGCATTGAACTTAAGCAACCTGGCTATATCAGCGCGCATCATATGTTCATCCGCATGACACCTGTATGTAGCTTGAGGGTGAGTGGCGCATGCGGTGGAAATGATGCCAAAATTCGGTGTAAATGAATGGGTCTTTCCTTGTCGGGGCTCATTGTTTTTCAATATTTAAGAGTCTATTAATAAAAATAATAATGTTGGTTGTTTTTCAGAAATCCACGTATTTTATTTGGAGAAAGCCCAGACAGCCATATGTTGGGAGTCGGAGACCATTGTACAAGGGCCTAGAAAGGGTCGGAACCATTGCTTGTAGAGGCTAAAAAGGATGAGTAAAACCTGAATTGTTGATATTTTAGCAACATGAGTTTTTGTAAATGTGCTACACTAATTTTTTGCATTCCACCAGTTCAGGCGTGGATGATGGCTTTTAATACCTGTGCAACTCTAGACAGCAAGAAACCACTGGAGTAGCGCCGATACTATTTCCTCCCATTTCTTCTGCAAGAACTTAAATGCCATTCCTGACCTTCCTTAGTTCCGGACACCATCACGCAATCACAAACACAGTGTCTTTGACACGAACTTCATCCTAACAATAATTAAATCGAAAGAGCAGCTACAACTGCTGTTTGTATCTGTAACATGTTGGGTAGCATAATACGTTTTTCAACTGGTTATCACCTAAAACTTTCAGAAGAAAGTTGAAAAACAGACTTTTGGCAATTTTAAACTACCCTACATTTTTCTTGGGGGTCTGCCGCTTTGAGAAAATGTTTTATTTCTACCAGTAGCTGAAAGTTTACAATGTGCTCTGAATTTTCAAGCGAATTCAACTCATTGCTCTTGCACATGCTGTAAACAACGAACACACACCTCTTGTGATTTATCAATGCGAATTACTCGGCCGGTTTGATAGCTGTAGCAGTGAAAATCACCTGGTCCCAGTCTTGTGTGCCTGACCACTCGCTTAGCCTGGGGGCGTGGGCACAGTCCGACTGATGTATCGTTTGTTGTTACAATGTGTATTAGATATTGACATGTTCTGAAAGCGTCCTGGCTGAAGAGTGATCCAGATATCGTCAATCTCGATGTCAGTCTGGTATATTACCATAATTTTGTTTTCTGTTTTACGAGTTCCATAAGCTTTGGGGTCGTGAAGACCTGTGCAGAGGTTGTTCGGCATTCCGTTTCCGGCGTTCGCTTTCAGTTACGCCCATGTAGTTTTATTTTCAGTGTCCTAAACATATAATGTAAGTTTGTTCTTTTTCTTCTGAAATTGTGGGTTATTGACACCATGTAGATACATTCATTTGCTCAAATCTCACACAAATATTGACTTGATCCTCATTTGACGGCTACATTTTCCTCTTCGCTCGTGTGTCCTCTATCTCATCTTTTAAGGAAAACCTGTGATATTGGTCATATTGGACCAAAATATGGCAGTTGTACTCTTACATTCTGTATCTTATTTTTGTCCTTTATTAATTCACTCATTTCTATTTTATTTGTACACACTATTACATGTCTCAGGGCCCCTGCAAATTATACACATACATAAAAATATCATGCAGTGGTCATTAACACTAGTCTCAGCTATATAGACATAGTTTAGTTATTTTTTTCATGCCAGTGATTAAGGAGTTGATTAATTTGCTTTCTCTCACCCACAGAAGTAGGCCATTCAAAGAAGTTGTTCTATGCTATTTTTGTTGTACTACATTGAAAAAATCCATACTACAATAATATGTAGAACAGTCAGGTTGGAAAGTGGAAAGCATGTGTACCTGTATGATGTTCTTTTTGAATATTTTACCATTTTGTCTGTATCCCTTTATGTTTCCCTTTTAAGTTTACTCATTGTTTGGTGTATTCTTTAACAATGTGAAATTCATGTATTCAGGTGTTTATTTGTTTACTCTTTCAATGTTATATTTATATATTGTGTGTATTATGTGTTATGTTTACTTATACCCATGCCTGCTGGAGGTTTCACACTGTTGAAAATGGTGAATAAAATATACAATATAATAAATATATCATTTAAAAGGCTATACATGTACATGTTAATATATTTGTAAGTGTGTGCCTTACCGACTTTTTTTTTCCTCATCCTCAGTGCCAATGACAGTCATCACAAAACAATTATTTATTTTATAAAGACTAACACTGTGAGAAAAAAAAATCCAAAGACTCTTTGCATAAGGACTGGATTACTGACAGCTCCAAGAGTCCTTTAAGGTACGCTTCCTTCTCCTCGCAGAGATAGTCTTGCCTAAAGCTACCATGAATAGTCAGATATTAAGATGAAGTCAGTGAAGTTATATGCTAATAATAAGCCATGTGCCATGGATCACTGGTAGTGTAAAGAAAGTGCTTAATCTGAAAAGAAAATTGTTTGTTAATGGGGATAAGATTCAGCGGTAGAGTATATTCAGAGAGAGGCTTTAATACCGTGTTATTCGAAAGAAAAATTGGTATATATAAAGGAAAGACTGAAAAACACTTCACGGAGAATGATATGAAGAAGGGTTTTGGGACTGGCATACTGGGCTTATGCACGTTGGGTTAGCTATTAGAGAGAATAATAATGTTGTAATTTACCAGATGTTTCATCTGTGTATGCTAACAATCTAAATATATATTTTTCAATCCGTTTGATTCACATGACTTCTCTATTGAGAAAGAGGTGGAGACGGATAACTTTGTCCAGGTGAACAGGATTCTGTTACCTGCCAACCTATGAAGATAAATCTGACGGTAAACGTTTCGAAGCGTTTTAACTCATATAAGGTTCTGGTCCAGGATATAGAATTGGTGCCGGCCTGATTTTAAAAAACATGCTGACCAATTAAGTTTTATTTTCATGACCATTTTTAATATGTGTTTTAGCTTACAGAGGTTTACCCTGATATCTGGAAGACCCTCATGTGTGTCCCTATTCCAAAGAAGCCTTGCCATTGAATGGATATGAGGAACTCATTACTCTTAAGCATCTGCTGCCATGAAAGTATTTGGAGAAAATTCTGATGAATCAGGTATTAAAGTTTCTCTGTCACTCAATTTGTTGACTCCACTCGAATTTGCATACATTACTTCAAACCCACATGATACTGAGGATGCAATTGTATACAAGTTGGAAAAGTTGTATGTAATTCTCATTTAGAGGGCTCTAGAAATGGTAACTCTGTTCGGATTATGTGTACTACTATGATTTTTTCTTCTGCATTCAACACAATGCAACTCTCATCTCCTCTCACCCGAAGTTGCTGAATCATGGGCGTTCGCCTCCGCCAGCTGGTTAGGCTTATACTCGATTTTCTACGAATGGCAGTCAAGTTGTGAAGTTAAATGATAAATGTGTAAGGTCTGAGTGCACATGTAATCACTAACACAGGTGCTCCACAAGGTACAGTGTTAGCTCCCATTCCTTTTCACAGGTGTATACATCCGGACTTTTATCCAGTCCGGCTGACTGTCCCAGTTAATAAATGGGTCATTGATGATACTGCTTTGCTAGGACTTATTAAACAAGATGATGATAGTCATTATAAGGAGGCTGAAATTGGATCTGTTTTATCAGGTACTGCGAAGATAATTATCTCATACTCAATTCGTCGCTAAGACTAAAAGAACTTACCATCATTGACTTTCGTAAAAACAAGCATGAGCCTAATGTGTGTGATTAATAGCAACTGTGTTGAAAAAGGTAAATGCATATAAATACTTTGGGGTTTATGTTTGATGATAAACTCGATTGGTGTGAGTCACTTGATTACGCTAATAGAAAAAGCGTAAACTCACGTATGTATTGTCTCCGTCAAATGAATAGAACTTTTAGGGTCAGTCAAATTCTTGTGACATTCTATTTAACAGTGATCTGTGGGGCTGTGGAGTTATTGTCTGATGGGCTGGGAATGCTTTGAAAAGGGATAAAAATGTGCATTGATCGCTTTGGTGAGGAAAGTAGGGAGGATGACAGGGTTGTGTTTGCAGTCGGGTAGACTCTCTCTTTCACCAGCAACGGGTGACTGGTCTGTTTGGTTGCATATTTTGGATGACAACTAGCCAATTCACGCGGCGAACTTACTAGTCACGTCATTCCTAGAAGTGGAAGAATGAGACGTGCTCGCTGCTAGCACAAACATCATCTACACTCTTTTGTCCCAATGGGTATTACATTTTTCAATGCTAAACATAAAAGATGATTGCTGTGTCCATGTGTGGATAAGTGTGGTTTCTTTACTCCCTGTGTACTGTTTATTGAGCAAACGTTTTGTATCTGCTTTTGTAATTTTTCTTACTTTTTGTTTTGTCATTGTATAGTGTTTTTAACTTCTTGCGAGGCAATGTAATTCTTCTTTTTGGGAGATTAATACAAGTTTTCTGCCTTGTCTTATGTTTTTATCAATACAATGACTGACCCTGATGACAATCATCACCATCATAAAAGATAAAAAGTAACGTTAGTATGGGAATATCATTAAATTAACAAAGCTATATAATGTAGTTGTGTTTGAATTGAGAAAGGCAACTGTTGGCATGTCGCAGTGTTTTTCCTTGGTTAGGAAGCTCTGTAATAAGTTTAACCCGCTTGGTCAGCTCATGCCGACTGTTGACTTTTTGTTTTGTTTTATGAAAGGGCGTTGCTATAACACAAGGCTCGTGAAATGCCACCAAAGTGCATGCTAGAACTCGGCGAGGGGAGGAGAATAAAAATATATAAAATAAATAAGTAACAAAAAAATTAAAAGTTATATTTGACTGTCACCTGACGTGCTTCCATCAATATACCTTGGCGCCTTCCCACCACTGGCAAAGATTAAGTTTCCACTCTAAGATGTGCATTCATTCATTGCTCTTGAATGTCTGGAGAGTCTCCACACTGATGTTGCTCGGGAAAAAGTTGCTCTCGTGGGGGGTACATGGTAGTATGCCAGAGTGTACTTTGTAGGGTGTAGCGATGGGTTGATGCCGTATTGACGTGTTTCACGTACGATTGAAGATCTTAAAGGAACAGATTAAACTTGGAAATACCTGAGGAGCAGCATCCAAAGACATATCTGTAAAACAGACAAGCAGTATCAACTGCTCTCCACGGTGACCAAGAGAGTCAAGAGACACAGATCAAGTCCTCTCCAACTAGATAACATAATCTCCTCTTGAACCTTGTCTAACATCCGAAGATAACAATCTGGGGCACCTTGCTCAACAAATGTAGAGACAGTAAGTGCCCAATAGGTGTGGTCCCGAATGGAAGTCTTGTATAAATACAAGAAGAGCACTGAGAGAGGATGAATTTCTAGCACGAAGGACAGGCAACCAACACGCATAGCGGCAGACTTAAAGTACTACCAGAGATATATTTCCCCCAACGCTAAGATCTGAAGAGATGTCCATACCCAATATGCGAAGGTCTTGCTACTGGTAGGCTAAGACCTGAGGCCCCATGTGAACGGCAGGAAAGTTCCCATATCTTTAGATCTTGATACGCTAATCAGTTTTTGTCTTGCGCACATTAAAGGTGACAATCCAATCCTGACCCCAAGCCAAAACCTTATCTGCGAGGTCCCTGTCAAGCATAGAGCAGAGTCTCAGTACGAGATGCATCCTGTCTGCCAAGTGATGAACAGAAAAGGGTGTGGAGTGATCAGCGTAAAAGCTACTTGTGAGTTGAAGAGCATCCCGGACAGATCATTGATGAACAAAAGAAAAGAGTGGGGCCCAAAATAAATAGATCCCTGTGGAACTCCCTGAATTAATTTTAAAAACAGAGGGATGATTGACGGCCATCAGCTACAACCTTAACCTGACGATTAGTTAGAAAAATCAGCAGGAGATGATTGTACGATAAGGGCTGTCTGTTGACAGTCGTTTCTTGGTTTGGAAACCTGTAATACACAAATGAAACCTGTTTGGTCAGCACAGCCTGATTATAGACAGTAGTTTCGCTTGGTTTGATATTTCGATGATGATGCCTGCAAATGTGTGGCGCAACAAGCTTTTCTTAATCAAACACAATTACCATCTCTGACCTCACGAGCGTCCCCATTTATATTCCTATGGGTGAAGAGAAGCAATTATAGGTTAGTTCTCTTTAGGCCATGCTATGGAGGAAGAAAGAGACACAAGCACCACGATCATGGCCAGAGATTCGAACCACACATCTCTGGATGACTCGTACCATCAGAACACAAGTCCAATGCACTTTTAAACCGCACACCATGGCACCTCCATGGAAGCTTATTGTTATTATAGAATTAATAATAATAAATAATAGACTTTTACTTGTGTCAGTTGTTATTGGTTATAAATTGTTATTATTGTTTTAGTAATACCTTGAGAATTTCTTCTAAATGTTGCCTCATCACTGCATGTGACAAGACAGTCACACACACTGGTGCCCTGAGATCAGCTGGTATCTGGTCTCTCCCCAGCAATGACCTCTTGAAAATGCTTCTTAGCTTCCTCAATTGTACATGGGATGTCCATTGCGCTTCCATCACACGTATTATAAGGCTTCAAGATGACATGGAATCCCAGATGGCCTATCATGCAGAAAAACAACAGACAAAACAAAAATTAAACAAATTACAGGCATGAAGCGATTGCATAAAAAGCTTAAAGCTTGTCTAGAGGGGCTTTCCACAACTGCATCCATATAATAACACAACAAAACAAAATGAGAAAGGACTGAAAAAGTGTTACAAGCATAAACAAAAACAAATGTAAGTAAATAGCCTGACACAAAGAAACACAAACAAACAGAGTAAATAGCCATACACAAAACAAACATGGGCAGAATAAACAAACCGTGTGCATGCCGGGGCTAGACAGAACCGATGGAGTAGTAAGTGCAGACGTATGAACAAACAAATAGAATAGCCAGTACACAACTGTGCAGAAACTGGGCAAACAAGGTGTAGACAGATGGTATTGAACATAGTCATACACAACATATAAACAAAAACAAACAACATAAATGGTGAGTCATATGCACAAACAAACAAACAAAAACAAACAAGTAACAGTTATACACAAACGCAAACATATGGGGCAAACAAAACAAACAAATAGCTATACACAAACAAACTGTGTATAAACAAGGAGACAAACAAGTAAATAGCCATACACAAACAACATATAAACAAAAACAAAACAAGTAACATACACAAACAAACATATAAACAAACAACAGTAACAATATACACAAACAGAACATTGGGCATAAACAAAACACAGACAAGGTGAACAGCTATACACAAACAAACATATATACACAACACAAAAAGCAAAACAAAATAACTCAGTGATTAATAAAATAAAACATTTTATTTACCTTTCTTTATCCTTAGGTGTGTCCACCCTAGCTTTCATAGATGTTTTTAAACTAAGGTCTTAAATAAAGTTGTTCAAGAGGCCTAAAGTGGGTATTTTTGTCAGCAGCTCAAGCAGAGTTCCTAGGTTAGTTGCAAGCTCTGTCCAGACAGTGTAGTTAGTTTCATTAGAGAAAGCTTCCATTACCTTCAGAACATCAACTGTATCAGCCTGACCAGCCTTGGCCTAAATATATCAAATCAATATGGAATTAACTGTTGCCAATACTCAACTGTATTTATTAAAACCCATTTCCATTGTGGCTTAAAGCGTACGACACTATACGTGATAAACTAATAGAATAGTTACAGGAAAGAAAACTGCTTCAAAAGCTTACTTTAAAGGGCCCCTTTAGGAAATATCAATACTTTACTTTACAATTTTAAAGAGGTTATGACTTTAGGAATCTCAACAATATATGCTTTATTATATCACTTTCAAATAAAAATAACTGTCTCAACCCCTTTTTCAAATATAGAAAGCCTTATGTACACTAGGGAAAACAAAGGCCTCTTTTACTGCTTACACTTACAGCATTACTGATATTCTCTGTGTTATATACACAATTATTGGTCAATACTGGGGGTGAACATGTTCAATGAAGGGGTGACTTTGTTAGGGAAGGCAATTTGTACACGTACATACATGTACACGTACATACATGTACACGTACATACATGTGGCTGAAAGAAAAAATAGTCTGGCCCCTTTTTTGTACTATGAGAATCAGTATTCCTCATTGCTGTTGCATACATGGATGGCAGCAGCATAATAAAGGTCTATGAAGGGCTTTGATACATCCTTTTAGTAAATGATTCAAGATTAGAAACTCTAGAGCTATACATACCAAGGCAAACAAGTCACTTTCAAGACCCAGTCTGTCACGAGGAGGAAGTGAACCATCACGGATTCCTGGTAGAAGGAATCAAGCATCCTGAGGAGTAGTGTACACTATAAAAACCAACTGTTCCAGGATTCAACTGTTTAAAAATGCGGGACAATAGCCAAGAAATGTAATCAGTCTGAGTTATCAACAAGTCTTTCTAATAAATGAAAACTTTAGTAGAAAATACTTATCCGAATACCTGAAGTTTTAAAGCTTAAAACTTTTCATTCCATTTATTACCTTCTGCCGACTTTAAGTCGGACAGAGATATAGAAAATTTCAATTTTCTCAAAAGGAAGCATTTTAGTATATGTCGTTATCAGTCACAAATGGAGTAGATTATTCAAGGGAAAGACTGAGAAAAATCCACTTCAAAAGAATCTTCACTGGCAATGGTTTAAAGAATGTGTTTTTCTACACAAAACAAAATAATGTCCACATAGGGCACGTGAATAAAATGTGTGAGTTTGTGTGTACTTAACAAGATATCTCAAAAAGTTCTCCACTTGATTCAGATGAAATTTGCTGAATATCTTGAATTTGCTACAATCCAATAGATTAGATTTTGATGAAGATCCGATTTCAGGAAAGTGTATTTTGTAAGTAAGTGCAAGTACAGCATAATCAAATAGGGTAATTGACGACTTCTGGGAACTTTTTTTCTCTGAAAAAGCTTGGCGGAGGTTTGCGCTCTAACAATGCTTTTCTAGTAAAATCTGTTAAACAAACAAATCTGTTTTAAAAAAACAAGCATACATTTTTGGACACAAACCCCACAGTCCATAAAGCTTACAGAAGCTTTTCTTTTAAAATAATTCTCAGTAATTATATACAAATTTGACCAAATTCATAGAAGGGGATGAACTTCTGTTTCATTGCCTGAAACATCAAAGGTAAGCTTGCCATACATCTTGGTAATTTACCTTAAACCATTGGTCTGGTTTGGCATCTTCCAAGGTGACTTTAACACTTGGTTTGTCTAGAAGGATCTTGAGTGCTGGTTTGGTAGGATCAGTGCTAGTGGCAATATCGATTGGTACCATCCATTGTGGGCTCTCTCCTAAAATGAAAAGAAAGACAAATCTTGAGTGCTGGTTTGGTAGGATCAGTGCTAGTGGCAATATTGGTACCATCCATTGTGGTAGGGATTTTAATATGATGTAGCTAAATATATTTTAAAACACATCTTTTGTATTAATAACTCATATTTAGATAAAATCCAGTAATTGAATTGTAAATACTAATACAATACCTTCAACTGGTCCATCTGCACAGAATTTACTTTGAGAGATAGCCAGCACCCTTGATGTGCCATTCTGTTCAGATGACACCTTTAGTACAGGAAATCCCATCTGAAGAGTCCAGGTACTCATTATCTCACGGATGCATTTCCCACTTGCTTCTGCTAGAGATTCCCATAGGTCTTCCGTGAACGTGTTGGAGTACTTGTAGCGCTTTTTAAGTATATATTCATTCCTTTCTGAAAGCCTGAAGAGAATGTTTCATTTAATAATAATAATAATAATAATAAACTGTAATTATATAGCTACCACACAAAATGTCCCCAAGTGCTTACAAAAATTAGCCGTTAATTAAAGAGGTAAGGTTTAGCATTGATTTGAAAATGTTTTCGCTTGGAGCAGATGAAATTTGGCAAATTGTTCCACAGTGTGGGTGAAGAATGTGAGAACGAGCTGATGGCCATATGATTTAAAAGTAGTGATGATGTAAGTTGAGATGAAGAGCTGAGATGAAGAGCTGGAATCGGAGGGTAATGACGAGGTTGATATGGATGAAGGAGTTCATGGAGGTAGTGGGGTGCGGAATGGTTGAGGGATTTGTATGTCAGAAGTAGGATTTTGAATTCTATGCGTTTGGAGACAGGTAACCAGTGTACAGAGTATTGGGGTGATATGTTGCCGAGGTGATGAGCGGGTGACAAGTCTTGCTGCTGAGTTTTGAATACGTTGGAGTTTTGCAATTTGTGAGACAGGTAGACAACTGAGAAGGCTGTTACAGAGATCTAAACGGCATGTGATGAAAGCATGGACCAGTCTTTCAGTGGTCTGTTGATCTAGATATTTCCTTAACTTTCCTATTTTATGAAGGGCTAGTGATGAAGAACAGCAAATGTTATTGATTTGATTTTTCATGGAGAGGTCAGAAGTGATACTTGTTCCAAGGTTACGTGCACTATTGACGGTTTTGATCTGTGAGCCACCAACATGAATGCTTTGGATTTCATTTCGGTGTTTGGAAGTGATGTGCAGAGCCTCTGTTTTGTCATTGTTTAACTGTAGCATGTTTGTGAAGACCATGATTTGATGTGACTAATGCAAGATTCAATGTTAGATATGACAGTTGGGCGTTGGTCTTCAGCCATAGTGACATAGAGCTGGACATCATCAGCATACAACATGCACTTGATGTCGAAGAAGAAATGATGTCTTCCAGTGGGGTTGTGTAGAGTGCGAAGGGCCCAAACGGACCCTTGGGGAACCCCGGTGCTGGCATGACCTAAGAGGAGAAGCAGCTTTATTGATGACAACTGATTGTTGGCGATTCTCAATATATGAAGTGAACCAGTCAAAGCGGAGCCGAGGATGCCGTTCATGACGAGACGCTGCAATAGCACGAGGTGATCAACTGTGTCCGAATGCTGCAGAATAGTCAAGGAGAACTAAAATGATTCATGACCTTTGTCTGCAAAGCCAGTAGCAGGTCATTGTAAACACGGCAGAGCCGCTTTTTAACTACGGTTTTTCCGGTAAGCAGACGTTATTCGGCCGAAAAAGGCTAATTTTCTGGCAAGATAGGCCTTTGAATCTGTGGCCCGCTCAATGGACTTTTTGCTAGGAAACTTGAGATTTGCTATTGGTCTGTAGTTTTTTTAAGTTATCTGTCAAGTAGATTGTGTTTTAATCAGTGGGGAGATGTCGCCCGAAGTTTAGTGCGTCAGGAAAAGACCATGCCGGAACGACAAATTTATAATCTTGGTGATAACAGGTGCAAGTTCATCGAGACAGCTCTTTAGTAACCATGTAGGAATCGGATCAAGTTGACAAGATTTAGACTGTGATTCCATGATCAGTTTTTTTAACTACGGCAGGGAGAGTTCATTCAAACGATCAAGGATGAGTTGTACAGGTTCGCGGTCGAGAAAAATGGGTGGATGAGGCGTTGAGGTTTGATGTGACGCAGCTCGGCCTTCTGGAGAGTCTTGATTTTAGTGTCAAAGTAGTCATGGAAGCGAATCTGCGGGGCAAGTTGCTGTGGATTCATTGTATCAGGAGGAATTTTGACGATGTCAACATGCTAATTTGTTGACTATGGAACAGACGCTTAAGTCACAAATTGAGTTGTTTACCTGAAAGTCAGACTTAGTATCTTCGACCAGCTTGTTGTAGCTGACACTGTTCCCCAAAATTTGCTGATGTACCTCTAAATTTGACTTTATCGCCCAGCGGCTCATGGCGACGTAGATTACGTTTGGCAGCACGGATTTTGCTGCTAAACCAAGGTGCATGCGGACGAGCTCTAATAGACCGTATGATCACAGGTGCATGTAAATCCAGGATATTGGTGAGGGTGGTTTCATACTGATCGGTCAAGAGTTCTAAATCATATATGTAGAAGTACATGTAGCACCTTTAACTAAGGTGAAATCACTCTTAAAACAGGGCTAAAATGAGCAAATTGCAGAGAAGAAGTGGAGTGCAACCTCACGGCGCGACATCCGGGTGAACGGATTAAGTTAAACCATGTGTTTAATATCAAACTCTTAGTAATAAATTATAATCACCCCAAACTGATTATTAACATCTTTTGATTTATTTCTGTCTTCAATGTTAATCATCATGATAGAAAGTATGCAACAGTATACTTTCTATCAGTCTCTTGTAACAATGTATAACTTTATACATCTTCCAATGCCTCCCCCACTGCCCCCCAACCACTGTGATATCACAAAAAAGAATATTCACCTCATCACCAATGTAGTCATGTAACATGCGGATGATTGAACTGCCTTTGGAGTAGGAAATCAAATCAAATATCTCATCAACTTCATCTGGGTGGCTGACTGTGACCTAATGATGACAAAACACACATTCAAGATTACTTTCTACATTTATGTTATTTTGTTAATGAATTGTTATTTTTCTTAATAATCATTGTGAACATTTTGAAGTATGAGTGGAAAATAAATGAACCAATCTCTTTCTCTGAACAAGCTTACATTGTATGTTTGCATGTTTATTTCAGAGTATGTTCAAATCACTGGTGATTCACAGCCGAACTTAAGTATACTTGCCTCTATGGGATGACTACTTTTATGCATCAAGTCCAAGTGCCCTGGTATAATCAGTTGTTATGAATTGAGTCCAGATGTCATACTCTGGGAAGCAGTGGTCAACACAGAGATATTCTATCCAAGATGCAAAACCCTCATTCAACCATAGATGAGTCCACCATTCCATAGTGACAAGATTAATTAAAACCACTGATGAGCAAGCTCATGACCTACATGTATGTATAAAAAAAAATTACAGCAAAATATATAATATAATACATACATGAAAGTTAATAATTTGTTTTTGAACATTCACCTGCAATGACCACTAAAACATTCAAAACAAATTAAAATAACATTCATTAGAATGTATAACCATACCTTCCAATGTGTCTACAAAGAATCCAATTAAATTTTGATATTGAATATATACATGTAATCATCAGAGATGCTACAGGCAGACCCAAAAAATCCTGAAAGTAAACTTCTGCGAAGCGAGCGAGCAAAGCGAGCGGAGCTCGCCCCTCACGGCTGAGGGTCCAGGGGCCCGCCAAGGGCCCCCTCAGGTGGGGTGCAGGGCAACGCCCTGGTGGGGGTCGAGGCGGAAGCCCAAGCTCCTGGGTTTCTAGGCTTAATAAAACCCCAGAGGCTCTTCTAGAACATATATTTCACAGGATAAAACATACAAATTAAGACAGAAAATGCATGAGTTCAAGCTTTTGAAGTTAATTTACCATTGCTTACCTGTTGCATAGAAGTAAAAGTTCATTTTTTAGTTTTTGGTGCTGTCTGCTGCTCTGCATGCCCTTTCTATTTGCAGTCTGCCTTATTACCATTTTTATTTATGTTTTAATTTATTTTTTTTATTTATTTATTTTTTATTTATTTTTTATAATAATTTTTCCGAACTTTCGGAGGTTTAAAACGGAATTCGGAAAATCCGAAATGTAGCATCTCTGAATCATTCTCAATATCACTATTTTTACAATAAATCTACAAATTTTAATACAATGATCTATCATCACATTTTTTTAAATTAATCTACTGTACATGTACAAATAACCATTATCAATCATTTACTATTTTTAAAATGCATATATGCATTGTCTATCATCTATTTTTATTTACAATGAATCTATAATCATTATCTGTCATTATTTTTACAATGCATCTTCATGTATAATCATCATTTATAGTATGCGATGTTTTCCGTATTTGCTTGTAAGAAAAGCAAACAAAAGAGACATTCAAATCTCTTGCATATTTACTGTAAAGAGAAAATAGGCTGCTTCTATGTTAATCTTACCCACAACTAATGCTACCCATTGCTTTGCTGATGCAGAGGAGTTCTGTGGATCAACCAAAAGTGCTGTTTCTCTGATTAATAAAACATATGGTCAAGGATGAATTAGTAACAGTGACTTAAAGTATTTCAACTGAATTATATTAATAAAACAGATGGTCACTTGAGGATGAATCAGTAAGGTGATGTAGCAAGTCTGTCAATTATTAATATGAGAAAAACCTGTAGATTAACTTGATGTTTCATTCAGTGTACTCTGACCGACTTCAGAAGTCCACAAAGCAGTTTGATGAGTCATCAGTGTTCACATTATCAACAAATGGCAAATGTTGACCTCACCACCATACATGGCTTCCACATTAACCATAGAGGCCACTAAAATCTACAAACATGACACAGTTCCCCACAACATACAGGAAGGATACTTCATTGGTGACATAGCACCCTTATCTTCTTTCACCGGCTTTGCCTCATGAAAATGGAACAGTCCAGATGATACCTCATGATATAAAAAATGCTCCCATCGGACTCTCTAAGGCACCCAATATTTGTCTACTACAAGTTTTAAGTTTATGATGTAATACCTGTAAGTAACAAGTCCCCAGTTCTCCATAGCTCCTGCAGCAAAGTCTGGAATAGCAATCAGGTCAATTTTAGGAAGAGGATAGGCTACATCAAAGTAGTCCTTGTAGAACGGTAATGTCTTCACAGCCACCTGTAAAAACATTCCACATAAAAAAAATAATAAAATACATTGTAACACACCTTGTACTGCCAATGATGGGAAAGATGCATTTTTCATTATTTGTTCCTAAAAGATATATCACCCATTTTGGGGGCCAATGTGATGATAAAATGATTTAAATTTTGAATTGCTATTTTTCTGGGATTACAGGAAGTTATAAGCTTCATTTGAGACATTGAACGAAAAATGTCATGGATTAGTGGTCAGTAAAATAAAAAACTCAAAAAAATGTTGGCACATTGTTTTAATCCTCAGCTTGCACATGACCACACAATTTATTGTGGGTACGACTGAGGGCATTATGCGATCTTCTAATGACTGAGGACATATGCGATCTTCTAATGACTGAGGGCATATGCGATCTTCTAATGACTGAGGGGCATATGCGATCTTCTAATGACTGAGGTGGCGATCTTCGAATGACTGAGGGCATTATGCGATCTTCTAATGACTGAGGGCATACGATCTTCTAATGACTGAGGCATATGCGATCTTCTAATGACTGAGGGCATATGCGATCTTCTAATGACTGAGGCATATACATCTTCTAATGACTGAGGGCATATGCGATCTTCTAATGACTGAGGGCATATGCAATCTTCTAATGACTGAGGGCATATGCAATCTTCTAATGACTGAGGGCATATGCAATCTTCTAATGACTGAGGGCATATGCAATCTTCTAATGACTGAGGGCATATGCAATCTTCTGATTTGCCATCGTGGCTGTCAATCAGAATCAATTTATTGTAAGTAATGACTGAGGGCATATGCAATCTTCTGATTTGCCATCGTGGCTGTCAATTTTTTGTAGCAAGTAATGACCGAGGGCATATGCACCTTCGGCCATCTTCAATTTATTGTGACTGAGGGCATATGCAATTCTGATGCACTGAGGGCATATGCAATCTTCTGATTTGCCATCGTACTGTCAATTTATTGTAAGTAATGACCGAGGGCATATGCAATCTTCTGACGGCCATCGTGGCTGTCAATTTATTGTAAGACTGAGGGCATATGCAATCTTCTGATGCACTGAGGGCATATGCAATCTTCTGATTTGCCATCGTGGCTGTCAATCAGAATTAATTTAAGTAATGACTGAGGGCATATGCAATCTTCTGATTTGCCATCGTGGCTGTCAATTTATAGTAATGAGGGTTATAATCTTCTGATTTGCCATCGTGGCTGTCAATCAGAATCAATTTACTGGGTAATGACCGAGGGCATATTATGCAATCTTCTGATGCACTGAGGGCATATCTTCTGATTTGCCATCGTGGCTGTCAATTTATTGTAAGTAATGACTGAGGGCATATACCTTCTGATTTGCCATCGTGGCTGTCAATCAGAATCAATTTATTGTAAGTAATGACTGAGGGCATATGCAATCTCTGATTTGCCATCGTGGCTGTCAATTTATTGTAGTAATGACTGAGGGCATATGCAATCTTCTGATTTGCCATCGTGGCTGTCAATTTATTGTAATTAACGACTGAGGCATAGGCAATCTTCTGATTTGCCATCGTGGCTGTCAATTTATTGTAATTAATGACTGAGGGCATATGCAATCTTCTGATTTGCCATCGTGGCTGTCAATCAGAATCAATTTATTGTAAGTAATGACTGAGGGCATATGCATCTTCTGATTTGCCATCGTGGCTGTCAATTTATTGTAGTAATGACTGAGGGCATATGCAATCTTCTGATTTGCCATCGTGGCTGTCAATTTATTGTGGGTACGATGAATGCAATCTTCTGATTTGCCATCGTGGCTGTCAATCAGAATCAAGCTATTTTTAAATATCCCTTTTATTTAGTTTCAAAAACCAAATTTCACAATGAGTTTTTGTTTGTTTAATAACATATTATCTTTCAAAGTTTGTTCGCTTTTTTTTTTATTCACTGGGTCTCTTTGAGCCAAACATGGGTGATATGTTTAATGCATTGGACTGGTTGCTCACAAGTTTGGAATAACATTTTTAATTTAATTTTTTATTTTATTATGCATATATATTCCTGAACAAGGATAAAGCCACTCAAGGTACATGTACAGGGCTACAACAGAAGAAAAATAAAAGAAATAATAGACTCAGAGGAGATGAATGTGGGAATTGAGATTCCTCTTGAAACATGATAGATCGTAGGATGAAGGGAAACATGCACCAGTACATCTAGGTATAGCTGTGGTGTATGGGTGAGAAGAGGTGGAATGCCAAGTTTCATGCTCAAACACCCTAAGGGAACCAAGTTGGATTGACGGTGGAACATAGGCTTCATGAAAAAGACGCTTAAAATCCAAAGTGCACAGCAGATGGTACTTCTTAAAAAGTGGTTACGATGAGCAATTGCTGCTGCACAATTAAGCTGGAGTGAACCAAGGTTGAGAATGAGCTTTAATTTGGTAGGTACGTGTGAAGTAATGTAAATCTCCATACCAAGGCTAATCTATTGGGATATTTCCTCAGCTGCCAAATCAGGCCTAAGACTAAGAACCGATGACCAAGGCACATCAGCAAGAAAAGAACAAAATCAATCACTCCAGGATTTTCTACAACATCTAAACCAGCAAAACCGAGCATCAAGTTCACCATGGAAACGGAAGAAGATGACAAGATCGCTGCCTTGATGTTGGCATTTCAGAAACCCAGACGGCTCCTACACCACAACGCTACAGAAAGCCCACGCGACACAGATCGGTACCTGAACCAGGCCTTCCATCATCCAAGCATCGTCATCGGTCAACCGCACGCTCGTACAACGCGCCTACAACATTTGTGACAAGGACAGCCTTCCCAAGGAACTACAGCACATCCGACTACCCTCAAACGCAACGTTTACAATCACAACAAGATCAGCACAGCGAAGCCGGTTCCAAACTCCAAAAGCAAGGTAAGTGATCTAACCCTCTCTGCTTGTCTCCCTATTCAGGTTCACGCCTCACAAACTACAACGCATCCTCCGACAAGCAGGCATCGATGTTCCACTCAGCCCCCAGCAAACCCAAGGACTTCTACATACCCACAAGGACAAACCGGACCCAAACAACAGAGCGGAGTTCACCGATCCCCTGAGTGCGGGTACATCGCGAAACAAAACGCCAACCTCCCCATCAGATTGAAGGAACACCGAGCACGTCCGCAGAGGAGATTTCGAGAAGTCCGCATCGTCAAGCACCACACATCAAGGACCACCAACCGACTGGCAGGCAGCCCAACTCATCACACCCATCGACGCATGGCACCCCAGACGATCAGAGAGGCCATCGAGATCGCCAAACACGACACTGTGCCACAGGACATCGGTTTCTTCATCAGCGACATTTGGCATCTATACTACAGACTGAAGGATCTTCTATATCCAAAGTCCATAACCCACCCCAGACTGAGGATCCCTATATCCTAAGTCAACCACCCTCCTTCCCCCTGTGCTTGTTAACAACTGATTCAGTTCAGTGAGCCACACTCCCTCGCCCAACCCCCAGGGATCCTAGTCTCATAGTCTCACAGTTTCGCCTCGCCTCAACGAACTAATCCTCCAGCATCCATTCATGGGATGATCCTCCAGCAGCCTACTTAAGCAGCAGCATTTTCCAGAGTCCGCATTCTTTCCTGAGACCATCAGAGCATACGATCGAAACGTCGAGTTGTACCCCAGTTCTTTTCAGAACTAATTACTACTCAATTGAGATTCCACATGGTGTCACCGCAATTAGTCTTACTTAAATCAATCCCAGTCAGCCAGAGTGTGCATATTGCAGCTAATTAGCATCCTCTAAAACCTCTTACAACGTTACGGGCTTCATGGAAAAATGCTTATAGTATCCAAAGTGCACAGCAGATGGTACTTTAAAAAGTGGTTACGATGAGCAATTGCTGCTGGAGGAACCAAGGTTGAGAATGCACTTTAATTTGGTATGTGAAGGGATGTAAATCTCCATACCAAGGCTAATCCATTGGGATATTTCCTCAGCTGCCAAATCAGTACCAATACTAAGAACCGGCGACCAAGGCACATCAGCAAGAAAAGGATGTGTTGTAGCACACTAGGATGTGTTTAATGTTATACACTAGGATGACTAAGATGTATTTTTTTCATATTAGATTTAAGGAAATGTCAATCCATGATGGTCGATATAGTGATTGATAAGATTTGGTGTTGTAAATGTTACAAACAAAATTCACATACATGTAGCACTCTATGATCAAGCCAGAAAACAATGAAAACCACAAACACCATGGAGTACTTGAGACATTATTTAACATAAGTTAATGGCAAACATACCCATCAAACAAGGTATGAAAACTGGATAAAAATAAGTTAGAGCAGAGATATGTAAAAACCTGTGTAGCTACATGAATAACCTTGACTGGCTAAATAGCCTTGGCTGTTATCGAGGCACACTTACCAGTTACCATGATACCCCATATCCCATACCGATTTCGCCCAAGAAATTCAGCACATATGATGCGCCATCCCCGGATAGGGTCCACAGCATGTACAGTGTACAGTGAGAGCAATAACTGAGTGGTGATAATGGTTAGCATTACACTGCGACGCTTGAACTCAAACAACATCCTTGATCCTTCTGGAATCAAGAATTTTGCTGTCCTCCCATACATCGGCCAGACATCAAAGTGTTCCACACCTCTTCCAGAAAACATCAATCAATGCTTCACACACACAAGTGTTAAACAAGACCCTGCCAGCTGACTGGTTAGCCACCGCATTCCTTGCAATGTGGTTGCCGCAATTATTAGTGCCATCGGAGAGACTGGCAGAGACAGACCTTCCAACAAGACTCAAGGAACACAAGGCACCATGGGAGAAGAGGGAAATAGACAAGTCAGCCCATCATCAAGCACGCATACAATGCCCAAGAACCACACCATCCAATGGGAAGGCAACACCACACTCATGTCGCCCAGTCAAGTAATGATACCACCTCCGCATCAGAGAAGCTTTCAGAGAACCAACAAAGCACGAACACAGTACTTTCCACACAAGGACATCGGTTTCAAAAAAAGCATCAACAGTAGCTTTCTGGCAAGCAACACTTCAACAGAGCCAATTCATCGCACAATTTCATCAACACCAACCCACAGCAAATGACACACTCCACTTGAACATCACCCACAGACAGCCGACAATCTTCACCGAGCAATTCCGAGCACAGCAGCCCCACCCCCACAGCAAAAAGATCCTCCAACCCACAACATAAAAGCTAAGTACAAGACTCAATTGCGGTGACACCATGTGTCGAGTTTGTGTGTACTTCTGTCACGATCAGGAGCATTACTGATCAAAAACGTTGAGTTGTAAACCTCCAGTTTTTTCAGAACCAATTACTACTCAATAGAGAACTTCACATGGTGTCACCGCAATTAGTCTTTACTTTATCCTCTTCACCATGCAAAAGCTACAAGTTTACCTAAGATAAAAGCTCCTGCATTTGGTTACACTTTCTTCATTCTCCTGATGACGGCTAGAGTAGACTAGTCAAAATAAGTTGAGAATAAAACCAACAGGCTTCTTCTTCAGAGCCATCCACTTCTTCCAAGAAGATATCATTACATGGTATCACCTGAAAGTTAGAACCTTCAAATATCTATCTCTCTCACCAGCAAGCGCAAATCCTACCATCAAGAATTTGGTAGGCTTAGCTTATTTTCCCATCAGAATCTCCAATGGAAATTCTTTCTTTTTTCAAGAATTCGTTGATTTGTGGGTGGTTGGTATTTTATTTTGGCAAATACAGTTCTTGAATTCAAAGGTGCGATTTACGATTGTCACTATATATGTACAATGTATGCATGTGTGTATGCATATGGATTTGTGTACATTAAACGTAGTTCAATATTGCATGCACTGAGGTCGAAGTTTGGATGGCCATGCCATGGGATGAAGCTAGCATGGCAAAATGTATGTGACCAAACTGCTCCAACGCCGCTTTGGTCAAGGTGTACACCATGAACAGTGCCAACATATATATATAGAAAGTGGACCATTGCCCCATGTTATGATGCATACGCTGGGAAGTGGCAGTCAGAGTATCACGCATAGGGAAGGACATGGCGACTTTTTAAATCATGCTAATCTATCTAGATTCATGTTAGATATTGTCAATATCTTGGTTTTGGGTGGTGTAGTCTCATAGGGTCATTGAACCAAAGCATGCTCTGGGGATCACAGGGTTCGACTTAGCGGTGCATTCCGCTGGGCCAAATGCCAGTTGAAACGGCCCGGTGGACCAGCTGAAATACCTCGCCAAATGGTCCTGGCTGGCGTCAATCAGAAAAACCGCAAGGCGGTATGGATTCAGGGTTGTAGCGCTACGCCGGTCGGGCGCCGTGCGTGGGTCTAACCGGCACCTCTCCCGCTGGCCGTCACCGGGCACCAAACGCAAATTGATGTTCCTACCGACCATCGCACAAAATTGTGTGAATATTTCATTTAAACAGTAATAAAAGTTAAAAAAGTTCATGTATTCTTCTTCATTTCTCTTTGAGAGCTTATTTTGCCACTATTTTGAGGACTTTTAGTCTATAGGATCAATTAAAACATCGTATACGATATTATAAAATAAATCTCAGTTTCAGGCAGTACAAACAAATACACTAATTAGCATTTATTGTTATGATCGTCAGGGAAAAAGACCTGGGAATCCCTATTATGATTGGTTGTTTGGCGCCTGCACGATGAGCTAATGCCACTAGTCTCTACCGCTGCGGCAAATGATGCGACGACGCGTGCTTCATGTGTAATGTCGTATGTACATGTAAATTTCAGGTTGGTTAAGTGTGACTTCATGTAAACGTCTCAGCTTTCCGCGATGGCGTGCTCAGCAAAGCGTGAAAATTATCTCACGCGCGTCCCTCCCGCATCCATTCATGAAAAGGGATTTTGTGAACGTTGGAAGTGTTTTGATCAAAATAATTATGTCGCACTCGCAGAAAAGTATCACCAGGCTTTTCTCTTCGGCCACTAGGTAATCGCAAGGCCGGGCAGTGATAGACACGGGCAGCCATGTCAAGCGAGGAAAGCCGGCAGGAATTCGAGACATTCTTCTGCGACCACCATTCTCGTGTTCGGAAGTAACAACTGACCGGGAACTGATCACGCCACCGAGTCTTCGCCACTGGATGGATTTAGGGCCAAAACTCGGAGGCTGCTATGCCTGACGGCCCTAGTTGCTCATGTTACCACACTCATAAAAAAAACAGAAGCAGTCATCCAAGTTTAATAGCGAAAAGGGAACACCTGGTAGGCCAGCCACAGAAGTTTCAGTTTTTCTGGGAGCCAACATTGTTGTCAATTGCATTGGAGGTGCACTCCTTCACATCATAAATTCTTGCAGTATAAGCTACTGTGAAAATGTATCTAACATACTATTATACAACAAATTATGAAAGGTGAGCCCACCAAATCCATATTCTCCCAAAAGCTAAAACCTGGAGCTTCGGGTGCTTCCTTCGAGCCCCACCGAGGCGCATGCCCTGGATTCCCACCAGGGGCCCCAGCGGCCCCTGGACCCAGTGAGTGAGCTGCACTGTTGCACCGTTCATCGGCCTACTCACCACGCGCTCCGCAATTTGACAAAATTAGCCAGTGGCACTCAATTTGGTCTGGTGACAACCCTGTATGGATTACAGAAAGCAATTAAGAAGGAAGGCTTCCGTAAGACCCGAAAGTTAATTTATTCTGTCTTTATTGGACTTGCTCTCAAAACTGCTCCGTTAAGAATGATCAGAAAGCATCATGATTATTTTCTGGCTGTAAGTTAACTTTCATTTTCACACACGATCGAGGCCTATGTTTATACATTTTGTGAGTGAAATGATCCAAATCGCGTAATCCAAAATTATTTCTATTGGGTTGTATGGACACAGGTATGTGTTCTCATTCCACTAATAAGAAAAGTTTTTACGCCGCTTATAGGTATTGCACAACAGCGCGAATCCAATATTTCTATTGGTTTGTATGATGATCGTATTGTTGATGCTAGTTCACAACAACAGAAAAATTTCTTATGCTGGTGATGTATAGGGCATTGCACACAGCATAACTGCAGTGAGCTAGTCTGGAGTGCCTTCCAATGACTGCAATCAAACCCATGGCACGCTGGATGAGAATGTCAAATTCCGTGGACCATAAATTCCTTTTTGGTACGACAACTCCGGGTATTTTACATGCCATGTTTTGCAGGTTTCGCTTTTGTTATGGTTAGAAGAGAAGTTTTTTTACACCTTAAGTTATTTTACTGATAAACCATCTTTTGCTTACATATATATATGCAATGTTGTTTTTCTTCTATACCTCGCATATAAGCTTTTTTGTAAAATTGTTTCGCTTTCCAATAAATCTGGATTTACTGCAGCCGTCAGAATCAGTTGGTATGTGTATTTCTTCATTCACCAACGAATTGATATGTGGCTGCGCTTAGACAGTGTATTAATTATAATTAGAGTAACTCTGATATGAAACTGATTGAAATACCGGCGCGGCACGCCGTATATGATGGACCAGTTAAAGGAAACACCTGATGCGGACCAGTCACACCAAGCTCTACTGGTCCTGCTGGACAGTGAAAAAACAAATGTTAAGGGCAAACCCTGGGATCACGCCCAAGTGTTACGCGTGATGCAAACCTGGGAAGTAGCAGTCTAATGATCACCAGAAGAGGATACAACTTAATCAAATAAACCACAAGAGAAACTGACTTTCATTTTAATTGGGGGGTAGGGGAAGTCGGTTGTTCAATTTCATAGTCACTAAGTTATTTTGCTTGGTTTCCTTATTGCTGTCTTTAAAGCTTTGTGGTGTGGGGAGTTGAATCACTGGTGCTTGAATTGGGGTCCTCAGTGAAGTTTTAGTATGTTGCTTGTCACTTTTTATCAAATGTTTGTATGTAATTGTTCATCATCATGTATGATTATTTGTCCCTTGTGCTGTAGATTTTGTTGGTGTGTCTTCTGTTGTTCATACTTTCTGCTTAATTTGTTTCAAGTCTAACTCCTTATTGGTTGTTAATATTGCTGTCTTGTTGTTTCTTTTATTTATTTATTTTTTTGTATTTGTTTATATGTTTCAATGTCATTTACCTGTCAGTCTTGGACATTTTGTTTGTTGTTGTTCATTGTTATGGGATCATAGTGGGATTTATTGTCTTTTGTTGCTCTATTCATCTGGTAGTATTTTTGTCCCGTATTTTAATTGTGTCGGGCTGAATAAATAATAATTATTAATTTTTGAGTAAACAAAGACACATTTGTGGAGCAGGACAATTATCATATGATTTTACATGTATGCAGTATTTAGTAATTTAATGTATTGAATGGGCCAATCCAGAAAGCGATTAATTGTATACCAAACCTCAAGAGCAAACTGGCCTTGTTCCCTTTATTCAAAAGGAGTGTAGACCGATGCTGGATACAGACTCCATCAACTGATTTACCCCTCAACGTAGTCGTAAATTCACCCACAAATAAATGCCAACAGGTAGGTGGGACATATTAGGTGTCTTTGCAAATGTCATGACCTTGAGTTTGTAGCATCGACCAGGCTGCTCACCGTCAACATTCTGAGATTATGAAAGAAGATTGTTTTTTTTTTATTGTAAAATCTTCTGTAAAAATTTCATTTGTTCAGGTTAAGTACATGTACATACTTCATTGGTAATGTTGGCTAAAAAGCTTCTACCTGAATATGAGTATGAACTAGATACATGTACATGTACAACATTAAACAAACCAAACTGTACAAATTTTGGCTTATTACTTTGTGTCATTAACCCTAACTCTTCCGAAATCCTTCCCAAATCCTTCTTTACAAAAGTGAAGGATTTTGAAGGATTGAGGTTACATGCTTGATGCTCTTTTACAAGTGAAGGATTTTTGGAGGATTGGAGGTTGGTTAAGCATATTACTTTCCTATTGTACATGTACAATCCATGTTTGTTGTAGTGATTGCAAGGTCAGTGGACATTGTTTATTAGCTCCATGCTGTGAGGAGGGTCCCCTGGCCATGTACATGTATCACAGATTAGAAACACACATGTGTGCATACATGTCATGTGCTTGCTTTTACTACTGAAGGATTTTGGAGGATTTCAGGTTATGTATGCTGCGGGCCTGGGGAGTTAGGGAAGGTTAGCATGTCAAAACACACATGCAGCAGTATTGGGAAAGTCAGCACTGGAAAATATTTTACCCATTCATAAGATACAATATTGACCAAGTAAGTTTTTTGTATTAAAATTCAAAACAGTTAGAAGTTGTGTTTTTTTGCAGATACTACATATATGTAGATTGAATCTCTACTATATTTGAGGTCGCTACACGATCTGCTGTGCCAACGAAAGGTAACATCAAATGTGGGCTTTAAGTTTGAGCTCATCCCAGCATGGAAATGCTCTCTTGCATCAGCGTTGCCTTGAACATAAACAAGACTGGTTCAGAAAAATAACACTTGTTCTAGCCCCCGCACAGTGCATGGGCAATTATGGGGGCTGTTGGATTATCTTCTTTTATTTATGATACCTTTGTTTGTTGATTATCTAAATACATGCAACTGTACACAATGATTTTGACAGATCATCACCCTTTTTATTGTTATTATATGAGTTTTTGGTTATTCTGTACAGAGATAGATACATGTACTACTCACTTTGAATATGGGTAATAATTGAACCAAGTTCTATTAGAAACTTGTAGCTTTGCATGAAAGAGGAGAGTTATAAGGTATTGGCAAGATCACACCATGGAAATGCCCACCTGAGTAGTACTAGTTCCTGAAAAGAACTGGAAAGTTTCCGGGAGACCCATCAGAGCATACTGATCGAAACGTAGAGTTGTACCACATCAATTGAGCATTTCATATGGTGTCCACCAATTACCTTTTACAAGTTCTATTACCTACATATGAGTTAAGTACTATATATAACACAGTCCATGGTATTTTACCCAAACCACATACCCATTACAAACATGGTAACAAATTTTGGGCTACCCTGCTTGAAAGAATCATGGAAGACCACCTAACCATGCAGTCATATGTAGGTGACATGGTTACCATCACCGCGCTATTATTATTTTTATTATTATTATCGCGGTTAGCACAGCATGACACCACCACATATTGATGTCCTTTCTGCCGGATACACCTCAAGTCAAGCTACATGTACATCCCGAGCCTTAGATCTAGAGTATCTTTCGCGAGTATCTTTCGAGTATCTTCGAGTATCTTCGAGATCTTCAAGTGCTTCTGTAATAATTTACTCTAACAGATGTTCCCATCTCCTTGAGATGTTTCTCCAACTTCGAATTGTACCCAGAGTTCACCACTACACAGGAATTACCTCTACCCCTTGACTTGCCACAGCTATGCGGAGTTCTCTCGCTAAATCCTGATGTTTCTCAGTTCCTTCTCCCTTCTCCTCGGCTTACTCTACTATCACCCGCACAGCTATATCAATAAGATGACACATCTTCTCATGTTTATCCAAGACAACAACATCCGCCGCCTATGTTCTATAACATGATCTGTCTGGATGTTGAATCCCAGAGAATTGACATATTCCGCTTCTTCTCAACCTTTATTATTACATCATCATTCATGCATAGCGTATATTTTACACAACACTAACCTCAAACTGAGTTACAGCACAAACGTGTTCCTCTCTCCCGCAGGTGTTAGGCACTTACTACGATAGAATCCTTCATCTTGTCATTCAATTCCCCCAGTGAATTCCAAACAAAGTTCCCTTTTCCAGTTTGCAAAGGCTGGGAAAAGTCAAGGATGCCGCTTTCATTATCTGTACTATAGCTGACATCAGTGGAGTTGATAACTGATAACAAAATGTACATGTATGTATTAATACATGTAACAACAAAATGTCTACATTTAACCCTTGTATAGGTTTAACAATCAAAGACACTCAAAATTTGTATGTCTCTCAATCCCCAATGACTTTGTGCAGTGCAGACATGCAAGCACATGGTTGTGATAGAGAGGTCAAAAACCAAAACCAATCAAAGACACTCAAAAATTTTGGTATGTAACTCCCAACCCATTGACTTTGTGCAGTACCCTCAAATAAATGTAAGGACATGTATAGGGATAGGGTCAAACCAAAACCACCACAGTACATACACAGCTCTGTGACTTCTGGTGGTTTGACCCACCAATTGGCAATGCAACCAAAAATACTCAAGTGACTGTCTGTGGGCATGTGCTGACTGGGCCAAATTTCAGCCTGGGCACAGGGAGGGTTAATAAGATTTATGTAATATAATGTACATGTATCCCTTTAATGCCCAGAGGCCATGTGACTCCAACAACATGGTTAATTGAATTCAAAGACTGACTGTAGATATACACGTGTTATCAGTCAGAGCTACATGTATATGTACATGTACATGTACGCATTTTATATGTACATACATTACAATAACTTGCCTACAACTTCAGCATCTCCAAAATGTGTAAAATTAAGTATGTATAAATATGCCCTGAATAGAACTTCGTACTTACTACATACTGTATAATATTCAAGATGTGAGATCAATGATTCCGTAGTTAAATGTGTCAAAAAGTAAACTCAAAAAATACATAACAAAAACCACATTCCAAAGATGCCAAGCAATATTTACATGCGCCCAGCTTTGAATTACTTGGCTTTCATCTAGAAATTGTGGCAACTTATCGCTATACATGGACCCCGACATGTTCCATAGCAACGTCAGAATTGTTGATACATAGCTGATATGCATAATTATATATAAAAACCATAATAGCAACATTTTAGATCTCAGCCACGCAGCAGTTTTTCCACTGGTTGTTATTGCTGATGGCACCGAAAACCCACTAAAGTGTTTCAACATGTGAATGGACATGCAGGCTTACATTAGAACTAATTGAGCTGATTTATTTTATTTTACCCTCAAATTTTATGAAAAATTGGACTAAAAAGTTACCCCACTTTTTCCGGCCCATTTGTTAGTGGGGAAAATTTTAGGTACTAAAAAATAATAGTAATAATCAACTCAAATTATCTTTTAGGATAAGATGTATGTCTATTCAAATGTTGAAAGTCTTTTTTGGTGGTTTCAGATATTTAAAAAAATTACAACCATAAGAAAACTGCTAACGTGGACGGTAGAAAGTGGCCCCTTTATTGTGTTTTATGTCACATATATTTCCATTAATCATATTGTGCATTATTCATTTATTTATAAAAAGACCACCACATCTATGTCATTTTTAGCCAGAAAATTATTTGTGAAAGTACGGGAAATATCCAGTCAGCTGTATACATTTAAGCAAAATCCAGGTCATTTAAATTGTGACGTATCGCCCATTTTCTCATATGTTTTTGACTTCTCAGTAGTATACATGGCATACTTATTTTTGTATCTTCATTACAGTCATAGGGCCTTCAGAGCCTAAATTCCTGCAAGATTTTGCCTCTCTCTGGGTTACTTGAAAGTCAAACTGAGCCTTTAATTTTGCTTCATTGAAGCTTTGTCACCACCGACATTTCAACACTGTTCATCACTTACCCTCATCTCCTGAAACAAATGATGCGCTTTGTAGATGTTGATGTCAACACAGTTCAGTACTATCTCATCTGTTGCTTCATCTACCCGCCAATTAACAGCAGCAATTTACTTTTTGTTTTAAAAATCTGTATGGTACAACATTGGTAATTACCTACATACATGTACGCAATTAATATCTGAAAGCCAACCAATTGCAAACTATAAATAAATTGCTGGTTGAATGACCTCGTGACAACTCTCGACCCCATGAGTAGGGCTGTGTCGGGGTATCCGGGATACCAACCGAACGGTCCAACCGAACGGACACACCCGGTTCCATTTTCGGTTCCACCACCAGTAAACGACTTTTTAAAATTTGGACTTAACATTTGAGCGGTGTAACAGAAATCTGTGACTCTTGAACAATGTAATGTTTACACTGTTACAGACAATTATCTTTAAATTCAAGAGATTACACCCCAATAAAGATCGTAATAGTATGGTATCCTCTGTATTATAAAAATCACTTATACTATTTATTAGTACATGTATTTGTACACCAGTTGAGGCAGGTATATTAACAAAATGAAAACGGTATCCGGGTATCCAAAGTTTCCTGATGTCGGGTATCCGGTTCCAAAATATCTGAAAACGCACAGCCCTATTTGTGACTATGAGACAACTTGAACCCTCTGTGACAACCTCGACTCCCTTATGCGTGCCACACTAGCACCGGAAGTTAATGACAATAGAATGCATTTTGACCTAAAGAAATCTTTCAGTGATGTCAGTGAAATAAATAATAGTAGTTTTTTTTATTTCCTCTGATTATACGATGAAAAAATTTCTGTAACATGTTATATAAGAATTTTTAAATTATTTTTCTTACAACTTGGTAAAACCGAAAACCGCAGTTATTTCTGGCAGCAAATGGCTAGCAAAATTGAAAACCACCCACCTATCTGTGGATAAGATAAAATTTGATAGTGTCAATGGACAAAGAATTCTGGCATGAAATTAATCACTTATTCATGACTTCATTGCATTGGTATTTAGAAGTAAACAATTATTTTGTTTAGAAACTGTTCAAAAATACTATATACAATCCTTACTTATATACAATCACTTGTAATTTACATAACAAAATCGCAACTCAGAATCTAGCATGGTGTACAAACGTTATAAATAATTAAACATGTAATTATATTTCCTAAATGAATTGGACAGGAAATGAATAGTTCTGATTTTATTTCACTACATTTGGACTCAATATTAACATGAACAAAAATGTAAACAATGTTTTAAAATGTTTCTATCGATTTTGGGGGTACAGAAAGCAAAACTATCTTTAAAATCAAAAACTAAAAAATTAAAGTTTTTTAAAATGCAAAATTATGGACACTCCCAGCCAACAATTAACATGCATACGTTGAGCTCGACGCGGAACGCCGGATAAGTCGGCCAAAATACGGACGTTGTAAAGGTCGTGAAGGTCAGGTAAATTTATAAACGCTGCACTGACGTTGGAAAATATTGTGCAGTATAATATACATAGTCTGGACAGATATTCGTGACACATTGAATTCTGAGTATATTGTTTGAAAGAACTGGAGGACAACTGGAGTTGTACCTCCAGTTCTTTTCAGAACTAATTACTACTCAATTGAGATTCCACATGGTGTCACCGCAATTAGTCTTACTTATCATCCTCACCATGCAAAGCCACAAGTTTTACCTAGGCTATAATATAGGTCTATTTTCAATGTTTCCAACGTTGGCACAACGTAAGTTTAATATGGGCAACCGAACATCAGCATACAACAAGTTGCGTCGTGAATTATTGACAGTTATATGGAATTTGTTAGATGACACAGCTACCTGTGTCATAACACAAATAATTCCCAAATTGCGCAAAGCCCTAATTTGCGCAGCATCATGAGCAGCTCGAGATTGCGCAAATTTCAAGCTTGCGCTCAACATCATGACACTAGCGTCACAGGTGGTGGAGTAACTTACCAAAACCGTTACGTTAACATTTCCAGCAAATGTGAACTGCTTTAGGTTCGGTTCAAGTTTAAGCTTGTAGTTCGATGGCACAACCGTCTTCGGTAAGCGTTCAAATGGTTTCTAACAGGCATTTTGTTAATTTTTCGTGCTTGGTGCATACGTAAACTACAGTGTTTCTTGATATGCTCATGAGTCGAATCGAATCGTGTCAAGTCATAGTAGTAGGTAGTCTTGGTGCAAGACGGATTTTCTGGTTTAGCTTTATCGACCCACGCGCGCATCAGTGGTCAGACTATAATCGGCAGCGCTCAAAGCACTGATATGATATAGATCAGTGCTCGACCGTACTAGTACGTGTATAATTTCAAGGTGGTATGCCGGTACTTTGGTCCGTGTGTTGTTGTTGCGCTTGCATGCATCAAATTGCATGTTGCTCACTAGACGGTCGCACGTGTCAAGTACGGTGGTGGTAACTGACGCAGATGATTAAGTTTGAATGATGGTTTTCAGCAACGCCTTTGCAGAATTGTGTGGCAGTGGTTACCTGATGGTCACATTATCCGCAATAGCATTGGTGTGATGGTTCTTCAAACATGGCGAATAAAGAAGAAATTGGCTGTTTCCACAAGCACCTGATAAGCATTGGCTGCTTGGTCCATGCACAAGGTTATTGGACTTGAATCATACATGTAAAGTATCGTCCATCCATGTACGTATCTGCCGCACTCGTGAAATGACGCACCTACCTTTGGCTTGGATTTTCGGAAAACTTACAAAACTATGGCGTATACTAGTGGTTGCATAAACTTTTCTAAGTCATACTTTTACAAAAATAAAAATCATAGTGAAATTGTAGTTAGTGCTGTGAAAGTGGAAAAAGTTGTTTACTGGGTTTTCTAGATAGGCTCACAAATAGTAAGTGATGTTACATGACCTTAATTTTCATGAACATGAAATCATGAACATAAGTACACAACCAGCCACTTTTAAGGGTTTTGGGGATTTATTTTGCAACTACAATAGTACTACCAGTTAAAAAATTATTCTATCAAGTAAAAACTATCAAAATAAGTAAGAGTAATTAGTGACACCATGTGAAATGCTAAATCGAGTAGTACTAGTTCTGAAAAGAACTGAGGTTGAGTCCCTCCACAGGCGACATAGTTTCTGAGGAGGACTTGAATTCTAAATAGTGACAATGAATAAATTGAAAGGAAGGTGCATTACTTAAATGTGAAAAATAGATTCATTTAAAAACTTTGACAGTGTAAAGTTTTTCTAATGTTATGTTGTATTGAAACGACAACAAAACTGTGTTAGGTTTTGAGTTATGTTTAAAAAACTTACCAATCTGGTACAAGTAAAATCATCCAAACGATTGACTCGATCATCTAAATTATGTTGTAAGAATGGCCAGCCCTTGCTCAGAACAGTTTGACTATATACCAAACATTAGCAGACCCGATTGATCACCCTGATATGGATTAGTGAGCGATTAGCCTTAGAAAGACATTCAGTTTGACTATACCAGATAGTAGCATACGACTAGAATTTATATTCATTAAGTCAGATAAAAAGATAAAAAGTATGATAAGTTCATTTGAATTATAGCTGTCATAATTTATTCCTGTTATATCTGATGTGTTTATTACAGATAACTTTTGATGAGCGAGAAACAGTCATGGGAAGAAAAGTAAAAATGAAGTATGTTATGCAGCAGTGATGTGGGTGGGACCGTTTGCTAGTTGTCTGTGTATTTCATCCCTGATACTGTCAAAGCAATTCTTAGTACGCAGGTATGAATGTTATTTATTGTGATACTGGAGTATCTTGATGCAGTTGTTTTCATATGTGATTTCCAAATTGTTTGCCCAAGGCCAAAAAGTGTCTGGTTTGTGGTCTCCACGTCCCTCAAACTCTGCGTATTTTTATTTTATTTTATTTTATTTTTTTGCTATGAAATGATGTCCAATTGCAGCCAAAATTGCTGTATCGATTGGAATTCTGCCATGCTGTGTTTTAAACAACTTTTTCACATAGGGGTATGGATTTGTGAGGCCCCTCTTAGCCACCATACATGTACTCTGAGAGTTGACAATATGCTGAATTAAAGCAATTTTTAAACTTATTAAAAAATTACAGCTCCTCAGTCAAGGAAGGGAAGATTAACCCTAACCTTCCAAAATCGTCTTTAGCAAAGTGAAGGATTTTGAAGGATTGAGGTTATGTGGAAATTGCAGTGGTGAAGGATTTTGAAGGATTGAGGCAGATGTGATTATTTGCTTGGTGATTATGGAGGATTGAGGAATCAAGCTTATATTTGACACTGGATGAAATGGAGGATTGAGGTTATTGATACATGTTGGTCTGTCCAAAAATGATTCTGGAGGATTGAGGTTATTATATTAGTATATTTGCCTTCCTTCCTTCCTTCCTCCATGGTACATGTACATCCATGTTTGTTGTAGTGAATGCAAGGTCAGTGCTTAGTCAGTGGACACTATTTATTGCTCCATGCATGCATGTAAATTACATATTAATTAGCGTACATGTATTTGACCCCCCCACAACACACCCTGTGCTTTTGCCTCAGTCCTCAATATCAGTGTTGGTATTAACCCTAACCCTGCCAGATGCAGCACAGTGCATCAGGTGGAAAAGTCTGGTGCACTTTGATGCAGTCAGCTGTCAACACCAGTGCATAAGCAGCCAAGTCTGAGGCTATTGAGAGCTGGTCCCATTGAACAATGCCAGAGTTGTATCATGCTGCGTTGGGTGACCACAGACTCTGAGGCAGTTCGGCCTTGAGATTTGTGGCCAGATGGATCTTGCTGCACTCTGCAGCCAAGTCACTTTGACAAACGATGCAATCTGATGCGTCTGGCAGGGTTTCTAGCCAAAATACCCTGGAGGGTTAGGGTTAAAGATTCATCAAGTTGTTTTTGTCATCACAATTTGATTTGTCTTCAACAGTAATATTATATTCAAATTTTGCAGTAAATTTCAATTTGTTTACTTTGTTGTTTCTTGCTATCTTGTTCTACCTTAAAGAGCCTAAGGCAGAATATACCTATGCTTTTGTGTGTCCCTGGATTGAGATGGTTTATTGTTGGCAATGGAAAGAAATGGGCACGAAACAGGCGATTACTCACACCAGGATTTCACTTGATATATTGAAGCTCATATGTAAACATTTTCCAACAATCAGCAGACATTCTTGTGGTAAGCAAAGTGTCACTAAATAGCTTGATATTATTTTCCAATTAAAGGAGAAAAATATGTATTTCTTTTAAAGGAACACAGCACTTATCACAATTGGGTAATGTTAATGGGTGACAATCATTTCAGTGAAATGTTGGATGTACATTCGTAGTTTGACAGATCATTAAAGAAGGTATTGCCTTGGTAATCATGACAAAACTGATTACTCAATTTGAATCAAATAATCAAAGTTTGTTACATTGTATTCATGATAATGTGAAATTTAGGAAAGGGTAATCTTATTGTCAATAAATTCACTTTTCTTACAGCACCCAATACAAAATTGGTTTTCAAAAACGTAAATTATCACAATTTAACATGAAACTTATTTGGTGTTTGGTATCAAACATTTGATGAAATGTTTATGTCTATATTGCTATTCATTTTAGTGCAATGAATGAAATTATTTTGCAAAATGTCAAGTTGGAATGAATATGAAAAATCTGAATGCATTTTCACTGCTTTCTTTTAAAGACACAATGAAATAAGTTGAACTTTTCACATGTTAGTTTTTTACATATCCCCAAGTATGGTCCATTTACAGACATTTTACCAAAGAGTATAATGGCTTTAAAAATTATTTCAAGATTTTAACGTTTTTGACAACCAACGGTTGAAATCAAGGAACTGCCGGTAGCGACAACAAAAAGTGTAATACATTTTGTATGAACCTGATATGCGCCAGGCCCAACCACTGTGATTGACTGTGGTTGCGTGAGACCGAAGTAAGTCCGAAAGCTTCTATTCTGTTTGAGGTGATAGACTGGCTGTCAGCCAGGGAATGTGTTAGACAGAAACAATCTTCAGAGTTCAGAAAGCAAGCATTGAACAAGTTGCCGTTGTTGCAGCTAACAACTAGTGGCTTTCAAATTGTACATAATTGAGTGTTTGATTTCGTTTGGATTTTGACTACCTGTGACTTGCCTGTTAGTCAACAATTTGCCTTGATTTATATAGGAGAAGTGGAGAATTACTTGTACAGGAGAGCACAATCGATGGAAATGTTCAGTGATATCAGCCTTCTTATGTTGGATAGCCTTCGAAGTGTATATTCAGCGTGAGAGCAACTGTCAGACGTAAGAATGTATTAATGTTGTAACCCTATTGGCACAGTATAATAGCCTTGAATGCAAAGGACTGTTGATTTTTAGTAATTACCCAAAATGACAATGACTGGCAGAGTGTGTTACTCTTCCCACTGAATTTCATATACCAGGCAAAATTTCATGTTTACATAATCTGGGCCAGTCCTGTTACAAAGCAGCTAATCCTGTTGTTACAACCCACAGAACACACAGTATTCTTATAGCTATGTTCTATACAAGCCCAAACATGAAGGTTCATCCTAATTGACAGGTCAGTCAGATTTGTGACGTTTCTATCAGTATCACAGGTTCAAATTTGGTTTAATTATGTATAAAATACAACATTTTAACCAAGCTGTGTAATCATGCCAATTGGTAACGTTTTATGGACACACATGTGTGACTTTGGTATTTTTTTTCCATGCATAAAGTGTACGCTACAAGCCATCATTAAAAGAGGATGTAAATCCCGTGAAAAGTGATTTTCAAGATGTCAATTTGTACCATGAATACGAACTGCTGCAGAAAAATATTTTTGCAGTTTTGATCAATTGAGATGATCTAAGGCTTTAATTGTTTAAGAACTATTTATAAAAAAAATTATTGATTATCATTTTCTATCCATGCATAGTGTTATCAATCATCCATACATCAAAGGTATATATGAAATAGCCAGCGTTGGTTGTGGACCGTTTCGTTCTTCCTTTCACATTGATATGATCTACAAATGGAGTCCCAGTGGACGACGCTACGTCGTGCCTATGAGTCTGTTCATAGTTATGCACGGAATATTGAACAACGAAAACGAGTGTTAGCAGAAGAAGAGGCTCATGTAAACAACACAAAAGAAGTATGTTGACTTCTTAGATATCCTACTCAGTCAAAGGTAGGAAATGATCTTAATTGATTTTACATGGTTACACCATCAGTTTAAGTACTTTTGTAGTTATTGATGAGTTGTGTACATTGTAATGCACATGAAGTACAATTTATCGAATGGACTTGTTGGTGACCCAGATTTGATGAGGGATATGACACATGCAAGTTTGCTGAAATAAAATATTATTGTGGCACATGTAGATTGATAGATTTGGTGTTGAAACAACAAGTCTGTCTCTGAGGTTTTTCTTGAGATGGTTCTAGCCAGATCCACATTTTTTATCTATCCTCGATTTACCCTAAATGACGGACCTAAGGTTATATCATCAACTGGACGGTAACTTACAAATGAAATTAGAAGTTTGGTGTTTCAGTTTGTTTCAGTGAAGGATTCTCTTAAATGTGAATTTCAATGCGTGATCATACGCTGGATGTCTTGAGTGCCATTTTTGTGACACACAGAATTGTGGTCATCAAAAATTGATGTTGATAATAACTCACCCTCAAACTGAAAAGTTTATGGGGCACATGCACAGAAAATGTACCCAAGAAAAAACAGTTGAATCATGCTTCATCTAATTCCAGATGGTTGTAAAATTGTTTTAATCTACAAATAAAACCTTTTTTTATACTTTTTTTAAAATAAAATGGTATAATTTGGAGAAGCTCACAACTTTTAATCAATATTCTTGAAAGACCAATAAATGAAGGTGGTTAAAATGTTTGCTAAAAGTACTTTCAAACTTTGAAATGTGTAAAATGCTGTTAACATTTTGTCAATTTTCCACTAAGCACCGTCGATATATCGATGTTACTCGATTATTCGATATTGTTTTGATATCGATATCGCCGACAGCAATTTTTTAATATCGAAATATCGAAAATTTCGATATTGAGGAATGATATCGAAAATATCAAAATGCGTCAGATTATCGTCAAAATAAATCTCCCGTTTGTGCTTTTACTTGGTGTTTAACGTTTGCTGCATAATGTAATAAAAATCGGCGGCAAATTGTGTTTGTGAGTGAGAATAAACACATCGCGCAAATGCTGAGCGGCGACGCTTTGTGCTCTGCGTTTGCTGGAATTCACTCCCTGTATAATGCAGAACCTCAAAAGAAGCTGCCTTTTGGCTTGGAGAAAGTTCCGTTGTCCCTTATATTTTCCTACATTCTCCGCTGGTAACGCCCAATGCTGTAATTGATGAAAATAATAAAGATGATGAGCAATTTGTTCTGGAAAAAGGGCGTGAGAATTGATTAGTTTATTTTTGTGGTTTGAAAGTTCCGTTGTCTGATATTTCACATGTTTCGCCGGTAACGCCCGGCGCTGTATGTATGTGCACCGTCACAGATGCCGAGCAACAACATGCCAGTGGATAGGAAAGGGCCCACCTCCGTGACCTCCCCACTAAATCCGCCGATGAAAGGATGCCTGAATCGGATATCCATGTCATGTCTTTACAAAAAACGGGAGTTTGTTGTTTATTCTATCTTTATTCTGGATATCTCTTTCAATACAAGTACTGGTTCCCAAGAGGTCCAGTTTAAAAACATTATTGTATTCTACACTACATGTATTAAAATGTACAAAAGTATATAAAAGATATATTTACAGTATGTGTACATAATATAATAAGTCATAACATAGTATTAGGTTTAAAAGTGAAACATAAAAATGTACATTGGGCCTATATATCAATATACATGAAATCATAATATGTCAGCATTAATGAGTACTGATGGCATTTTAAAAATATGTGTAGTCATGGTACTAAAGTTGAGCCGAATGTCATTTGACAACTTATTCCAGCGATTTACAGCTCTAAAGTGGAATGACCGTCTACCTGGATTAGTTTTCCATGGTGGAAGAAGAAACATTTAAAGTTTGACTCATACCTTGAATGGGCAGAATCACTGAATAAGAAATTTGACGATAAATATGAAGGTGCATTGCCTTGTAAACATTTAAATGTTGGGATAAGAGTTGGTCATTCCATCTTTGTTCTAATTTATTCCAGCTAAGTTTAGTCATTAGATCGTTAACTGAAGTACGACTGTCAGCAGAGAGCAATATTCTGCAGTATTATGAAGAATTTGAAGAGAATTAGAATATTGAGCATTACAATTAGACCAAACAGAACCACAATAATAAAAAAGAGGCATAACAAGAGCATTCCCAACAAATTCAGAGTAGACGAAGGAAGATAATATTTGATTCTTTGAATTATACCAATACGTTTGATACGTTAGGTTAATTGATCAATATGATTATCCATGTTAGTTGTGGGTCAAAAACAACACCCACGTATTTAAAATTGTCCACTTTTCAACTATATCTGTATCATATGTAAGGGAAATATTCTTGAAGTTTTGTAATGTGTTTAGTTCCAAATATCATGAGCTTTGTTTTATTAATGTTAAGAGTTAGTTTGTTTACATTAAACCACTTCGAAATGCTATTTAAGTTTGCATTAAGCTCAGATTGTATGATAAGAGAATTTTTGAACTGCACAAAGAGTTGTGTCATCAGTACATTAGGCACTTGCAAGATACACAGTCAGCAAGTGAATTAACAAAGATTATAAACAATAATGGTCCAAGAATAGAACCTTGGGAACCCCTATGTCAATACTTTTTGAATCAGAGAGTGAGGAATTAATACTTAATTAATACAACTTGAGATCTATTTGAGAGATTAGAAATAAACCAGTTCAATGTTGTCTTTAATACCATATGTTTAGCTTCTCAAAAACAGACGGTGGTTAACAGTGTCAAATGCCTTTTTCAGGTCAAAAAAAATAGCAGCTGTAGCTTTACCATCATTCATGTTCTTAAGAATATGATCAGAAACATCTAAAAGTGTAGTATTTGTAGAATGTTTACTTGAAACCAGATGGACAAGGATTTAAAATATTGCGTTCAGTTAAATACATATAGTTGGTTATGAACTGCTCGTTCAATTATTTTTGAAACAACAGGTAATACAGAAATTGGTCTATAATTATAAACATCCGATTTATCTCCAGATTTAAAATAGAGTAACTCTTGCTTGTTTCCAGTCGGAAGGAAATTTTTAAGTTTGCAAGGATAAATTGCATATATAAGCAAGTGAAGTACAAATTATAGGAGCTGCCAGCTTTATAAATCGAATTTGTAAACCATCAATTCCAGGTGATTTTGTTTGAGAAATTGATATAAAACAAACTCGAAAGTTATCCTATTATTAATAGCTGTGGTAGTGCCACATGTATTACTGGCATTAAGAGATAAGTTGGTAGTCCCAATATTAGTAATGCCATTAGCCAAAGAATTACCAATGGAAGTGAAATGCAGATTAAACTGGTTAGCAGTGTCTTTGTCACAGGTAGTGTGACCTGAGTCGGTGCTAACTTGATTAACAGATGACTTATTCTTTGGAATTAATTTCTTTACAACATCCCATAGTTTTTAGAGTTATTTTTATTTTCTTTAATGGCATCAGTACAATATTTCTTTTTAATGATCTATTTAAATTATTTACAGTGTTTCTTAATGATTTAGCTTTCCCAGTCTTGGGGTTATTTGTCTTATGTGCTTTTGAAAAAAAAAATTCTGTCTTTAGATAGTCTTATGTAGTTCCATTGATCCATCCAGGAAGGGGAAACCCTTTTAAATTTGTTTTTTTTGTATGGTGCATGCATGTTACAAGCCTTTAGAAATAGATTTTTCCAGGTCGCCCAGGCGATATCGACATCTGAACAGTGTAAAATGTTATCCCAATTTATATTTTTAATGGTGTCTACAAAATCCCCGTCATTAAAATGTTTATGAGCGTGACTTAATTGTTCTTGACGGAGCTTTTTAATTTTTTTGTTTTACGAATTAAATTAGATTAAAGAATGATCACTAAGTCCTAGACTATGAACGCCTGATGCTGAAATTTTATCCGGTTTTGTTACAAAATAAGATCTAAAATTGAATGACTTACATTAGTTATCCTTGTGTTGTCCTTAATTAACTGGTGAAGTTATTTTGTTTTGCAATTTTATTAATTTACCTGAGTTAACCCTGTTTTTCAAATCAAGATTGAAGTCTCGAGAATAATAACATCATCATACAAGGTTGTAATGTTTTGAAATATTGAATCTAGTTTACACAAGGATCTGTATGGGCGCTAGGGAGGTCATAAACGGTTCCTACAAGAATAGGTTTAGGGGTGGTAAGTTAACTCAACCCAAAGAGCTTCAATGTCATCAGCAATTAAATGGATATCTCTTTATATACAAGTACTTTTATATAACATAAAACACCTCCACCTTGTGTACCTTTTCCTATCAAGTCTACAAATATCATAACTGTTTATATACACTTCGTTATTATCAATGTTACTAGTTAGCCATGTCTCAGATAAGCACAGAATATCAAAATCATTGTAGTGAAGAAATAATCTTAACTGGTCAACCTTATTTCTAACACTTAGAATATTTAGAGCAATTTTAAAACCTTTCCCAAAAGGGAAGCTCAGTCAAACATGTTTTGAAAAGCATGAGTCGAACCACCAGGTAGGGGTGTGCGTTTTGGATATTTTTGGAACCGATACCGAAATCAGGAAAGTTCGGATACCCGATACCTGTTTTCACCGTTATTGAAAACGAGCCTTTGGTACAAATACATGTAAACGTTAACAAAACTGACCTTATAATACAGAGGATACCATATTTAATCGATCTTTATTAAAGTATAACATCTTGATGACAAAATATTGTATTAATTTCCGGAAAGTTATTTCTGAAATAAAACCGTAAAAATTGATCACACGCGCGCACGCATGGCCGGTGCATCACGCAGCTACAGCGGCCTCGCACGTGACTGTCAGGGAGTGACTACCATCATCATATCAGAAGACTAGACAATAATCACTGTGCGTGATCAGAGCGCATGCGTATAGCAAAGTTGACTTTAATGTTCATGTCACAAAACACGTGTTGAATAATGTCATTGGTCAAAGGCGTGGGCGGAACTAACCCGTGTGGGAAAACTATTCATGTGCTTGCGTCTTGCCGCGCCCTGCCTTCAAATAAGGATATCCCGTACGCCATGTTGGCTTTGGATCAGAGCGCATGCGTATAGCAAGTTGACTTTAATGTTCATGCTCAAAAACACGTGTTGAATAATGTCATTGGTCAAAGGCGATGGGCGGAACTAACCCGTTGTGAGAAAACATTCATGCGCTTGCGCCTTTGCTGCGCCCCTGCCTTTCAAATAAGGATATCCCGTACGCCATGTTGGCTTTGATAAGGACATGATTTGCGTACTAAAAAATATCTTGATATATTAAACTAACAAACTGCAAAATTAACGAATCTAAAATCAGAACTGAATATTAATATGTTTCTATCACAATGAACTTTAGTTAAATGTCAATAAACCTGTCGATAAACATTGTTTCTTGAAAGAATGAATTTTACCAATTTAGCCCCTTTCTCAAAATGGACCAAACTTGACTATTCCTGTTGAACGGCATCGTGTTGATCGGTCGTCAAGAATGAGTCTAAAATTTAGGATGCGCACTCATCAAAAATAACTTAAAAAAACGTATCGGTGAAAGTTTTGTCTACTTTTAATTAGTTTTCCCCAAAATTTTGCCCTCCATAAATTTTTTACGATCCAAATTGCAGCTCATCATAAAAAACCGATTTCTCCCCAAAACGTCTTTTCAACTGATAAAAATTAGGTGATTGAAAACGTCCTCATAAACGTCTTTTTAACGATGGGAATTAGGTGATTGTAAAAATATGCTGCCCAATTGAAAGGATTAAACCCCGCAACCTAAACTTTCAAATCCGACTTTTTGGATCCTACTGTTTTTCAAAGAAAAACCCACAACACCTCCTTTTACCTTTTTTGAAAAAAACCACCTTGTGGCAAATGTGGCTAATACACAAGAGAGCTCGGTATCGGCGGGAAAATAAATGTTGGTGATATGCCGGGGGATGGTCAGGGGCACATCAAAAAAATTTTTAAAACAAAACCTTTAACCCTACAAGAAAAATTAATGTGACCCCCCGAAAAAAAACCCCTCTAAAACATCATGGTGACCTCCAGTACAGACATAAACCGCGGGGTTTTTCCCATAACCCAATTAAGGGAAAAATGGAAAACATTCCATCCTGAGATGTTTGATACTTGTTTGCAGCATGATGTGCACCAGGATATTAAGTCTTTTAAGATTGGAAAAATGTTTGTTAAAAAAAGTATGGAAAATGTCCGTAAAAACTACAATTGCTCAAAGTGTAAACAGTACATTGTTGTTTTAATAGTAAAAATTTGTTCCCCCCAATTTTAAAAAATCGTTTACGGGGACTGGGAAAAAAAGGAACCGGTAATGAAGTGGCGGTCCGGATCCGGTACCGGCAACCCTACCACCAGGTTTTCAAGGGGCATTTTGGAAATAAAGGGTTCTATTAAAGGAAAAGAGTTTTTTGATTTGAAAAAAAAACATTTTTATGTTTGGCATTATTAGGTTTTGTTTAAATTGGAAATTAAGGTCAATATGCATTTACATCATTTGCATGTATTTTTTTTGGGGTTTTGAATTCAGAATCTATTCTACTATTGTGCTATCTATAGTATATTTTTTCTTTTTGGTCATTTATGATTTGTTTCAAAATTTTTTATTTGATTTTTTGATATCTTGAGGCCCGACCCAGGGGGCCCCAAATTTGGGTTATGATTTTTTGGAAATTGGGAAAAGAATATGCAATCCATGTGGTTCAGATGAACTGCACCCCGTCATGTTTTCAGTTTCCCCTTTTTTTCTTTTAAATTTTTTCCCCGGTTTTTGAAAATAAATCCCCAAAAAAATCTCAGCCCCGAAGAATGGATGATATCTCAAACCAATGAAATAGGGGTTTTGGCAAAAACCCATTGGTTTTTTCATCAGGGCCCATTTTCTTTCGAATAGATTTCCTTCCCCCGCAACTGGGATTGGCCCGGGGCATGTAAATTCCCAAACTTGGATCCCTGAAATATTTTTGGGGGAGGCCCCCCGTGATGCCCGGGGCCCGCGGTTGCCAGAAATCTTATGGAAGAGGACTGTATTTTTCTCACAGCCACAGGAAACTAGTAGTCAAAATGCCCCAAAGGGTAAAGGGATGTTTGTTATTTGGATGAGTTTTTTTTTTAAAAAAGATTTTATTTATTTATTATTATTTTTTTAAATTTATGTCTTTAAATTTTAATGGGATAATCGTTTTCGAATATACTGATATTGGGTTTGATATATCGATTATTGAAAATTTTGAAAACGACGGTGTTTTTCCACTGACAAAGTAAACATCAACAAATTAAGTAGTCTTCATTCACTTTTCCATGGGTTTTTCCCTTTTGGAGGAACTGTTTTTCTTTAAAAAAATCATTGAAAATCCCAAAGTTTCATATGTTTTGGTTTCCCAGACAACAGCTTGTTGACGGATGGGACAATAAAACTAATGTTCATAAAAAAATTTTAGGTCATTTCACCCCTTAATATTTGTATCTAGAATAATCCCTTGGGTTAAAAAAAACTTTTTTCCCCTTTTACAAGCACTAACCCCAAAAAATCATAACAATTTACTATGATTTTTTTTTTTGTAAAAATTTGACCTAGATAAGTTTTTTAACCAGTAATATGTCAAAATTTTTTAAGTTATCTGAAAAAGCCAAAGGTAAAAAGGGGGTTTTAAAAGGCAAATTAAAAAACGTGCGATATATTTTAAATTTTTTTTGAAAAGGGGTAAAATTTTGGGATTTGTAACTTTAAAGCCTCCCATTGTTAATGTGAAACGTTTTAGAGATTTTTGGGAATTTGGGGCCCAATTATCCCTTACATGAACCAATTATTATATAAAAATTCGGTTTAAAAATTTTAAAAAAGTGTCCGGGTTTTCTTTAAAAAATTCTGTCTGGGGTGCTTTTTTCTATAAGAAAAATTACGTTTAAAACCAATTTAGTTCATCCAATTTGAAAAGGGTTTTCTCAGAATTACTTAAACCTAAATGATAGTTTTATTAATTTATTAAAAATGGGGGTTAAAATGAAACTTTTTACCAATTCCCAACATAAACCCTCGTTTTTAAAGCACCCCCATGAAAAGCCCAAAATGCAAACAGGGAAAATGTGCAGACTGTTCAATGCATAAATTCAAAAAGGGAAAAATTTTTTTTTGTTTTTTTCTGGGGGGGAAAGGGTGCAAAAAACAAAAATTTTTTGCATCTTGGGTTTCTTTTTGAAAAAAAAATTTGGGGTTTTTTTAAATTTATTTTCTTTTATAAAAAAAAAACTTGGGATTTGCATTCTTTTTTTTACATTTTAAAACATTTAACCTTTTTAAAAAAATGGTTAAATGAGTTCAGATTGTTTAATCCCAAAAAGAAATTTTACCCCACGATTTTGTTGAATATTTGACAAAAGTTTTTTTTTACTAAAAATGATGAAACCCAAACACCTTTTTAAAACAAAAATAACATGTACATGTATTTTACTTTTTTACTGCAATGATAAACTTTCCTTTTAAAACCCGTATACACTTAATCAAAAGAAATTGTATTTCATAAAATTAAAAGAAAGTAAAATGTTTTGTTTTTAAAAACAACTGCAAAACAAAATGTTTCAAAATGTTCACATGTTTTCACTTTTTTTTATGTACAAAATGTACATGTACACATTAATTTTTCATGTACACACAAAAACACATGTAACATGTTTTGGGTTAAAAAAGCACACATGTTTCATGTACAAAAAAAATGTAAAACACATATTTTAAAATGTACATGCAAAAAACATTACAAATTTTTTATAAAAACCAAATGTGAAAGTTTCAGTGTTTGTTTTATTGTGATGTTTTTGAGGAAAGGGGAAAATTTAAAATTGGGTTTTATTCATTTCCCCAAAGGGGACTTCTTCTTATAAATTCATTTCGGAAATTTTTTTTATTATTTTTAAAAAAATGATACCCCTGAAGACTAATAAAAGATAACACAACTTTAACTAGGGTTTTATGTAAAACTTGATCATTTTAATTTTCGTATATAGTTGTGATAAGAGATTTTCCCCTGCCCATTTTTTAAAAAATTTGGGTGACAGTCACATCTCTGGGGTTTTGTCAGAATTAATAACCAAACCATGGGGCTTGAAATTAAAAAGTGAGCATTTTCTTCCAATCATTTGTCCGACATTAAAGTCTGTGAATGTTTTTTAATTTAAAGGAACAGATGGAAAAAGGTTTATCGATCAAGAAAGGGGATAAAGGGGAAAAGTTTGAGGAGACATACTGGGGGATACTGGCCTTTCAACAGGCCTTTTCCAAACCCAAGAAAGTCGTGAAAATAGATAACCTTTAGGACAGAAAGTGACCAACTAGTTTGGGTAAGTTATAATACAGTAGTTTTGAGTTTTTAAAAAATTTCCCTTTTCTATCAAAATAAGGTTTTCAGTGACATGTTTAAAAGCCCCTACTGTGAAGAAATAATATTGAGGTTTTATGCATTTCAGAAATTTCCCATTAAATTGCCTGTTTTACCCACCCTTTCTATAATATCAAATGTCACTGGGCCCTAATTATACCTTTTTCGAAAAAATTAAATGAAAAACACTTTCATTATATTGGGCCTATACTATTGTATAAATTTTGAAATTAATGATGTACATAGATTAAAATCTATTTTGTTTTTTGAAAGGAAACTCACACTGCCCAAAAAAAGCATCTATAATATTTGCTAATCTTAGAAATTTTACGCGTCCAAAAATCTTTTTATTTTCAATCTATGATCCGGTATGTTTGATGCACTGTTTATGTGTTACAGCAAAGATGTTTATTTGAATTATGTTCAATTTTAAATAAGTTTTTTTGAGAACAAAACAGCAATTTTTGTCACTTTTTGGGGTTTCAAATTTTAAAGATTGAAAAAAAACCCCAAATTTAAATTTAAAGACACCAACAAATTAGGAGAAGATTTTGAAAAAGAAAAAATTATCTTTATCCAATGTCAATATGATGTTGCATCTGATCTTGCTGTTAAACCCCGATTTGCTCATGAATATTTAATTGTCGGGAGACCTAAAGGCCAAATTTGGAAAAACCCCATATTAACCTAATTTTTCAAACCTTTTCCCAAAATTTCTTTGCCGGGGATTTTGGAGGATTGAGGGAAATACTTGCCTTTTCCCTGAGAAAATTTAAACCATTGTTGTAGGATTGCAAGACAGGGTTGGGTCCGGAACTGTTTATTTCCCCGCAGGGAGGGGGCCCGGGCCCTGTAAAGTATCAAATTAGAAAACATGTTGCGCTTTCTTTACTATTGGGGTTTTGGGGGTCAGGTTTTAACAAGGGGGCCCAGGATATATAATAGCCAATGTGGTGCCTCCAAATACTCTTTTTTTAAAATAAACTAAAAGCAAACATTTATATTATATTAGGGCCCATAACAAAAAAAGTTTGTTTTACATTTCATGATGTAAGATTTTAAAATTAACATATGTTTTTTAACAGTAAAACCCACACGTCCAAAAAACTTTGAATTTTTATTTGTTATCAACTTTAAAATCATATCAAATGATTGTGCAAGAGGCCGTGCTTATGTCCTAATTCCCCCGAAAAATATAAACATTTTAAAAAAAAAAAGGTCAATTTGTTTTAATTTTTAACTGAATTTTTTTTCTTCAAGTATATTCTCATTATTTTCCCCAAAAATTTTAAAGATGCCCCAATTTTATGGAAAAACATCAGATGGGAAAAAAGGGTACCGGGATTAAAATAAATGAAGAAAACATGAAAGGTTCCCCCAAAAAAAAAATTTAAAAATAAATTTGGTGAAGATTTTTTAACTTTTGTGATTATCCTTCGCTTTTGTGTTAGTATTATAAATAATTCTTTGTTTTTTTTTTAGTTTTTGTGCTGAAATGACTTTGGGAAACCCCAAAAACTTATTAAAACCGTAAATACTAAAAAATTTTGTTTTTTTTTTTAGGATGATCCAAAACTGCCATACCTGACCAAATGGTTTAAAAAGCTTACCTTATTTTCCCAGCCCTGACGAAGTCTGACCCCAAACCGTGCCCTTTTTTGATGGCAAAGAAGACCCCAAATAAAAGATAGGTATTGTTTCAAAGTAAAAATGATGGGGATTTGGAGGGTTTTTGGGGGATGAGTAAACTGATGAGGAAACAGTAGGGAGGGGCGTTTGTTGGTGGTGGTAAACCTTGATTGGGGGTTTTTTGCAGGAGTGGGGGTTTTGGGGGGTTTTTTGGGGAGGGGGTAAATACATCGTATTTTAAAAAGGGGGGGTTTTTTGTTGGGAGGAGAAAATGTTTTGGATTTTAAGAGGGAGGTTGTTTGTTGGGAGTGGTAAATAAAATTTTCACTTTAAATTTAAAATTTAAGTTTGACTATCTTCAATGAATGATTGATAAAAATGTTGACTGCGTGTCAAATATTTTTTATTTAAATTGACAGGAAATTTTTTATGTTTTACAAGGTGTTCATCAAAAAAAAGTGTGGGATGATTCAAAATTTTGACCCAAAAAAGGTTTTCATCTGAGAGGTCAAACCTCCACCATCCCTTATGTGCCTTCGCAGGGCCGGGTTGAACCATTATCTTTTGGGTTTTTTTCCAAAAGTATTTCCTCTGTTATTCCCAGAATGCAAGTTTTTAATCGGTTTGATTTTTAAATTTTTAACCTAAAAACCGTTTTTCCCCTTTTTTTCCCTTTAAAAATCTGATGTTTTTAAACGACCCAAAATATCGATTTTTTCCCTGTTTTGTATAAATTTGAGGTTTAAAAAAAAATCTAAAAATGTTGAAAAAAAAAAAAAAAAACACCCTTTTTTTTCGGAGGAAAAACCCTCTTCGCCCAGCCCAAATACGCATTTTCCCAAAAGCACTTTTTGCAAGGGTTAAAAGATATTTATGGCAGGAGATAATTTAAACTTGACCATACCTAGAAATTCGAGGCTTTTAATTTGCAGAACCCCACCCTTTTGGATTTTTTGCTTTTTTTTCTTTTTTGTGTTGGAATGTAGATCAAATTTAGGGGAATTTTTAAACTTTAGATGCATGGTTTAAAACCAGTTGTTCCCCCGGTGAATAAAATGTTCAGGCCCAAAAAGAAAGATAAAATTGTTTTGACATCCCTGATGTAAGCCAAAAGGAACAAATAAAACCCCCCATGAAATTTTTAAAACCCCTGAGGCACGGGTTTTAATTAAAAAACATTGAGAATCTATTTGCAAAAAATTTTAAAACCATAAAAAACTAATTTTGGCAAACCATATTTGTGATTTATTCCAGAACATCCTTTTGGGGATATTAGAAATTAGGGCCAAATATGCACATGGGCTTATTTTTTAAATTAAGTATATAAAAGAAAAATTATGACTACATAAAGAGGGATCATATTTTACCCCTATAAAGGGGAATAGTTGTGGGTTTCCGGGGGAAATTTATTTCTTTTATTAATAAATTTAATGATTTTTTATCCTGCAGGAATTGATTCACTTTTTGAAAGAATAAAATGAAAGTAAAGAACGATCTCCCTTTTTCATTTTGTTAATGAGTCCAACCTGGAGGGTTTAATTTTGGTTCGGGGAGCAGGGACAATTTATATATAAAATGAAAACCAAAAATAATAGACCTTGTGAAATGGAATATGATGACGCCGTAGCTTTTTAAAGATTATCCCTTTTTTTTTCTTTTTTTTTTTTATATTTTAAATTTTAATTAACCCCGATAGCATAAAAGGTTATAATAAAAAATTTTAAAATAAATTTCCTTTTTTATGATGGTCGGGGATATAAAAAACTTCATGATGTTGATAGACTAGAATGAATTAAAAAGGGGTTCGGAACTAATAGTTAAAGGAAGATTGATAATAATAACTATACAATGAAGACTTAAAACTTACAGTGATTTAGAATCTATGTAAGGAAGGTTGTTATAAATGTAATAAATAAAAAAAAGATTTTTAGCGCACATATCCACCCTCGGCCCGGGGAAACAAAAAAAAACATTAATACAAAAAATACAATGATAGCATGGGGAAAAAATATTATGTAGAGAAAAAGCCAAAAATTTTATACATCATTTTTAAAGGTTTGTGAATAAGATGAGAAGCATCGACTTGAATTTTTATACGGGACAAATTTGGTTTGGAAGAGTTTCCCAGGTCTGGGACTGCGAGAAAAGCCTACCCCCATTCCGTTTTGAATTTGGGTTTCCTTTGGAGTGTGTTGTGGGGCAAAGGTGATGGAGTGGATTTTAAGAGTTAAAAATATAAATTGGGTGTTAAAAAGATTTGTGAAAATTAGAAAAGTTTAAAACAACCCCGGAAACAGGAAGCCAGTGAGTTTTTTCCAAGATTGGCGGTTTTGGCATGACTTTGGGGAAAAGTCCCCCCACGAGCTGCTGTGTTTTGTGGGGCTAAGACGAAATTTGTTTCTGCGGAGACCGTGGGAGAGATTCCGTTATCGAGCCGTGATGGACAAACGCGAAATTTGTTAGCACCTTTTATTAAAGTTTTTCCCAAATTTCCCTTTATATTTCGATAGAAATGATGATATGCGAACAGTTGGATATGGGTTTTTAAAGTCATTGTCGACAAATAACACCCAAATTCGTCCCAAAAGGGGGGGGATATGAGTCCCTTGTAATAAAGGGAAGAAACAGACAACACGGATCCAATAGAAAAAATTTCTTTTTTTTTCATCTTTCAATTTCAGGAAGTTTGTCTCACCCAATTTTGAACTTTGAAAAATTTCCCAGGTTTTAATGCGGGAACGGCGGTTCTTGAGAAGTTTTAAAAAAGAATGTAAAGCTGCTTTCATCAGCGTAAAAAAGGTAAAATTTAAATTTCAAAATGATACCCCGAACTGAAAGGGAAAAAGTAAACCACTGGGGCCGAGCACAGAGCCGGGGACAGAATAGTAAAGAAAAACAGGCCGGAAATGGGTTCCCAAACAAAATCTGGGGCCTATTTAAAAGGTGGTTCAAACCAGGGCTGTGCCCCTTTTAAATGATATTGAAGGCGGGAGAAGGTTTTTTGATCGCCCGTGTCAAATTTTGGGCCGTCTAAAAAAATAATGGTGATTTTCCTCATCCATGGCAGATAAAATGTCATTGTTGACGCGGAAGAGAGTTTTGTTCCATGAAATGGTTTGTAGGCTGACGGGCCCAAAAGGGGTTAAACGTTGGCAGAGATCCGTAAAACAACTCGCTTATTTTTTTTCCAAGGTACTTTAAATTCGCTACTGGTCGGTATTTTAAAACTTCCTTTCCAAAGGGGGTTTTTTGGGTGGTTTAAAGGCAACCTTTTATTTGGAAAAACAAGAAAGAGATCTGTTTACAATAATTGGAATATTAGAAAAATCAATATTTTGTTTATTTGGGGTGGAACGGAAAGTTCCTGATTTTGATGGCGATTTCAATAGTTTTTTGTCCGTAACACTAGTGGCCAAACATGGACGTTCCCCTTTGGGGTCCGCGTGATGGTGTTTTTTGGGGGGGAAAAGGCAGGTGCTGAGGGAAAAAAAGACGGATTTCTAATTTTTTTTGACAAAAAAATTTAAAAAATTTTAGGGGCCACTGTTGGGGTGAACACGACTTTGGGGAAAAGGTTTTTAACAATGTTAGAAGTTTTTTTTTGATAAAGCTATCTCCCCAAAAAGATGAGTAGTGAGTTATTTTGCCGGTTAGCCCGGGTTTTTCAAAATCACGTTGGTTGGGGATTCTTTCGGTGACTCAAATTTCCCCTTGTCACGCCATCTTCGTTTAGGATTTTCCCACCGGTATCATCTGAACCCGGGGGTTGTGAGTTTAACAGTTGAGTTTTTTTGGGGGAAAGATCATCCAAAATTTTGAACAGTAGATTTAAAAAACTGCCCAAAAAATCCAGCCACCATCTTTTAGTTTATTTTGTTGAGATTCAACATCATGACAAATTTTTTAAAATTTACTTTTTTTAGTGGCAGTAGTTCAGAAAGGGGTGGGGTTTTTTTAAAGGTTTTTTACCAGATTGCAAAGACGATAGAGGATGAAAGTTTAATTTTGAGATAAAAGGGAAATTTCCCCGTTATCATGAGGTCGACAGGGCCATACCGATGAGGGTGCGGTGTGGTATAAGTCCAGGCAAAAGCAGATTTTAAAATGATTTGAAATTGTTTAAAAAGTCCTAGAATGTTAAAATCCCCTTAAAAAATGCGATGGGTAAGATAATCAAAAATTTTTTCAAACCTGCAGAAAACTGAGAAGTTTTGTTTACCCTCAAACCCTTTTCTGGTCGATAAATATTTAAAAGGGAAAGATCTAGAGTTGCACGTTACCCCCATGCAGAGATTCAAATGTTTTGGGCAACGTTAAACTTTTTATGCTGAAGAAAACTGGACCCAAAAATGGGAACCCCCCACCGGCCTTTACTTGTCTGGGGATAGATGGAGAGACCCGCAGGAGGGGGGGTCATCGGGGGTTTAAACCTTTTCTGGTTATGGAACAAGATCCAAATTGTTTTGAAACAAAAAACAAAATCGATTTGTTACATATGGGTTTAGCAAGACACAGAGCAAATTTAGACTCATCGTAAATTTGGGGTTGGGGAATGTCCTTTTTAGTGGTGGATGCGGGGGTTGGGAAGGGTGGGGTTTTGTTTGGAAATCTGTCCATTCTACGGCGACAGCTTTTTTCCTCTATTGTGGGGGGGTATGTTTGGGTTGATTAGCGGAAAAACAGTTCAATTGACCCCAAAGGGAAAAAATAAAGACATGGGACATGGAGATTCGATTGAGACATTGCCTGAGGAAATTTTATGGAGCGAGTGGGGTTTTGGGGGGTGTTGATAGTGTTTGGTCCAGGGTTTGGGGTTTTGTACCAAAAAAAGGTTCCCGGTGAAGGTTGAGAATTTTCCAAATTGAAAAGGAGTCCAAAAAATTTTAAAATGGGGGATTTTATTGAAAATCGAGGTTGCATCTTAGCCATCTCTGATGAGTCATTGAGAACAATGGTTGGGGAGAGAAAAACAGGATTAGACTCTTTTTTGATCACAAAATTGTTGATCCAAAAAAAAGGTTGGGTAAGCACAGGTTATAATCTCTTTTTGCAGGTTATAACTAAATCAAGTTGCTGCAAAATTAAAAGAAGATCCCAAAAAGGGTTGTACCAAGTAAAAAATTTTAAAAGACAAAAAAAAACAGTTTTTTACTTATTATGAAAACAAATGTACAAATATATAAAACGTCCCGTAGTTGGTAAAAATACTAATAAAAAATTTAAAACAAACAGAAAAAAAAATTAGCACAAAAAAAGGGGAGCTGTTAGAGGGCTGTTTTACCAGTCACATCATGTAGGGGCCAAAAAAAAGACGTTATAAATTTTTTATTTAGTAAAAGGAAGCCAAAAACTTTATTTTAAAGATCTAAAATCATCTGTGGCCGGGTTTACAAATAAAAATCAGAATATAACTTGAGTTATAAAAGATGAAGTTGAAATTATTGAAGAGCCTAAAATAAACGGTCCAGACGATATTCCCCCTTCCCTTTTAAATTTGCCGTGATATCTGGGAACCACTTACAAATTTTTAACTTTTTTCTTATCTGGGAAAGGCCTACAGAATAAACTTCAATGTTTTACCTCTTTTTAAATCGGGGCTCTATGATATTTCAAAAAAGACCAAACTCTTTGTTCAGCACTTGAAAATTTGAAAAATTTCAGTAAACGTCTTGTCGATCATATGTATAGGGGTGGGATTATTACTGATATTCAACGGTTTTTACCTAAACGTTTTTGTATCACCAATTTAAAACTTTATACCAAAAAAGAAACTATTTTTCCAAACCTCCCATTGATGTTTTTCCCTTTTCCGACTGGTCTAAAAACTTTGATCGTGTAAGTTAAAATTTTTAGTAAAACATAAGTACGGCATTTGTGGATCTGTTTTAAACTGGTTTCATTCATTTAAGTAATCGATCACAACGGGTTATCTTTTCAAGGTTCCAGTCTGACTGGGCACCAGTTCACTCTGGAGTGCCCCAGGGGTCGTTTTTTGACCTTGTTATTAAATCTTTAAGCCTCCTTTTTTGTTCAGTCTCACCTGAGACAATATGTTAAAGATAAGTCTTGTACAGGGCATAGACATGAGGCAGACTCAGTTATTTTTCCCAAAATGATTTAAAAATATTATTAACATGGTGTAATTCAATCATATGTCTTTTAATGTAAAGAAATGTAAACTTATGACAGTAACAGGTCTAAACATCCATTTTAACCTATTTAAAAAATGGGGTCTGATACTCTGAAATTGTTAAAGTTATAAATCCCTCGGTGTCATTATTTCAGGGATCTTGACGGGAAACCTCATATTAATAGTATTGTATGTAAAACATCCAAATTATCTGGTTTTATTAGAAGGTTTTAAGAAAGATCCTGACAATTGTTAAATTATATTGTTCTCTTTGTGGGCCAATTCTTGAGTATGCAGCCCTGTTTGGTGTCCGTCCCTTTCGCACCCACCAGGAAACTTTAGAAAGAGTTCAGGTTTCACTGGTCTTGTCTTGGATTTCCAGAAGAACCCTATTAACCCTGATAATGAAATAAGTTATCCGTAGATGTATTAAATTGGGATTCCCGTTTTATTTAACAGAATTCATTTTCTTCATTTCTTTTTGTTATAAAGTGTTTGTATAATTGCTTTGATATTGATTTTTCGTATATTAAAGTTAACACTAGACATATCGAAACTATTAAATTTCATCACCAGAGATAAAGAACAAATGCTTTACATCATTCACTCTTCCGATTTCCTAGATTGTGGGAAGGTCTGCCTTTAAATGTTAAGGTTAATCTTATCAGGTTTATCACCTTTCATAACTGAACTGCGTAAACATATCCTGTCCCCAGGACAAATTAGACTTCAAATAACACTTTGTGCTAATGCTTTATGTTCCTTTTGTCGTTTATTTTGTTTGTACTTGTTTTTAACCCTTTGGGTTGATTTTATTTGGCTTTTGGAATTATATATTTATTATATTGTTTGATTATGTTTTGGGAAGCATTATGGAGAGCCATAGATTGTGATTTGTTCGTATTTGGTAATCCACAGGGTGCTGGCCCAAATTTTGTCATGTTTAATTTTTTTTCATCATGTATATGTATTTAATTTTTTCTCTAATTGTTTTTTGCCATTGTATTTGTGATTGTTTCTGCCCTGTGAAATAATAAATGAAATGAAAATTTAAATGAAATTAAAAGCTTTATACACTAAAAACACGTTTTTAACTTATGCCTGTATGATAATGGAAACCATTTCAGTTCACGGGACATTGATTCTGGTTCTGTATCAATAGGTCGATTTAGAATGATTCGCATGGACTTTCTCTAAAATCTGTCCAAGCGTTTTGAATTATTACCACAGCTGCCCCAAATGGGCAAACAGTAATCAAAGTTAGGAGAATAAAACATTAAAACTGCTTTTACCAAATTGTATGGAAGCGGCGGATCCCGGGGAAATATAATTTTGTTTTTAAATTTTTAACAAATTGATCGACATGCTTAGTCCACGACAGATCGTTTTGTATGATGACACGGGGCAGTTTTTCAGAGTCCACATTATCGTTTTTAGTATTGTCTAGAAACAAACGAGATCTTTCTTAACTAATCTAGTCCGTTTCTGGATGTTGTCACAGCATACCTTGTTTTCCAATTGCACATTCTGTTCTGTTTGACCAATACTGATGTTATCCATCTCAGAGTTCAAAACGGTTTCTAGAGCACCAGTGGGCTTAGCAGTAGGTGAAATGTAGAGTCATCAGCAAACATAGTATAGCTTACAATTTCGAGTGGCGAGTGGTAAATCGTTTATGTACAAAATGGGGCCCAGAATCGACTTGGGACGCCAACTGTTACATCCGTTTACCTGATAAAACCATTAAAATTTACAATTGACTGCGTCCATTCAAATAGTCACAGAAAAATCGAGGGCGTTGCCTGTACACCATATATCTTGAGTTTTCAATAGTAAGTGAAACAAGCAAACGCCTTTCTCAGATCTAAAGGATCACGCCAATCAGGTCTCGATCACCCAGGACTGCTCCAACAGTCAATTAGCTGAATAAGAGCGGTTGGGCATGAGGAAAAGACGAAATCCAGACTGGCTTACCATAAATTAAATCATATGAATTTAAAAATTCGGTAAGATGATTATACGTGTCTTTCTAAGAGTTTAAAAAAGTTGGTAAGACTTATTGGACGGAAGTTAAGGGACCTACAAAAGGGCCCACCTTGTGTGGTAGTGTCACTTGCACATTTCCCAATTTGATGGAAAGAAAAGACAGACGAATTTGTTAAGACACCAGTGAGAGATGGCGCAATTGTCGCCCGGCCGATGTAGCCAAAAAGTATGCCTGTATTCCATCAATGCCAGCAGATTTTTTAGCATCGAGACCCCCCAGGTTTTTGAACAAATTGACTGTCATACATGGCAGGATAAATTTAAGATTAGCACCCTTTTCTTGCCACAAATGATTTCAAATTTGCTGTTAAATTATCAACATTACTATCATTGACATATTTTAAACAATTGAGGTAAACCAATGATTAAATCCATCAGCAATAGCTTTTGGATCCTCAACTAGAATATTATTGAACAGCACATGAGTTGGACTAAGAAACATCTTTCGGTACTAATTCACGAAGATGTTTCCAAAAGTTTGATAGATGAGCACCTTTGATAACAAAAGAACAATGTCCCTTTGTATGGTTGATGAGTTTCTGCACCTTGGTGCGCAGCTCTCTATACTTTAAAGGTTCAGCTTTCTTATCAATACTGTCCTTGAGATTAATTGCACTAGTGATCTCATCGGACCACCAGTTTGGTCGTTTCAGATGCTTTACACGTTTCTCTCTCCATGGGCATGTCTATCAACACAGGTTGCGAATAGCTTCAGCCATGGTCATAGCAGTCCTCAGGGTCATCAAAACTGTAATATTAATTTAATTTTTCTCTGAATTGTTTTTTTGCCACTGTTATCTTGTGATTGATTTCTTGCCCTGTTGATAATAAATCAAGTGAACTGAAATAAGAAATGAAAACTATCAGCAAATCGACCATGGCTGGATAGAAAGATCTGCAACAAAGTCATCTTGTCGAACTCACATTATCTGTCATTGACAGAATAGAAACCACCTTCCGCCTTCTGTAGGAGCTTCGAACGCGTAAATGTAACATATGTGGAAAGTGGTCACTAATCGAGTAGTTGATAACTGATGAATGTGAAACTTGATCACGATTTGAGAGCATATGCATGATCGATGAGCGAGTCAGCATTCCCAACATGTGTTGGTTGTTTGATCAATTGAACTAAATCACATTCGTCTTCAAGAATTCTAGACATTCATGAGATTCATTGTCCAGAATGTCATATGAAGTCACCTGGAGCACAATGGGTTTCTTCTCATTATGAGCTTGATGAATAGATGATGATAGTTCAGTTAGCCATCCCTCGATGGATCGTGGATCATCAGGAGGACGGTAAATAAAGATGACGATGATTGGTTTCGATTTAACTGACTAACTTCTAAAGCAATCATCTCCATGGTGGGCAGCTCAGGTCCGATCTCCTAATGAAGGCACATTGTCACGAATAAATGCAACAATGCCATCTCCTCTGGACTTTGAACTATTGGCACTGTTTCTGGCATTTGCACAGTTCAAACCCAGATGTAGAGTAGATTGTCTGTGAATTCTCTATTGAGCCACGACTCAGTGAGTCCCAGGACTGGAAGAACATTATGAATTTCATCAACTTTATTTCGCACGACCGAATATTTAGGTGTATAAAAGTCAAACCTTCTTTGGAGCACTTGAATGCATCATCAGGTCTCCCACTGGTTGTACTAGGCTGATACATGCAGGCCCAGGGTTTAGTTCCAGATCGCACACAGTAAAATAGCCAGAACAAAGTGAAGCTTTGTTTGGCTGCACGGTCGCCGCCATGTTGATTTACACTTCCGGGTTACGTCAATCGGCCAAAATTTTTCAAAATAATATCAATTTCTGCCAACTTAATAAGCAGGTTGGCCATATGTTGAACAAAACAGGAGCACTGGATAATAACGTATAATGTGACCCTGATTTGGGCGATAAACGAGACGTAAACTGTGTAAACAAGCGAATAAAAGGAGAGCAAAACAAACACCGACCACCGGGCGCAAGTTAAAAGTTACAACCACATAATATATTTCGTATTTCAAACTGATTCTTGATTCTCTGCATTTTAGCTCAGCTGGCTTATGCAGCCCTTAAATGTATATGCATAAGTCAGATTATAACTCAATAAAAATGTCTTGTTACATCATTAGTGCTACAAACACATTTTACCAAAAGCACAGTGACTGCCTGTGATACGTTACCAAAGAACCTTCTAGAACTTACTTCATATTTGATCAACAGCTAATTCACCCACACTGCCCACTATTCTGCACAAGTTGACGATTGTTCAGGTGATCAGAAAAACTCTTCAAAATTGTAAATAACTTATTGATAAATCAAAGGAACCAACGCACAGTGGGCCAGGCGAAACCAAGTGCGCAAGGGTCATTTGCATATGTTCCAGATTATTTCTTTTACATTTTTAGGTTGCTAAGACCCCTACGACTATTTTATAATCAATTTAAAGTCAAATTAATATTTAATGACTGTATAAGTGCCTTACAATCTCAAAACCTGGAAATTGTTTTGGTAATAAATTTAAAATTGTCATTGTGGGATTTTGACACAAGCTATCGTCATGTAAATTAAGTAAACCAGTGATCAATATTCTTTAAAAATTAAGTCGATTGTAAATTAGGTTTTGATTTCATCAGCAAAACTGAGGAATTAGTTTAAAAATTATAAAATACAGGTTTTTTTGTACAGCTATGGTGGAACTAGAAATCCGCCTAAATTCGCCTAAATTTTCATATTTCCTGAAGCTGAACCTTTCAGCAACATTTGATACCAAAATTAGCTGTGACCACCTGCGACCTGCGATTTTGTAGCTATTTTGTAAACCCATCCCAACATTTTTAACCTTTTTCATAACTCGACTGTGAGCAGCGCGCCATCACACAGTAAACAAATGCAAGTCTTGAAAATGATAGCCTGCCATGATAAACAATTGTGCATTAAAATTGTTATCAGTGTCTTGTAGTGGGAAGCAAGACATATCTAAAAGTCATAAGCCCCTACTGGTAAATTCTAAACAAAATTATCACAGGGCTACATGACACTTTACTGATGTTAAACTTGATCATGGTATCAAACAGGGATGAAATATTTTGGTTCATGTCTATCAAATTAGTAAAACAGTGAAATAATGCCCAAAAATAATTGCTGTCCTCGGAACGTAAGAATGAATGCAAACATCTGAATGCATTTTCATTATTTCTCGGATAATGACAATTAATAAACTGAAACTTTATAGGTTGGTTGTTTAATGTATATCTTGATAAAGTATATCTTGATAAAGTAAGGATACTTTAGAAAACAAACATTACCATAGTGTATAATGGATTTAAATCACAAACTTCCTCAAATTGTTTAACGATACTTTATCCAAAATAATTTACAGCCGTAACACATACACCGTCAACATACACTCAACATATACACTGCAACACATACACTCGATTAGTGTAATTTAAAACGAACAAAACTCAATAGAGGCTATAAAGCGTAATTATCCGCGGTCCAATCAGAAATCAGTATTGACGTCATAAATGTTAAAACATCTCGGGTCCGAAAACGTATCTGGGTCTAATATGCCATCAAATTAATGGAAAATTTAGGTTTGGTGCACTTTGGTCTGGCCCACTGTGCAACGCTTCCCACCGGTGATTCTGACAAAATCTTGCGGATAAATTTGTCAATTTCGTTGTGAGAAAATTGAATATTCACAAATCTTTCACTACCAATTCGGTAATCTTCTTTAACAACAAAGCACAACTTTGAACACATCTTTTTCCCAGTTTCAACCGAAGAAAGAAGAAACAAAGAATAATTTAAGTCACCATCGAAATCATGCGAACTTGATCCTTGCTGTGGGGATGCTTTTTTAATTTTAAACTTTGGGAAAAATTCACCGAAAAGTTTTAAAAAGGCCACGCAAGTTTGGGGGGACTCTAGGGGTGCCAATGATAAATAGCATTTACAAAATATAAGACTAAAAAAAGAGCAAACCCATATTTTAAGAAAAACCATATATTTAAGAGAAAACCCATATATTTGAAACCAAAATTTTTAGAGAAAACCATATTTTAAGGGAAAAACCATATTTAAGAGCAAATTATTTTAAGGCAAAACCATATAAGGACAAATACAAATATATAAAGGATCACAGACAAATAAAAAAAAGGATAAAATATATATAAAAGTGTCAAAAAAAAATATAAAAAAGAAGAAAAAAAAAAGTTTTGAAAGCCCTTGTAAAATGGACGTAACTTCAAATATTAAACATGGACATTTCAAAAAAATTTTAAAAGACAGGGACTTTTTCAAAAGACATGTTTCATAAAAGGACGTCAACAGTTTAAATTTTCGTTTTAATGCCCCAGTATAGGGAAATTGCTTTCGGCGTTTTAGTGGCAATTTTGGCGAGTTGGGGGTATAAATAAGAGGATGACCCAAGGATTGACCCTTTTAAAAAAAAAAGGTTTTTGGGAAAATTTTCCAAGCCTTTGGGGGGGTTTTCAAAAAAATAAATTTTATTAATTTTTTTTAATTTTTTTAAATTTTTATTGTCATATATAAGTGTACATGCTTTTAAAAAACCCCCCAAATGTAATGGTCGTTTCTATTTCCCTTTTCAACCAGGTTTTGGGGACCCAGGCCTAGCCCAAGGGCCCTTTTTTTTTTTTTTTTGGGTCTTTGCCCCGGGGGCTTTTGGGGCCCCCCGGGCCTTTGGTATCTTGGGTTAAAAATTTCCCTCATTTACCCGACCCAATTTTGTTTTTTTTAATTTTTTTTGCCTGCAGGGTTGCCGGGGGGGTTAAAAATAAAAATGGATCCCAGGGTTTCCCGGGTTGGTCCAAAGGTTTTAAAAAAGTTCATGTCTGTTAAAAAAACCCCCCCCAAATGTAATGGCGTTGGTTAGCCCTTTTTGGCGGGCATTTTGGGTATAAATTTAAAGGGATGACCGGATGCCCCTAAAGTCACCTTGGGCAATGGGGTCCTTATTTTTTTAAATTTTTTTTAAATTTTTACTATACAGGGTAAAAATGTTAAAACGCCCTTAATGGCAATTTCTTGGCGACCTTTGGGCCCGGGCATTTGGGGTATAAAAGAAAGGATGACCCAAGGATGCCCTCAAAGGTCCCCTTTTTACCCATTGGGCCCTTTTATATTTTTTAAAAATTTTTTTAAATATTATTTTTATATAAAAAACATGCTGTTAAAACCCCAAATGTAATTTCAAACAAGTGGTAATTTTTTTTGCGTTTGGAAAACAGGGGTTTTTTCGAACGGGGGCCCCAAAAAAGTGTGACATGGAGGTAAAAATTTAAATAAAAAAAAAAATCGTTTTGTTATTTTTTATCATATTTTTTAGAGTCATCTTTAAAAAATAGATACAAACATTAAAACTAGGTCTTTCTTTTTCTTCCCCTCTTCACCTGATAGGGTTGGTAACAAATTAAAAGGAGACCAAAATTTTTTTTTTTTTATATTGGGTCTGCGAGATAAACAAATAAAAGTTATAATCATCAGCTGAGATGAAGGAAAAAAGGCCCCAATATCGAAATAATGGCAAAAGGCCCCATTCATGGAATCCCCCTATAAAAATTTGATCAATGACATCATTACACGTCATGGAAAATTGAAAGGCGAAAAATTATTTCATTTTAAAAATTTGTTTAGGGTTTCACCAAGAGAAAATATCTTTGACAGTTATTAATTAAATTTTTTAAATAAATTAAAATAATGGAAAAGAAATTTGACAGTTATGTAAGGGTTTTAAAAAAAACCCAATTGCAGATTTGAGTTTTAAGGCTAATAAAATTAAACCCCAATCACGCATTTAGATAGGGCCCTTCCTAAAAACGGGACAATTATATTTTTTTTAAAAGGGTGTTTTTATTTCAAAAAAATACAGCAAAGGTCAAAAGATCAATAAATTTAAAATTTAAAACCCATATCGGGGTGGGCTCCCTATTTCGATGTTCAACTTTGACCTTGGTTTGGGAGCTAATGCAATAAGTGGGGGAAAAACAGGAAAGTTTTTTAAGACAGGTGAGAAAAATAATATGATTCAGAGGAAATAATGCATTTAAAAAAATTAATTAAATAATTTAAAAAAAAAAGTATACAATCAAACTAAATTTGGGAAATTCCTTGGGGGGAATGCTAACCTCATAAACTGGGGCAGATGAACAAAATTTCTGAAATGAGCAGATAAAATTTAAAAAAAACAAAAAAATTTTTTACATAAAGGAAAAAAATTGTACCCTGTGTAAGAATGAAAAAAAATATTGAATGTTTTAATATAATAATTTTTTTTTGAATGACTTTAAAATTTCCCCCAAACCCTGTTTCCCTTATTGGCCCCCCTCCAGTTTATCCAACTAGCCTAATGTCTCAAGAGATTGCAACCTGTAAAACAATCCGTAAGATGTCAATCAAAGGTTTAAAAATTGCCTCAGCGCCAATCCCAGGTTTAAAAAAAACCCGGCCAGCGGCTGTAATACACTGTTGAACAAGGCACCAGGACGGGCGAAAATGGGTAACTCCAAGTGGAGGGGCCCAAACCAAGAACAGAAAAAAAGTTGTGGCGAAAAGCGGGCTGAGAAGGAAAATTTGGAAAAACAAGATGATTCGAGGGCGGAAGAACCCCCTCCCCCCTCGGACAAGTTTCTGATCTTGACAAACCAAATTAAAATCACAACATTAATTAAAAAACATTAGAAAAATAACAGTCCGAGAAAAACAAGATTAACTGGGTTTGAACTCAGCAACATTATATCCGCTAGACCATTTGTTTTTTAAAAACCTTAGAAGATATCAATCAAATAAAATAAAAAATTAGGCTTTACGGCCCTCCTATTTAAAGCAAAATTTTATCACGGACCATTGGGTTTGCAAAAATTGCATTTGAGTTTAAAGAAAACCCTTTTTATTTAATTTTTTAAAAGGGTGTCATCATTATTTTTTCCCAAACATTAAAGTTTTTTAATCTCGTTTTTTTTACATTAAACAAATAATTATTTTAGGTTTTTGAGATTTATAAACCCCAGAAAAAAATTTAGAAAACATCAGCCGAATTTAAAAAAAACACTCCCCGGAACCCAAAGAATCCGGGGCCTGAACATGACCTTCCCCCGTAAGAGTCTTACCCATAGACCACTTTTTTGGCTAAAGAATTTTTTTTGTTTTTAATTAATGCTGTCGAATAAAAAAAAACACTGGGGAAATTGGGACCTTAGAATGACATCAGCGAATAAAAAAAAAAGCAGGGGAGAACTGGACCTCATTTTTAAACCCAAAGAGTGTTACCCACGAACAATTTCTGTCATTAGAATTTTTTGGTTTGAGTTTTTTATAACCAGACAAAAAACATTGAATGACATCAGTCAAAATAAAATTAAAAAAAACCCCAAAACCCGATGACATCCGGGTGAACTTATGATTTCCTTTTAAAGTCAAGACTCTTACCCCTGGACCACAGCTGCGCAAGGTAATGGCGTTTGAGTTTAATTTTAATGCCCAAAGGGTTTAAAAAAGAAAAAAAAAAAAAAATTTAAAAAATGGGGTTTTCCCCAAATTTGAAAATTTTGGGAAAAAACCTTTTAGAATACATCAGTCAGAAAAAAAAAAAAAAGGCACGGGGAAATTTGGAAACCCCCCGGGGGGAACCTTTTTTTCCAAAAAAAAAAAATTTGGGTAAAAGCCAAAAAGAAAAAAAAAAATTCCCACGGGGATTAATTTTACAAACCAAATGCCCTTTCCCAAGGTTTGGGGAGTTTTTTATAAACCTTAGAATAAACATTAGAATGACATCAGTCAGAAAAAATTAAAAAACAAACCAAACGATGACACCCGGGGCTAAACTTATGACTCCTATTAAAGTCAAGCCCTTTTATCCACAAACCACAGCTGCGTTTAAGATAGTGTTTGTTTAATTAATTAGAATGACATGTCCAGCAAAAAAATTTTTAACGGGGTTTAACCTAAAACCCCCGTAAGTCAAAATTAGTATCCATAGACCCGCTGTAGTTGGTACAAATGCGTTTGGTTAATTATAAATTTTAGATATAAACCTTGAATGAAAGTCAAAATAAAAATAAAAAACACTGGTTTAAAACTGGGCCCTCTCTTATCATAAAGCTTATCCACTAGACCCTTGTTTCTTAAAAATTAAAGCCATATTCCAGAGACCATAGAGGGAAAGATAGATTTGAGGTTTTATATATTGGGTTTTTTGGGGGTGGTGGGGAAGGGGAACTGGAAAAACCGGGAAATAGAAACCAAGATTCCCAGATGGTTGAACCCCCGTGGTGGAGTTTTTTTTTCCCGGAGGGGGGGGGGGGAAAGGGGGGGAAAAGGGGGGGAAGGCGGGGAAAGGCGGGGAAAAGGGGGGGAAGCGGGGGAGGGGGGGGGAGGGGGGGGAAAAAGGGGGGGCGGGGAAGGGGGGGGGGAGAGGGGGGGGAAGGGGGGGGGGAGAGCGGGGAAAGCGGGGGAGCGGGGAGAGAGCGGGGGAAAAGCGGGGGGGCGGGGAGCGGGGAGCGGGGGGGGGAAAGGCGGGGAGAGGGGGGGGGGAAAGGGGGGAAAAGGGGGGGAAGGGGGAAAGGCGGGGGGGGGGGGAGGCGGGGGGGGGGGGGAGGGGGGAAGGGGGGGAGGGGGGAGAGGGGGGGAGAGGGGGGAGGCGGGGAAGGGGGGAGGGGGGGAAGCGGGGAGAGGGGGGGGGAAAGGCGGGGAGGGGGGGGAGGCGGGGAAAGGCGGGGGGGGGAAGGGGGGAAAGGGGGGAAGGGGGGGGGAGGGGGGGGGGGGGGAAAAGGGGGCGGGGAAGAGGGGGAGGGGCGGGGGGGGGAAAAGGGGGGAGGGGGGAAGGCGGGGAAGGGGGGGAAGCGGGGAAGGGGGGAGGGGCGGGGGGGGGAGCGGGGAAGGGGGAAAAGGGCGGGGGGGGGAAGGGGGGGAGGGGGGGAAAAGGGGAGAGCGGGGGGGGGGAGGGGGAGGGGGGGAAGGGGGGGGAAGCGGGGAGGGGGGGGAGAGCGGGGAAGGGGGGGGGGAAAAAAAAAGGGGGCCCCGGAAGGCCGGGGAGGGGGGAAGCGGGGGAAGGGGAACGGGGGAAAAGGGGGAAAGGGGGGGGGGTGGGGGGAAAAGGGGACCGGGGAGGGGGGGGGGGAGCCGGGAGGGGGGGGAAAGGGGGAAAGGGGCGGGGAGGGGGGGGGGGCGGGGAGGGGGGGGAAAAGAGCGGGGGAGCGGGGGGGGGCGGGGGGGAAAGCCGGGGAAAAGGCGGGGGGGGCGGGGAGGGGGGGGGAGGGGGGGGGCCCGGGGGGGGGGGCGGGGGACCGGGGAGGCGGGGGGGCCCAGAGAGGGGGGGGGAGCGGGGGGGGCGGGGGGGGGGGGCCGGGGGGCGGGGGGGGGGGGAAAAAGGCCGGGGGGGGACGGGGGGAGGGGGAGGGGGGAGGGGGGGCAAAAAGCGACGAGGGGGGAAACTAAACACCCCAACCAAAACCCCCAACCAACAAAAAGGAGCAAAAAAACCAAGGGGGAACAAAACAACAACCCAAACAGGGGGGGAGGGGGAGGGGGGGGAGGCGGGGGGGGGAGGGGGGAGGCGGGGGGGGGGGGGGAGGCGGGGGGGGGGGCGGGGGAGAGGGGGGAGAGCGGGGGGGGGAGGGGGGGGGAGAGCGGGGAGCGGGGGGAGGGGGGGAGAGGGGGAAGGGGGGGAAGGGGGGAGCGGGGGGGGGGGGAGGCGGGGGGGGCGGGGGGGGGGGGGAGGGGGGGGCGGGGGGGGAGCGGGGGGGGAGAGCGGGGGGGAGGGGGAGGGGGAGAGGGGGGAGGGGGGGGAGGGGGGAGGGGGGAGGGGGGGGGGGGGAGGGGGAGGCGGGGGGGGGGAGGGGGGGGGGGGAGGGGGGGGGGCGGGGGGGGGGAGGGGGGGAGGGGAGGGGGGGGAGGGGGGGGGGGAGGGGGGGGGGAGGGGGGAGGGGAGAGCGGGAGCGGGGGGGAGGGGGGGAGAGGGGAGGGGGCGGGGGGGGGGGAGAGGGGAGTGGGGGCGGGGAGCGGGGAGCGGGGGAGCGGGAGGGGGGAGGGGGGGGGGGGAGGGGGGGGAACCGGGAAAATTTGGGGGAACGGAGAAGAAGCTTTTTGGAGCCGGAAGGGGAGCCCCCAAAACGTTTTTTTTTAAGTTTTTAAAAAGAGATCTTTTAACTATGGGGAAATTATTTTGTTTTTAAAATAAAACACCGTCATAAAATTTTAAATTTTTTTTTTTAATTGTTTTTTTTTTTTTGGTTTTGCCAAATATAGAAAAAAAAAACGGGGGCATTCCATCCCAAAAAGGGGAAGGGGGTTTTTTTCCTGTTTTAATAAAACCCCAATTTCCTTTTGCCAAAAACAAACAACACTTATTTTGAGTTGTTTTTTTTTGAAAAAGTGGGGGGAACACTGGCATTTCACTTTTTAATTGATGATAAGATTTAAAATATTAAAAGAAAAAAAGGGGGGGGAAATTTGGGAATTTAAAAAACCTGAAAAAAAAAAAATATTTTTTTTTTTTTTGTGTGCCCCCTCCTCTTTTTATTTCTGTTAAAAGGAAAAGTTTGACCAAAACTTTAAAAAACAAAATTGTGCTTTTACTTTTTTTCATAAAAAAAAAATTTTTTTTGGGGAGGGGGAAATTTTTCCAAAAACCCCCCTTTTATGAAACCTGAATTCAAAAAACTTTAAAACTGGTAAAAAGCGAAAAACAAATTTACGAGGCCTGCCATTTTTTTTAGGGGGTTTGTTCCCCTGGGGTTTTGGGTCAAAAACGATAAAAAAGTTGGTTTTCCCCCGGAACACTTTTATTTTTGTTAAAAAAGGGGGTTAAGACCCGTAAATATTTCCGCCCGCCCAATATTTTAAATAATTCCCCCAACAAAAATTTTTTTTAAAAACGATAAAAAAAAGAAAAATTTCTTTAAAAAACAATTTTTTTTCAAAACGCCTTAAAACAAAACCTAAAGGACCCCCCCTTTAAAGGTTGTAATTCTAGTAGGGATGGGCAAACTTTTCCCAATCATGGCAAAAACCCTTGAAAATGAAAAAATCAATGGAATTTGTTTTAAAATTTTTAAAAATTATTTTTAATTTTTTGGGAAAAAGGGAAAAAAAGACAGTTTATAAATGTCCCAAAAGGAGACCCTTTGATTACAGTATTACTATCATTGTCAATTTATCAATATTTTGTTAAAAATTTCCCTGAAAGGAAGTATATGAAAAAAAAGATCCCCGTATAAAAATGCAGTCCATCAGTTAAATTTATTTTGACAAGACTTTAAAAAGGAAATTCCCCCCACAGAAGTGGGGGCTGGTCGAGGAATATTTACCGGGAGGCCATCTCCCGTGCATTTTTCCCCAATATGAGAACAAAAAGATTTTTCACACACAAATACCCCCTCTACTCCCCATGCTCCCCCTGGGCATCACCCCTTTTATCCCCCCTTTCTCGAGCGTTTATAGAACACCCCAGAGAGGCGATCGAATGTGGGGAAGGAGGTCCGGAAGTTTTCGCCGGGCTCACCCCACATTCGGGGGGGGCCATCCCCTTACTTCCCGGGGCCATCTCCCGATGATAAGTACCACCGAAGATGGGGGGGGGAAAGGGAAATTTATTGATACATGAGGAAAAGGCCATCGTCGATGGCCCCACCCAAAACCCCCACCCACGAAGGGGTTTGGGGGATGAGACCCCCGCGATAACGAATCCCCGAACGGGGCAATCAAAACCACTGAGAAAAGGAGGGGCTAATGAAAAGGGCCCGAAATACCCAATAAAGGAGTATCTGAATAAAACCATTAGCACAAAACAAAAAAAATTTAACGTCCCAATATGATCCCCGAAAGCCCCCCCGAAAGACTGGGAATGAAACCCCCAAGCGGGAACCCTAACTGGGGCAAAACCCCAGGAATAAAGGGAGGACGTACCGACGCGGAAGTCCCCAAAAAATTACAAATCAATGCATGATTTTACAGGATTACAAAGCAAAAAAAAAAAATTAAAAAGGGACACCATTTCATGGACGGCTACGGAGGGTGACGTCGGGACGAAGCCGCCGCCCCCAAACCTCCTGCCAGCTCACCCGGTCGGACGAATCCTGAGGTAACACTAAAAGGGTTCGATTCCAACCGCCGGACGAATTCCCAAAGGGACCCCTTTTGACCCGCGTCGCCGCGAGCGGCCCCCGGTTCGGGGTTATCCGCCCCGCCACCACCGGGGCCGAGGGGAAGCGTAATCAGCCAGCGTTTTGTCCCGGACGGGGAAAAGGGGGACCGAAAAAATGTTTATGCCCCGGAACCGTCTGGTGCGGGGGGTCCCTGAGCCCCTGACGGGGCACCAAAGCTTATCGCGCCCACCGCTAAAAAAGGACTTTAAGTCGGCAAAAAAAACATCGGCGGCGAAAGTCACCGACTTTTTCGTCAAAAACCCGCCCCGGGTATGGGACCCCCCCCGGTTCCCCCACCGGTGGCCCCCCCCACCATCAGGAATGAGTTCACGGGCGACGAGCCGGCGACCCCCAAAGGGAAAAACCACCTTGAGGGATGATGAAAAAAGGGGCGCCCCCATCCCCCAAGGGTGCCTCGAAATTTAACAACTTTTGAAACAAGCCAAGACGGTACGAGTTGACGGGGGGGGACTTTCCCACAAACATCCCCCGAATAAGATGGTGGAGGTGTCTTTTTCAGACACGACGAACCACCCAAAGGCGGTTGGGGAAACGCCGAAGTTTTTTTTAACTGTCGTTACGCGGGCCCGCATCAAACGAAGAAAAAAAACCCCCACCGCCCCTACAAAAAATCGGCGGGATGAGGGGGGTTTTAACCATCGAAAGAGCTTTGTTGGCGAGGCCCAAAACAAGTCCATGGGGACGGCGATCAGTTAAGATCAAGGCCCCCCGGGGGGAGAAGGGCCCCTTTTGGGGGACAACCCCCCCGAAAAAGGGGTGTCGGCCCAACAATTCCACGCCCGGGATGGAATCCGACAAGGCGTTTTGGGGAATGACCAGTGGAAGGTCCCCGGGCGCACAGTTTCCCCGAGGGCCCCCTGGCGGTTGAAGGCCCAAAAGGGGGGTTGCGCACCGTATGCGGACCGCCTGCCGGTAACCGACGCTGGAAAGGGGGGCCGCGACACCCCAAATTCCAAAATTTATATGGGAGACCCCTGATCGGTGACCCAACCCCCCCGCCTGCGGGGGAGACTGGCCCCCCCCCGGACAGGACGCATCCGTTGTGATGGTCAGAGGGGCGGGGGCCAAAGACCCCCCTTCGTGAGGGTTTTCGGGGGACCCATTGTGTATGGAAACGGAGGAACTCGGGTTCCGGACGAATGGGACATGGCGATAGGCATCCCACCAAACCCCGCCCAGGCCGGGGGCAGAGGACTAATTACCAAATTTGGGGGGCCATCCAGGTGATTTGAAGCCGCCCCCCCTGTTTCCCCAGGGTTTTTTTTTATACGTCCGCGGGATGGGGGTCGGAGAACAGCCCGAGGGTGTTTAACCGCCGAACCCCGGGTGACGGCGAGCAACCGACGGGTTCAGCCGGACCCGCTGAGGGGGAGGCGGCCCCCGCGGCCGTTGATGGGAGGCCGCCCCAGCCCGGCCGTTTGGAGCCCCAAACAGGGGGGCCCCCGGAGCCAAAACGGGTGGGGGGTTTTACCCCGGGAAGATTGGCCCGCGCTGCGTCCCCCATCCCGGGCGACCCAAAAATTAAAGAGCTGCTTTGAACGGCCCCCGGAATTTTAAGGTCGCCCGTCCCTTACCCCCGATTCAGGGGGGGGGAGGGTTTGTTTAAATTTAACTTCTGGGCCCCGGACCCTCCTCCGCCTCCATCGACTCCCCGAAAACCTGGAAGAGGCGGGGCCCAGGAGGGGGGCCTGCGCTTTCGCGCACCCCCCACGGGGGGAATAACGCGTCCAACACGTTGGCCCCGGCAGTAACCAAGGGAGATACGTGAGAACTGGGCCAGGGAAGGGCAACCATTCAAGGGAATGGAGGCCGCCGGAAGGGTCCGCCGGTGGGGGAATTTCCCGCAACCCAACCAAAACCCGTGGGGGGCAGGAGGAATGAGACCACGCGCCCCAGACGGGGGGTGTGTCCAAACCCCTTTAGGGGATCCCCCAGTTTCCCCCCGAGCGGTCAGCGAAAGATTCTTTGCTGAGGAAGAACCCCCCTCAGCCGCCAACTTGTCCTTCGCAGAGTCCGGATACCGGGCTGTGAAAAAATGATAAATCGCCGTCAAGCGGTAATAACTCCCCCGCTTCCCTATGGAACCACTTGCCGTCTCGGGGAAATCATGCGCTCAAACAAGTCGAGCGGCAATGGAAAAACTGGTTACTGGCCGTCGAACTGGCGTGTTTAACACTGACGGCTGGCCGCTGTTTCCAGGGGGGAAGGAAACTCGCACCACGCGTGTACCAAACGCAGCTGTCTCCAACCGAGAAGCGTGGAAGACCTCCCGTCCCCGAGCCCGACTGGGGGGACGGTTACCGTGCTGGGGGGCCCCGGGGGGGACCCCGGGGCCAAGGCCCCGGAGGAAAAGGGGGCCCCAGGCCGGGGACCACCACCCCACCGGGGGCCGAGGATGGATGGAGACTCACCAGGGGGGAGGCGGGCGCCCGGGAGACCGGTGAGGTGGGCCAACTGAGTCGCCCGCCCCGGGTGGATAGAGACCCGGGGGGGGGACGAGGGGGCCGAGTCCCGCAAACCGCCCGGGGGATAAGCAGCAGTCCCCCAGGCCGTAAGGACCCACGGGGAGAAATCGGCCCGGGCCCCGGGCCAGCCCCGGCGTTTTTTTGGAGACCGGGACGACCCAACTGGGGAGGGTCGATGGCGGGAAGTCCCGCTTTTTCCCTCTCACGGGGCGGGCCCGAGTCGTTCAAAAGGGGTCGACCCGGGCCGGACGCCGACGGTCCAAAAAATGGACCCAGTGGAGGCTGAGGGGAGGCCAGGCCGGGGGGGATGCCGGCGTGCGACGCCACCGGGAATGGGCCAGGGAAACACCGACGCTGGACCGGAAACCCCCCGCACCCGGGGCCGCCCGGACCGGGCCTGGGCGCAGCGGGCACAAGGGGAGTCCCCCCGGGACCTTTCCGTGGGGCCTTTTTTTGTGGTCACCCCGGCAGGGAGGATTTTTGGATGAAACCCGGGGGGTACCAGCGTTTTTCCATACGCTTTTGGCCGGAGGGGGGCAAAAATTCGACCCCCCTCCCCGGGAACGGTTCAACCCCATCGGCACGAGGGGGGTGGGCAACGACCGCGGCGGGGGCGGATAACCCCCGGGCAACAGAACGGCCCGTCCCCGGGGGGAAACTCCCCCGGGTGACGACTCGGCCCACCAAAAGTTGAGCCATCTTGAAAAGACGAAAATTGAGGGAAAATCACACTGAAGAAAATTCTAAAGCACAACTGGTGCTAAATTATCTTAGTGAAAAATTTTCTTTAAAGTAAAGCCGAAAACTGGGAAAGGAAAAATGTCTGTTTGGACAAACAAAAGTGACCTACCAGCCGCTGGCCAGAGAAAAAAGGAAGATAACGGGGGGATGCGCAAAGGCCCTGGGTAGAGAGGGGGGCATTGTGTTTGGGGCTTTGGGGATTGTTCGCTATATTGGAAAACTGGAGATGTCCGGTGTAGAGTGATGTAGACACCAATGTTCCATTTTTAACTTAAAAATTTAAAGGTTTTTCCATAAAAAAAAATGAAAAAGGGGAAATAATTATCAATTTTATCCAGTGGATAAATTTAATTTTTTGAATTAATTACTTTTGGGGAAACCTTTTCGGGGGGGGAAGATGGGCACGAAAGCTTTTTTAACTTTTTTATGGTAGAAAAGGTTTTGTGAAAGGCCTTTTTTGATTCCAAAAGCCAAAACCAGACACAGCCATTTGAAAAAGCGTATTTTTTTTTTCACCCAAACTACTTACGCCCGCTTTTGGGAGACTATGGAAATTCCCTGAACATGGATGAAATGCAAATTATTAGGGAACTTTTTTTTTGTTCCCTGGGGGAAAAATTTAACCTTTGGTGGAAACCCGGGTGAAAAAATTTTTTCCCGGGTAACTTTTCTTGGTGTTGGAAAACAAGGAAAGGAAATATTTATATACTCCCAGCATGTCTTCTAACCCCCGCCCCCAAACAAATTTTAACCCCCACATCCTCATTTTCATATGGGATTTTTAAGTTGATTTATCATCAGGGGGTTTTGAAAAATGTTGGATAGTGTCAAATTTTAAAAAAAAGAAATTTCCCGTAATTGTTAATTTATTTTAAAAACTAACTTTCCAAGTTCAACAGCCATCTCAAAACTAAAAGATAACGAAAAAAAAAAACAATTGAATTTTGCAAATCTTTTTTTTGAAATTTTTCCCTAATGTTTTACAAATTATAAAAAGTAAGATTTTTCAAATTTTAAAAGTCATATCTCATTCTATTTTAAATTTTATGTTTAATTTAAAACTGGGGGGAAAAAAAAAATAGGGTTTTAAATTTTGTTTAAGTAACACCACCGTGGTGGGGAAATAATAATGGATGATGATGGACAAAGTATCTAAAATTTTTCCAAGATATTTTTTAAGAAAAACAGGCCCCATGTTGAATTTGAGGCGATAATGGAATTTTGACAGGTTCCTGGAGAAATTCAAAAAAATAATATCAAAAAAGATCAAACGTCATTATACGTCCCAGGAAAATTAAAAGGTTGAAAAAAAATTTTTTCTTTCAAAAATTTAGATCAAATTTTGTCAAAAGAATATAAAAATTAGCAAAGAAGACAACGGAAAGTTTTATCTTAATCACGGGCCAAAAAATATTGAGAATAAAAAAAGTTTACGAACAACAAAATTTAAAAAACAATTAGGGGGATGCTGTTTCCCCCAATAATTAAATAAGAGGGGTATCATGGGGGGACATATTATGTCCAACCCCAAATTTTACCCCCCTTTTTTAAAAAAAAGCAAACCATTGTTTGGGCATTCATTTAAACTTTAAAACTTTGATATTGTAATCAAATTAATTACTATTATTATTTTAAATTTGTAAACAATTTTTACAACTTTTTTTTTTCCTTTTTCCCTGAGAGACTTATCGAACAAAAAAAAAGTTCCAAAATTCAAGAGCCTTTAAAATTGAAATATTATACCATAACATGAGTTGCAATAAATTTTGACATATGTTTTGTGTTGTGACGTCACGATAGCTACACTAAATAAATTTTTTTTTTTTCCAAAATCAAACCATGAACCCAAAGAATTTTTACAATCTTTGCATCATCTTAAAATCTTTAATTTTGGGAAATTTAATACAAACATGACCCCCAAACAGACCCCCCTTTTCCCGGGCGAAACCGATATGGGGGGCCCCCGGGAGAAATTTTATTGACATTTACCTTTTTAAAAAGTAAGGATGACGTCACCTCACAGTGCCATCTTGGCAGGTTTAGAAAATAATTCAAAAATCATAAAATTTGAATATATTTGAAAAAGGAAGTAATCTTTATTCTCAAAAAAAAATGTTTGATTCATAATCAAAGTTCAAGCGCCCCCCAGGGCTTTTTAAAAAAAAAGGGTTATTTTCCAACTCAGAAATTGAACCAAAACAAGTACTAAGTTATTTTTTTGATATGAGGGAAATTTCATTATGTCATATATGACCTTTAAATATGTTCTGACCTTTTTCTTGGTCTAAACAGGAAGTCAAATCAAACATTCTAATGCAAAAATTAATATTTTGAATATAAATTGATATTGTTATAAAAAAAGATACGCCTTTTAAAAAATGATATTGACATCATGTTGATAATTTTATTGAACGAAGGACTGAAACCGGGGTTTGTTCCAAAAACACCGTAAGCTCTATTTTCTTCTTCTTTTTTCTCCCCATTAACAAACACAACTTGCAAACTTACATGAACGAAACTTGGTGTACTTAGAACTTAAAATAGATAAAAAAGGGAGGACCCAATTTGACCTTACGTCCAAACCCGGGAAATCAAAGTTTAAAATAAAAAAACAAACTCAAACCAAAGAGGGGAAATTTAAATTTTGTACCAAAAAGATCGTTTAAATTTCAAAAGATATAAAAAAATGACTAATTTGCCCCCTGTCCAAACCGGAAGTCGTTTAAAATTAAAAAAAACATATCTCAAAACCAAGGTACAAAATTTTTCCCGGGAAAATTTAATTTTAAAAAAATTTAAAATAGATAAATTTTATTTTTCCTGTCCAAACTGAATCGTCAAGTATAATATTTAAAAAAACATATCTCAACAAACAAAGGGGAAAATTCAATTTTTACCATTTTAAAACGTTAATTTTTCAAAGAATATTTAAAAATAAATTTTACCTTCTAGTCCAAAAAGTCAAAGTTTTAAAATTTAAAAAAAATCAAACTCAAAAACAAAATGTAAATTGACTTTTTTAATTATGAAATTAATTGTCGAAAAAATTTTCCAAAAGGGGACCCCAATTGACCCACACCTGTCCAAACGGAAATCAAATTTAATATTAAAAAAACAAATTTTAAAACCAAAGAGGGAAATTCCCAAAGTTTGTACCATTGTACTGATCGTTAATTTTCAAAAATATTTACAAAAGATGACTAATTTATTTTTCCGTCCAAACCGGAAATCAAAGTTTAAAATTTTTAAAAAAAATATCTCAAAATAAAAGGGAAATTACATTTTGCACCATTGTATAATTGATTGTTTTGGAAAATATTTTAAAAAGGGGACCTTACTTCCAAAACGGAAGTCAAAATTTATTTAACAAAATATATCTCAAAATAAAGATTAAAATTTTTTTTGCACCATTTATAGATTGTTAATTGTCCAAAATATTTAAAGGGGACCCAATTTTCCTTTCTTCCCGTAAAAGGAAGTTAAAATTTTAAAATTTAAAATATCATATTTCAACAAAACAACAGGTAACTTCAATTTTTCCATTGTATGATCAATTTCAAAAAATAAATTTGCCTTCATTTCCCACCCAGGTTTGGCCGCAAACCGAATTCATTAAAATTTTTCTTTTTTTTTTTTCAGGGAATTTATGGACACCACAAGTAGATCTGGGTTTGGATACATGGAGGGAAAAGATGGATATTCCGATGCATTGTTTATCGGTATCCCCCCCAACACACAGCAACCTTCAGCTATTTTTGCGCTGAGGGGTTTTCCACCTTCCGTGGTAGTGACTGGGACAGAAAAATTTTACGAGCAGATACAGTATCACACCCAGACCGAGGTTTGTGGAGTTTTATAACTGGGAGGTTTATAACGAGAATTGAAAAGGGGTTGGGGAGAAAGACGTTATTGTTTTTTGAATTTTTCAATCAAATCTTTGGGCCTTGATGTTGTCCCGTTTTTTAAATTTAATTTTCCGTAAATTTTTAATAAGGAGTTTCTGGAGGACTGAACACCATCCCTTTTGTTCTTGTCCAAAAAAAATTCCCGAAAATTTCATGAAGGGGGTGTTAAAAAGAGGAGCAACAATAGCAACACTGGCCTGGGGCCCAAACCCAAACCCTGTATGGGCAGGATGGAATTGATGAAATGTGCCTTGCCAGCAGGAAAGGGAAAAGATGTAAAACCCACCCCTTTTAAAATTCCCATCAGAAGCAAAAAGAACTGACAAGATATTTCCCTTTTAAGATGTGGAAAACATGGATGTAATTTTTCGGAGGAAAATTGAGTAAATTTGGTTTACTATGTATACCCATTTGATATTTTAATAAGATGCATTGGCTTTTTCCCAAAGTTTATTTTTTGACATTTTCCCCAACCCCACAGGTGATTTTAATAATAATAATGTGGATTATATACCGTATCCACCAACTTAGTGGGGCTAAAGGGGCAAAATATTACCCCTATAAGGCTAAAACTGCATTGTCAACATTTTTTTTCAGCTTTTTATCCCATTTCAATTTATTGTTTGTGAAACCGTTGGGGTTTTTTGTTTAATAATTTTGGGGGTCTGTTTTTCCAAATTTGGGTTTTAAATAAGGTGGTTTTTTTTAACCCCAAAGCCAAACAAGGGTTAAACTATCCAATTTAGTTATTTTAAAATTTTCTTTTTAACCCCTGTTTCAAATAAAAAATGACAGAAAAGGGTAACTTTTAAATAAAACAGTTAAAAAGGGAAAGTACGAAAAGTCAAAAAATATATAAAGCACAACTTTTTTATATAAAAATAAAAAATTTAACTGTAAAAAAAAGGTTTTAGCAAATATAAAAATAAAAGAAAAAATGTATTCAGTTTTAATGAAAGTATGAAAAAAATTCCACAGAGTAAAAAAAAGTTGCATAATTAAACTGTTTAATTTTTGACTGGCTAGATTAAAAATTTTCAGTAAAAAAAGAACCCAAAGAGGAAAATAAAATGTAATTTAATGATAAAAAAAATCAATGTATGCAAATTTAAACCCCCCTACTTCCACAAGGGTCAAAAACAGTCAAACACTGTCAAACTTTTCGTAGTGTACATTTAAAATAAAATTAATCCCGTTTTTGATGGGGTTATCTGGGCAAAATGACAGTAAAACCAGTCAAAATGCCCCCGTGTAATTTTAAAACAAAACGGGATTGACTGGTTTGACCAACAACTTTTTACAAAGTGCAGAATATAGGGGTTGTAATAAAATATATAATAAAATGCAACTTTTTAAAACAAAAAATACAAATTTAAAAAAAGTATGCAAATCTTAAAAAAGTTATAAAAGAAAAACAAGTTCATTTTACAGAAAGAATGGGGAAAATCCCAAGTAGTAAAAAAAAAATATAAAAAAAAGGTATTTTTTTAAAAAATTAAAAATTTGGGTTTGGGCCCGGTTGTTACAAAAATCACGCCGATGGATTGTTTTGAGTTTTTTAATGCTTAGTAATAATGTAACCAGGGTTGGTCTGGGAAATTTCATGGGGCATGCCCCCAAAAACATGAAGGGAATTTTTTATTTTTTTTTTATGCATGAATAATATCTTTGTTGACTTCCCACCAAGCAGTAATTTAAGAACTAAAATGCTACATCTAACCCCTTCCTGAAAAAACCCAAATTTTTAATTAACCTTAAATTTTGTTAACTATTAATTTTGAAATTACGTGTCTTATATTACAAGCATGAAAAAAAAATATAACATTAATTTCGGTCGAAAAATTTCAATTTCTAAATTTACATTTTTACCAAAAGAAAAAATGGGAAACACATCCGTCCCCCAAAGTAACCTTCCAAAAGTCGCCCTGGGGTTGGCTCCCTTTTTTTAAAGTCCATCTTTAATACAAAGTAGTATCACAATGTCCCTCTTGCAGACTTGGGGCCCCCCTACTATACAAGGAGCAAGAAAATAAAAAAAGTATAAATATGTAATTCTTTTTTAAAAAAAATTTTTTGTGGGAAACCCCAAATTGTGTAAATTAAATTTTTGCAAACATTACCTTAATTTAATGTATATAATAAATTTCAATTGAGTTCTACATATCTCGGGGTGACTTTGGTGGGGGAGGAAAACCCAAAAAAATAAAAGACCCCCATTCTTTCGGCATACAAATCAAATTTCCCGGGAAAAGGCTAAAAAAGCAACAGACGGGTATTTACCTTTAAAAAAATTTTTAAAAAAGGGCACTTGAGGTATTTGAAGTTTGCCCCGAACGAAGGACTAGTTAAAATAGTAACCCCGTACTGCTAGAAAAAGTGCTCCCCCCCCCCGTCTCATGTTGCATTAATTCCGGAACCGGGATGGACAAAAGTTCAACAACATCCTGATGGCACCGAATTGATTCCAAAGGGTCAGCGGGCCGTGGGTCGGGTTGAATCGCCGGCGCGACGCGGGTGCTACTTTTACTACTAGATATAATGAAGGCCATGCTAGCACCCTTTTTCCGCCAAAATTTGTACAATTTATAGACAAAGGTACAAGATAAAAACTCAATTTTCGCCAGGAGAAAATCGGCTGATCTTCGTTTACGACTGTTGGGCCTTTTATGAAACGTCTTAAATATTGTCCATGCCAATATATGAAAAAGTCCATGTCTTCAATATATGAAAAGTCCATGTTTAATTTGGCGTCCATTATACAGAGGGGCTGTTAAAACTTTTATATTTTTTGGTCTTTTATATATTTGTTTTTTTTTATATATATATATTTTTTCCTTTTTTTATTTGTCTGTGATTTTTTTATTTTATTTTCCTTTTTATATGGTTTTTTTAAATATAGAGGTTTTTTTATGGATTTGTTTAAATATATGAGTTTGTTTAAATATGGATTTGTTTAAAATATGGTTTTTCTCTTAAATATAGAGTTTGTTTAAATATATGGATTTCCAAAAATATGAGTTTGTTTAAATATATGGTTTGTTTAAATATATGGATTTGTTTCTATATTTAGTTTAGTCTTATATTTTGTAAATGCCATTTAGTCATATACGGCACCTCATAAAATAATGCACATACTTTTAAAGCTTATAAAGACAGTTAGTTCCCCCCAATGGATGTAAAGCTGTCGGTGTCCGCAAGGCGTGGGTTTACTTTTCGCGTCACCCGAGATTTCCCCAAAAAGTAAACATCGAAAAGTCTATTTCACCCCAGTTTTTTTTCAGAAAAAACCTAAAGAAATTTCATGGGTCACCAATTTCTTATCCATCCAGGGTTTATTGGCAATCCATTCATAAACGTTACAGCAGAGATGCCCAAAAAATGTGTAATGAGCAAGGACCAAAATCAACATCGTTTCAAAGTGACATGCAAAGGAAATTTTTCTTTATAGAATATTTATTATATTTAAAATGCATGACTCAAACAGTTGAAAAAACAATTTGAAGAAAACAATCCCCTTCAGGCAAAAAACAAAGACAGAGAATTTCAATTGATCCAAAATTTTTTCTGCAATTGACATCGTTTCAACCCAAAAAAAAAATAAAAACTTTAAAAAAGAAAAAAAATTTTCTATTCCCCTAAATAATTACTTTTTTTTTACCTAATAAAACGGGATAAATTAAGGGCCCACACTGCCGGGGTCGAGTAAGGAGAACGAAAGTTAAAAACCCATCGAGTTCAAGCTGGGGTACCACGCGGGTAAAAACCAATAGAATGCGTTCTTTTTTCTTATCGTTATTTATTTAATCGCTGCAGTGTGACCCCCTTTAAAACCAAAAAAATTAGATTTCAGTGTTTTTTAAAAAGTTAAAATTTTAAACGAATGGGTTTTTCACGATCATTTAGTCTTTTTGTCACAATGATTGGAATAAAAAGTCAAAAACCCCGTTGTCAAAATATGAAATAAAATAAATTATTTAAAGGAATAACGTTTTCTATTGGTAGTATGTTCTGAAAAGAACCGGAGGTTCAACTCGACTTTTTGATCAGGCCTGATTCCTTAAAAATGCCGGGCCTTTGGGGAAAAGCCGTTGGTAGGGTTTGGGGGTTGTTTGGGGGCGTGCGGCGGGAAACGGGGGACAAGGGATCCCCGGCAGCCAACTCATCACACATGGCACCCCCCGACGCATCAGAGGTACGATCTTTAAACACGACCTGTTCCACAGGACATCGGTTTTCACAGCGATATTTAACTACGGACCGAAGGCCTTTTTTCCCCAAAGTCCCCAACCCACCCCAGACTGAGGGGGCTCCCACATCCTAAATCAACCACCCCTTTCCCCCCCCGGGTTGTTAACAACTGATTCAGTTCAGTGACACACACTGCCTCCCCCCCGGGTCATGTCCCCCCGTTTCCCCCCTGCCAACACCAAACCCCCCAAACCCGTCATCGCGCGGTCCTCTTTACCTGGGGGGGCCAACCCTG